>CM018681.1:40303009-40903009 GCA_009363875.1 Mikania micrantha | reverse complement strand
CGCGAAACCGAACGAAACCGAAAGACCGGGTATTTTCCTAAGTCTTTAATGAGCTCATAATGGCACCAACCACCACCACCAAACTCATTTTTCCCTACCATTTCCGTTTTCACCCTCTCTCCCTCTAGAACAAGTTTCTCCTCCTTCTCTCTACAAATTCTTGGTGATTTCTCATTGGATTCGAGCATTTTTGGTGTCAAACCGACCCTCTCATCACTCAGATTTCAGAAGTACAAGGGATCTAGCCGTTCACCCAACGAATTCGAGGTATATCTTCACTTTATTTTCGGTTTTAGGAGGGTTTCACGAGTCTTGTAGTTAATGATAAGATAATCGACGTGAGCACTTAGTAATCTCTAAAGAAATCATGCTTAACACTTAGGAAGCTATAGAAACTGGTTGTAACAGGTGGAGATCGAAAATGAAGATGATGGTGACAGGTTCGTCATCAGCTAACATCGGCCGAACCCTTGGAGTGGTGGCCGAACCTTGTTCCAGGTATAACGAACCCTGGGCACCGAACCCTGCAGCCTGACCCACGAACCTGTCCATCTGATCGACCTGCAGCGAACCTGTGTAGCCACCTGCACCGAACCCTGACACGAACCATATCATTCTTAGCCGAACTATGGCTGCCGAACCCTGTGTAAAACCCTAGAACCACGAACCCTTCTACTTTAGCGAACCCAGGATAGTCACGAACCTAAGAATCACAGCCGAACCTTAGTTTGTGAACAAACCTCTAGGCGAACTATCATTGGATGCCGAACCCTATGCATAACCTTATGAGGGCCACGAACCCAGGACATGTTTCAGCCGAGCCTTGAGGGTTCACCTGGTTGTTCATTCCCGAACCCTAGTCACGAACCACATAGGTTTGTTCAAGACAAAGTTGTGCCGAACCTTTCCTTTTATTCAAAAGGTTCGCTGCTTGGGAGGGTGTCAAACCTAAACAACTTTGAAACCTTAAATTTCTAACATGCATGGAGATAGGTAATTATACATGCATGGGATAAAACATGTGTTTGTGCATGGGAATGATTAATTGGCCATCCTCCTAAGTTTCTAATAAGAATTGGGGTTCCATATGTTGCATGCATGTATAAACATTTCGTGTATGCATGGGTTAGGGATACCTATGACAAAATAATACTTGACATACAATAGCAACGCAACGTGAGTTGTTAATGGACATAGGATGGATTCATAACCGAATAACATTTTCATGGAATCATGAGAATCAAAAGTTCAAGTCTTGAAATCAAATAGAGATCAAAGATGTCCAATTGGGCCAAAGTGGGCCCAATGGGGCTTAATTAGCCCAACACACATTAAATGTTTATGTAGACTCAATTGATGATGTATCGAATTAAGGAAAAGACTTTGTGAAGTTAAAAGAGTTGGTCTAATAATTTCTAAAGTTTTGCTTAATTTGAAATGTGAATTATAAATGGCATTATTTTCCTTTAGTTAAATAATGATTTAATTGGAAGTTAAATTGTAATGTTTTGATTTAAATTACTTACTTTGAATTAATTGATTGGAAACTTGTTAAAATAGACGATTTAATTGTCTGGAATTGTTTTAAAAACAAAGGAAACTCTGCCGAAATTTTCTAAAATATAAAAGTAAGTTATTACAATAAACATGGGATTTGGGGTCACACAAGGGTAACTAAGATAGGTTAGATCTTAGATGCACCTAGTATTAAGACACTTAGTTGCACACACAACAAGACCAAACCGTAGGCACAACGACTATTACGCGTACTTATTATATTCGAATTCTTATAAAATAACTCAGGAACCGAAGATACTTAGCTTACAAACAAGAGTGCGCATTCTGTGATAGTACATTAGACATCAACACAGGTGAGTTCATTGCCCCTTTTCTAACATTTTTGTTTTAAAACGCGGGGCTGAGAAGCATGCGTAAACTGTTTACTTAAATTGTTTACTTTAATGCTTTTAAATTTATATGTTTTACATATATATAAATGTTATCCTAGACCATGTCTAGGAAGATTTTATGCAGGTTTACTAACCGATTTACTTATATATTAAGTGAACAATCGAGTTAAGCTAAACTTTTCAACAAATCAAAACATTTCAAACAAATCAAACATTTTGACAAAACAAGTGTGGGTGAATTCAAGGAATCAAATCAAACATTTTGACAAAACAAGTGTGGGTGAATTCAAGGAATCAAATCAAACATTTTGACAAAACAAGTGTGGGACATCAAGACATCAACAAAACAATCTTTGCAAAGACAACATTCAATGTTCTACAAACCAAGTGTTTGTTGAACAATGAATCAAGTGTACAACCGATCAATGAATCTTGTATTCTATGATCAACACATCAAGTACATCTTGTGACATAATCAGACGAATCAATAAATCATTTTCAAGGGAAAGTCTGGGAAATATCAGAGATAGCATACGCCAAAAACATCGACGAAACATAAAATCCTGCATTTCAAGAAGTCCTAGCTAGACCGTTTGACTTGTAGGTCGTATGTTTGAGGATATTTACAGTTTCCCTAACTACTAAGTACCTAGATTGACAGACTAGTCTACTCGAGTATGACCACAGGCCCCAATCATTAGGACTTAGATTTTATTAAATGTTTATTTATTTAATTAATTAAGCATTTATAACTGTTTATACAATTACTATGGTTGATCATATTATATGATGAACTTATGAAATCAACATGGATTTCAAATGATGGTAATTACAGGGACAACAAACAGAAGAACTTATGAGTTGTGTTAAGGGTAAAAATGCTTAATTATCATTAACAACAGTGTCATATGTGTATTAGTATGTGGTGGGATGTTGGCTAGGGCTTGTCCCTTACATATGCCCTATATATAAGCATACCGATGTGGATATTACATGTGGTGTTAATGAGGTTAGGGTCTTTACCAAAGGAGGTTTTCAAATCATTTTCAATTACTAAAACTATATGAACTCACCAACCATGTGTTGACTTTTATCTTTGCATGACTTCTCAGGTGACGAACAGGTTAATTAGGAAGTCATTTCTTTTGGACTAGGACTTCCTATAGAAGACTAGTATTTTGGACCTGCATACTTTTGAAGACATCATTATACAAATTATTTTGTATATCTTGTGTAAATACAAGATAGTCATCTATTGATGTTTTACAATAGATTTACATTGTTAAATTATAAACGATACTGCTGTAATTTAACTTTGTAATTCTATTACATTTAGCATTTCTCATTTATATCATGTGCAATGTAAACAATCTGATCACTTCGATTATCACTCACGATATCGCGCCCCGGGAACCTTCCGCCCGTCGGGGAAACCCGATCCTACCCCGCCGGCTCGGGGTGTGACACAGCTGATTTAGCCAAGGCTGATGATGACCAACAGTCATTCTCCGATATTCTAACTCAGAAAAGTATCCTTGAGAATGAGGTCTGCAGACTCAATGAGCTGCTTACCAAGATGTCCAAGGAGAAAAGTCCATCTGCCATTCCAAACCCACAGATGGCACCTTCAATTCTTGAAGGTCCCCAAATTACTTCATTCACTACTCAACAACAAAATCAACCACCAACCTCTGCTTCACGCACTAATACTCTGGGTTCAAACCCCCCAGAGGCGTTGGTTGCTGCCTTTATAACTGCCTTACTTCTCATCACTCCAATTCTACAGAATATCATTTCCCAAGCTCTTGATGAGAGGCTTCCATCCCATACACAAATTCAGAAGATGATTGATGATGCTGTTGCAGAGAAACTTTCTAGCTTTAAGACACCTACATCAACTGCAGCCAAAAAGGGGGAGTCAGTGAAAGTACATGAAGGTGAGAAAAAGAGGAAGAGACGTGAGGAGGTGAATGTTCAACAGCCTGAAATTGTGAAGCCTGCTCCTGAAAATGAAAAGCCTGTCTCTCCATTAAAGTTCACTTATAAGAGGCAGAAGAAATCATCCAAACCTGGTGAGGTTGAGAAGGCTGCAGAAAAAGAAAGTGAGAGAGAAAGTGAAATTGAAAAAGAGAGTGAAAAGAATGATATTGAAAAAGTTGAGAAAGTTGCTGCAAAGAAGGTGGAAAAGGCTGCTGATGTCAAAGAGCCTGAGTTGTCTGAACTTCAAAAACTGATTCAACAAGCTGATCAAGTTCACTTCAAGGCCATGGATGAGATCATTAGTCAGATCTTCAAACATGATGTTGTACCAACAGACCTGAATATGAAGATCAGAGATTTGGAGCTTAAACATATTGATAATTTGTGGAAGAAGTATGATAAAGAAGAAAGTGAGAGACTAAATATGATGGCAAGATTTGTTGCAAAGTTTTTGGGAAGATCAGTTGTTGAAATCAGGGCTTGGAACATAAAAAGTCTATTGGCAATTACCACCAAGATCTGTAGTTCTGAGACATATAATAAGGAAATGATTGTGGAGACCATGGATGTGATGGACCTGGGAAGCAGGAAAGAACTGATAAAGAAAACACAACAAGAATTGACATCCAGCATGCTGAATCCTTCGAAACCTGCTTCAAAATTGACCAAATCCATTATCCAATCACAACCAATCAATGCCGTTGATACACCTCTCAAGAAAAGGAGGATGTTGAGGCTTCAAGAAGAAGATGAAGATGAAGAAGACAGGCAACCTATATCCACTGTGCTAAAATTAAAATTGAAAAAGCTTGAGTCTTCAAAAGTCCCCAAGATTTCTCCAGAGTCTCAGAGGCAAGCTGTGAAAATCAAAATTGAAGAAGAAGATAGTCAAAAGCTATATGATGAGAATATCTTGAGGATGGTGGACAAGGAATATCCTCAGAACTCTACAATTGTTGCTATGAAGAAAGAGGCCCAAAGGTTGTATGCACTCAGGCATACTTTTCAATATAGAAAAGAAGTGATCAGAGTGTGGCCTGACCCAAGGGTGCAACACATAATCCACAGAAGAAATGCATCATCTGCTTACAAAGGAAAGATCAAGAAGGTATTAAGTGCTGAAATAATGGCAGGATTTGTCATGGACCCATGGGAAATTATTGAAGAGTTCAATAAAGTTTACAATGCAAGATTACGAGTCCCAAAATTATTAGAAAACAACATGATTAAAAAGGGATTAGTATACAGAAAATTGCAAGGATTGAATAAAAATGAACTCCAATTGTTTTTGGAAGGAAAGCATCCTGATGAATTTGTTTATAGAGAAATTACAAGGGTTGAACTGTATGATGGGTCCACAGGCAGATACTTATCAGAATATTATGGGCCTGAGTTTTTTTTTGAAGGTGAACCAGAGTTTCTATCCACTGAAGATCAAGTAGCTCTCTTGGAAGCCTATGTTAGAGAATCATTTAGACTTATTCATAGGCAGTAGCTTCAATGAGAGGGGTTAATGCTCATGGTCCATTCCCCAAATGGAGTTCTCTCTCATCCTTTGACAATCAGATTATCAGAAGCTGCTGTCTACCAGGCCTATACTTATTTTGGTCATTTTGAAGCTGATCTCTAAGAGAAAGACAAGATCTTTATGCCTGGGAAACCAAAAATAAGTGGGACAGTTAATAATTAAAGGTTTTGGCTGCATTGGTTCAGGGGGAGTTTGTTGGTCCAAAAGAACCAATAAGCCTGATCAGAAAAACCTTTAAGTCCCACAGACACACAACAACTGAAGAAGAACACAACAGCTGAAGGCCAACGAAAGTGATACAAGATTTGAAGAGAAAATCTGAAGAGGTACAAGCTCTAAAGAACAAGTATTCTGATGTTGTTCAGAACAGCTGAAGTGTTAGTCTTCAGATGTTGTTGATTGCTTTCAGTAGTTATAGTTATTCAGACTTTGTAAGAGGATGTCTTCAGACTTTGTGGACATTCTCAGTAGTTTTCTTTATTTCAGTTGTTGTAATAAGTCTGTTAGATGTCAACATCAATGTGACATCATCAGACGTCACTGTTCCTATAAAAGGACAGTTGACATTGTGTTTTTTCAGTAGCAAAGTTAGCGAATTAAATGAAATCATTCCTTTTGCAGAACTTTTCTCTCTATAACTATTATTTACTGTTGTATTGATTTTCATGTGTTCTTGCTAGTTATATGCTAATTCATTACTGAATTCCGCTGCTATAATCTCAAAATCTGATCAAATTGAGAACATCGATCCTACACTAGGGTATTCAAGTAGTCTACAACACATGTGAGTTCATTTGTACCTTTTTAAACCATTTTTGTTTTACTGCGGGACTGAGAAACATGTTAAATGTTTCATATAACTGCTTTATATCAATACTTGTCATGTTTTATAAATTGTTTGCAGTTAACTTATTATGTTTATGCTTGAAACCTTATGATTTCATTTATAAACTATTGGTAATAAGTACTGTCTCAAACTTATATACTTACTCAAACACATACTTACTCATACAAATACAATTCTCAAACATATACTTGCTCATACAAACTCATACTTTCTCATACGAACTCGTACATTCTCATACAAATTCATACTTACTCATACAAACTCATATTTTCTCATGCAACTCATGTTTCTCATACAAAATAATACTTTTTTCATACGTACTCAAACTCATACTCAAATTCATACTAAAACTCATAATCAAAACTTAGACTCAAACACAAACATATGTAAGTGGTTAGATTGGATGCGGTTGGTAAACATATACATGTGCACATGGTACCAGAAGACGAAATACTGAATAAGCATAAGGACTCTGTAAGACCGACTGATTGGCCTCCGAGTGTCGACATTGGTCAACCCAAACTAGTCATTCAGTGTTCTTCGTTGTCAGGGCCCTGCAAGACAGACTGACTGGCCAACGAGCGTTGACATTGCTCAACCCAAACTAGTCATTAAGTGTTCTTCACTGTCCATCCATGCTTTGGTGACGAGTGGCCAGGATGATTATGTTTCCATCCAGTTGACCGAGTGTCATCTGAGGGTACCCTCTAACTAAACACCGATGCTGAAAGTCACACCCAGGTTACTTCTATGGATTGGTACTGAATGCCTCCATGAGTGTCTCTAGGAGTCACTCCCCTCTTGTATTCAGTCGTCCACATATGTGAATTCAAACTTGGTTTTCAAACATTAAGGAATTGGAAACCGGTTAATCAGAATTCTAAGAACTATGTTGAATGTGGATTGTGGTAGAGAGTAAAACGCGTTATTATATTAATAAAAAATATTATATGTGTTCCGGTATGTGATGGGCTGGCGGTAAGCTTGACCCTACATATGCCCTATATATAAGCATACTTGGCTGGATAGGATAGGTGTTACTGGTGAGGTTAAGGTTGTTACTCTTAAAGGTTTTATGGAAATTGGGAAAACGCTTAATTATCATTAATAACAATATCACATGTGGTCCGGTATGTGGTGGGCTGGGGGTAAGCATGACCCTACATATGCCCTATATATAAGCATGCTTGGCTGGATATGATAGGTGTTATTGGTGAGGTTAAGGTTGTTACTTAAAAAGGTTTGGGGAAACTCATTTTCAAATACTAAATTTCATAAATTCACCAACCATGTGTTGACTTTGTTTTCTTACATGTTTTTTCATGCAACGTACAAGACTAGGTTAACATTGCAGGATGTGTACTAGGATGCCCAGATAGTGGACCTAGTAACTTTTGGAAGCACATATTTTGTTTGAAGATGGTGAATCATCTTGATATCTTGTAAGGTCACAAGATAGCAGACCTATGATTCCGTTGGATATGTTTTCTTAGTTAAATTATCAAACATGTCAGTTGTAATTGAACTTTGGAACTCCTAGTTTAATTATTATCATGCTTTAGTTATTCTCAAACGTTATGCTATGTAAACAACCTGATCACTTTGATTATCACACGATATCACGCCCCGAGACCATTCCGCCTGATGGGAAAGTCGATCCATCCCGCCGGCTCTGGGTGTGACAACTTTTAACTCTAAAAGTTAGTACTTGAAGGTCCATTCATTCCAACTATTGCTGCTGCTGGAGCAGGAGGAGCTCCCTTACCAAAGGATCCATCATTCTATTATGATGAAAATTACAAGAAGATGGATGTTGATTCAAAGGCACTTTGGCTGATCTATATGTCCATTCCCAACTCTATCACACATGCATTCAAGAAATGCAAAGCTGCTAAAGAGTTATGGAACTCTTTGCAGCAGATGTATGGGGATTAGATGATATGAAAGAAAACAAGAAAGACATGTAAAGCAAAAGTTCGAGAACTTCTGCCAAGAAACAATGAGAAGATGGCTTTTCGGTATCTAAGGTATGTATAACTTGTTGATGAACTAATTGTTGCAGGCGTAAAGATGGAAAACCAGGATGTGATAAGAAAATTCTTAAGATCTCTCCCTCAAGCATGGAATATCTACTCTATCACAATCCAAAGGACACAAAACCTCAAAACATTGAAGCTAGGAGAACTCGTTGGTATCTTAAGTGCATACAAAATGGAGATTGATGCACAAGAACAAAAACCTCTAACCTCCGTACCCTAAAGGTTAGCAGCTCTTTTTGCACCCATTCATAACTCACAATTTCAAAATTATCAACCAATATACCACACAAACTCGACACCAATCATCTCATATCCAGATACACCCACACCATCATCATCCCACACAAACCCTTTTTCTAACACTATGCCTTTACTTACCTATAGTCAAGGAGAATTCTTAGCTAGAGAATCAAATTACTTTCAACTATGTTAAGAGGATCTAGATGGTATCTCGGCTGATGATCTTGAAGAGATGGATATCAATTAACAGATGGCTATGATCTCATACTGAGTTATGAAGTTCTATCAAAGGACCGAAGACAATTTAAGAAGCACAACATGAAAACATGATTTGGCTTGGATAAGTCCAAGTTAAAGTGTTTTAACTGTCAGCAGCTTAGGCATTTTGCAAGAGAGTGAAAGTCACCAAAAACCGAACCATCTACTACAAATCAGGAAAATAAAGCATCTACCCAGTCCAACAATGCAAATGTTGTTGAGTATTGTGATTTCTCTAACTGGAGTTTTCAAGCTGAGGTTGCATCCACCTCAAACAATGCTTTCATGAAAAATAATTGTCCTTCCACATACAAGGTAATAGATTATATGTGTACACCTTAATGTCTCGAAAAATTAAATGCTTACAAACGATTTAATGCGCAAGTCTGTGAAGAACTTGAATCAATACAAGTGGTCAAAGCATAATTTTATAAAGCTGAAAAAGGTTATAAAGAGAAAATTGAGAAATTAGAAAAGACTATTTCAAGTCTCAAACATGAAGAAACAAATAAACAATGTCAAATAAACAACCTTTTGGAAAGTTTAACGATTGCTAAGACTAAACTTGTATTGGCTGAATCATACAGAGATAGGTTTTCCAACCAAGGAGAAAAGTTTGAAAAACTTCTTAAGATGGATGAAACACCAAACTTGGTAAAATCAAGAAAAAGTGGTTTGGGATATAACAGTGTAGAACCTCCATCATCATACACTCCAAATGTGGGGGTTCACTGTAAGAAAGTCACCAATCTTGTGTATGCTGAAAACCTTGACATACACAAGATAGTCAAAGAAAATTAATCAACTATTGATTGTTCCACTCAGAAAGAAGGTTCATACCATGATGATGAATCATTACTTGTAAAGAAACCAAAAACATTTTCAAAACAAAAGAATAAAGTCAGAAAAGATAAAACTATGTTTCTAAAATCTAACTATGTTCAAACTGAAAGTACATCATTTGGTGATTATATGACCTATCAATCTGACAAATCATATAGAGGAAAATCAGGAAACAAAAAGACCTTTGAACATCAATCTTGCAATAAAAAAATCACTCCATCATGTGATGTGCTGGAACACCTCAGCCCACATCTAAGGAAACTAATCATGCAAATCATGTTTCTAAGTCTTCATCAAGATACAATCTTCAACAAAGTCCAAGAAATCATAATGAATGCCTTGTATGTGGCGGCTTTGATCTTTATGTAGCTAACTACTACTATAATCCAAGAAGCAGAAGAAAGATCCACTCAAACAACAAGGGTAGTGTCAAACTAAAGAACTGTGGTTTGTCTTCCTATTCGGAAGGAAATCATTCAATAAATAATAAAAGAAGGTCATTCTTTAAGTAGAAACAACCAAAAGACACCATTTCTTCCGAAAAGAAGGTTCATAATAAGACTGCAAACACAAGAACAACGTTCGGAAGAACAACACAGAAGAGATCTCTAGAACCACAAATGAATTGGAATAAGAAGAAGAATCTGTTATCTAAAGAAGCATGGGTCGTTTAAAAGCAAAGTCAGAGATCCGGAGCTGAGGCAAAGTCTAAACAATCATCATTTAAAACCAAACACAATATGATACGGAAAAGAAAAGAAACAATACCATCATCTTCAAATGTTTAAGCTTTAACACCTCTAAAGTTGAATGAAATTTACATACAATGATGCACAGTGTAAACCCATGACCACCTTGGCTTGAGTTCCCATCAGAAACTAATCCATTTATTTCCATGTGCAGGAGCAGCAGGATTCCAAAAGCAAGTTGTGGATAGTTGATAGTGGCTGCTCCAGGCACATGACAGGAAATAAGACTCATCTGAAAAAATATGATCCATTCATTGGAGGGTCTGTTGCATTCAGAAGTGATCTATTAGGTGGGTACATTACATGAAGAGGCACAATCTCAAATGGGAAAGTAAGCTTTGAGAATGTTCATTTTGTTAAGGAACTAAATTATAGTTTGTTAAGTGTCTCACATGTGTGTGATCAAAAGCATAACATGTTGTTCACCTAGGAGGAATGCATTGTACTAAAACCTGGTTTTATTATTCCAAACAAACAAATTCTGCTCAGAGCTCCTAGAAGGAACAACATGTAAATGTTGGACATGAGCACAACTTCATCACTTAGTAATATAAGTTGCTTTGTCTCAACAGCTTCACTTGATAAATCATCTCTTTGGCATAGAAGATTATGTCATGTGAAACTCAAAAATATGAATAAACTTGTTAAAAATTAGCTAGTAACATGTTTGTCATCAAAAGAATTCACATGTGTGGATAAGTGTGTAACATGTCTTAAAGGAAAAGAACATAAGGTTTCTCATCATGCCAAGGAAATGAATTCAATTACAATAGTCCTACATTTACTTCATATGGACTTGTTTGGTCCCACAAGTGTAAAAAGTTTAGGCAGAAAGTCGTACTGTCTAGCGGTCACTGATGACTTTTCAAGATACACTTAGGTGTTTTACTTAAGCACCATGATGAAACAGCCGAAATCTTGAAGTTATTCATCTTAAGAGTTCAAAATGAATGTGACCACAAAGTTAAAATCATTAGATCTGGCCAAGAAACATAATTTAGAAACCATACTTTAAATTCATTTTGTGAGACAAAGGGTATCACGAGACAATTCAGTGCTCCTAGGACTCCACAACAAAATTGTGTTGTTGAGAGAAGGAATAGGACACTGATTGAGGCTGCAAGAACCATGTTATGTGATGCCTACCAATAACTTTTTGGGCAGAAGCAGTCAATACTGCCTATTATGTTTAGAATAGGATTTTGATAGTTGAGACTCATGGTATGACTCCTTATGAAATATGGCATAAGAGAAAACCATTTGTTGGATTTCTTAAACCATTTGGATGTCAATGCACCATCTTATATATCGAGGACCATTTAGCCAAGTTTGCTGAGAAATCGGCTGAGGATATTTCGTTGGATACTCTACCAATGCTAAGGCATATAGATGATACATCAAAAACTCCAGGATCATTGATGAGTCTATGAATGTTCAATTCAATGAACACATTGTCTATAATCTTGGAATTGGTCCCGACTGGCTATTTGATCTAACTCAATTCAAATATGCATTTAACCTTTCAAAATAGTATGATAAAGGAACTCAAACAAATGAAACAACTTCATCTCAACTCAGAAAAGAAAGTGAATATCGAGTGGGGCTACCAAAAGCTTCAGGACAACCTTTAATAGATTCGGTACCCTCTCAACACACAACTTCTCAATCAGATGCCATCATTTTATCACAAGCCACTCCTTTAAGTGATACAATGTCCACTCCTCAAGATGAAAATGAACCTGACAGTCTCTTCAAAGACACCACAACAGTAGAAGATTCTCAGTCTAAAGAGGATCAGCTCACAACCGCTCAAAGACCACAAGACATGCAAGAAACACAACTTGAGGTTGTACTACTGGATCTACAGATTGGAAATATTGATTTAAATTCTCAGCTAGATGTGATTCCAAGACTTCATATCCATAATACACATCTAGCGGAAAACATAATTGGTAATATCATGGAAGGTGTTAGGACTAGAAGTTCCCAACATAATGCAAAACATCTGCTTGTTTTCCTGCTTTATATCCCAACTAAAACCAAAGAACGTTTCCGAAGAACTGAAAGATAGCAGCTGGGTAGAAGCAATGCAAGAGGAACTTCTTTAATTTGAAAGTCAAGGAGTATGGAAGATTTGTCCTCTTCCAAGAGGAAAATCGGCAATAGGAACTAAATGGGTGTTCAAAAACAAGAAAGATGACAAAGATGTTTTCATTAAAATCAAAGGAAGACTAGTTGTTCAAGGATACACTCGGGAAGAAAGAATTGATTATGATGAAGACTTTGCACTAGTAGCCTGAAGTGAAGCTATTAGACTCTTTTTATCTTTTGCAGCTGCAAAGGACTTCAATGTTTTTCAAATGGATGTCAAGAGTGCTTTCCTATATGGAAAAATAGATGATGAAGTATATGTGTGTCAACCTCCTGGATTTGTGGATCCAAAATTCTCTAATCATGCATGCAAGCTTGATAAAGCCTTATATGGGCTGCATCAAGCTCCGAAAAAATGGTATGAAATCTTATCATCCTTTCTCTTGGCAAATGAATTCAAGAGAGGAATCATTGACAAGACTCTTTTCTTCAAGAACTCCAATCAACATATCATGCTTGTTCAGGTGTATGTTGATGACATAATCTTTGGATCGACAAATGAACATCACTGTAAAGGGTTTGAAACAATTATGAAATCCAAATTTGTGATGAGTTCAATGGGTGAACTTACTTTCTTTCTTGGACTTCAAGTGAAACAAACCTCTACAGGAATATTCATTAATCAATATATGTATGTTAAGGAGATTCTTGAACGATTCAAAATGAATGATTGCAAAGCTCTAGGTACCCCAATCTCTAAAACAACATCTTTAGGCCATGATCTTATGTGGGAGGATGTTGATCAGTACCAGTATAAACAATGATTGGTACCTTGATGTACCTAACAGTAAGTAGGCCTGATATCATGTTTGCAACCTGTCTATGCTCTAGATTTCAGGCAAATCCAAAAGTGTCTCACATGATAGCTGTTAAAAGAATATTCTGATATTTGATAGGAGCACTCAAACTGTGATTATGGTATCCCGAGAATTCAGACTTCAATTTCATGACGTATACTGACATTGATTATGGAGGTTGCAATATCAGCAAAAAGTCAATATTTGGACGTTGTCAATTTCTTGGCCCTAGAATTGTTCTTGGAAATGTTAGAAACAAACTTGTGTTTCAACATCTACAGCAGAAGCATAATACATCACTGCGTCTAGTTGTTGTGCGCAAGTAATCTGGATTCATAACCAAATGAAAGACTATCGAATAGAAGTCTCCAACACCCCTATACAAATAGACAACTCCAGTACAATCTCCATTACAAACAATCCAGTCAAACACTCCAAAACGAAGCATGTTGATACCAGATATCATTTCATTAAAGAGTGTGCAGAAAAGAAACTTATTCATTTAGTCAAAGTTGATATAGAACATAATCTTGCTGATCTCTTCACCAAAGCATTTGATAAAGGAAGATTCAGGTACCTCATCACTACCATTGGTATGATTAAACTTGAATAAATTAGAGTTGTTTTTGAAATTGTTCAGAGAAAGTCAACATTTCTTTAAAGATAAGTCCTTTTGAAGTATGACATGTCTCTTGTTAGAATTAGGGAGAAGAATAAATCATTCTCTCTTCTCAGAATTTAACATATGTACAATAATCACACGTACGGACGATACTTGTAATACATGTTGTAATTATAAGATCGTTTGTTAATAACATTGTGAATATTCATTGTGAACAGGTAAACATAATTTGCACACACAACAGCTACGACATGGGATTCTCTCATTAATGGGTAAATATGATGTCTGAAAACATAAATCGTAAGTAATATAATCCTAAATAACCCAATGATGAAACATAAATGTCGTGAGGAAGCATGCTCAACACAATAACCGATAACATTATAGAATTTTAAACTGACAGTGTGTTCGTGGAAATGACGATTCGCATGAATATATCTTTTGGTTTGATATTTTAATTGATATCTTATAATTAGAAAACCAAAACAGAAAGTAAACAATTTTCGTGTTCGTACGGGTGACGATTCGTACGAATATGCCTCAAAGTTATACGTCCGGACGAAACTGTTAAAATAAATAATTTTGAAGATAAATTAATAATATAATTTCACGTAGAATATATATTAGGAATCACCACCTAAAAAGATAAAATAAAACTATTTTAAATGAAAACGTAACATTTACATATACTTAACCAACCGAACCCGAACATACGTATTCTTACTTGGAGTATAAAATGCATAAATTCCCTCATTTATGTCCCAACTTGCCAGATTTCATCCCCTCTATCTAAATTCGTCACACCCTCTCTCTACTCTCTCTCTAAAAACCCTCCATTGATCTCTCTCGTTTCTCAACCAATTTTTGAGTTCTTGGAGTCTATGGAAAGCTCTGGATGTGTACATCAAGGAAGTACAAAGGATCCGAGCTCTTAACATCCAAATTGAACCAGGTTTGAGCTGAAACTTTTGGGATTCTAGGGTTTTCATCAACCCAGAAAACTTCAAGCTTTACAAATGGTTTTGGCTCATCTAAGGTCACACCCGAGCCGGCGGGCTGGATCGACTTTCTCGTTGGGCGGAATGGTCCTGGGGCGCGATATCGGGTGATAATCGAAGTGATCATATTGTATACATTGAACATGATATAAAATGAGAAAATACTAAATGAAATAGAATTACAAAGTTAAATTACATCAGTCGTGTTCCATAATTTAACAATATAAATCTACCAAAATGAATCATAAACTGACTATCTTGTATCCGCACAAGATATACAAAATGATTCGTATGTTGATGTCCAAAAGGTATGCACATCCAAAAACTAGGTACTCTAAATGGGCATCCTAGTAATAGTATAAGCCCCTAAAGCTTAAAATGTTCGTCACCTGAGAAGTCATGCAAAAAGATCAAGTCAGCACATGGTTGGTGAGTTCATAAAGTTTTGTAATTGGAAAATGATTTTAAACAAACCTGCCGAAGTGACAACCTTAACCTCAATAACAACCACCTATCGTATCCAGTCAAGTATGCTTATATATAGGGAATACGTAGGGTCAAGCTTACTGCCAGCCCATCCGCCAGCCCACCACATACCGAACTGTATATGATATTGTTATTAATGATAATTAAGCATTTCTGTGACACCTTGCAAAATCCAGGTCAACAATTCCTTTATTTTAATTATAGTTTATATAGGGAATACGTAGGGTCAAGCTTACTGCCAGCCAAACCGCCAGCCCACCACATACCGAGTTGTATATGATATTGTTATTAATGATAATTAAGCGTTTCCGTGACTCCTTGCAAAATCCAGGTCAGAAATTCCTTTATTTTGATAATAAATTATATTATTAAAACACACGTGGCACTAGAATTAGTTAAAGTTAGTGTGACACATGGCAGAATAGTACAAACACAAACAATCACATTGTAATTCGAGGAATTACAGGAAACGCACACACGTGTCTTAAAACTCACGAACATTCGTGAAAAATCGAACAATTGATGCAATCGAACAATATTATGTGATATGTGAATATATGACAAGTAAAATCAATACAAACGTCAAAAAACGATAAACGATAACGAAAAACGGACGAAAATCGAATCAAAATAATAAAAATGGGCCATTGGCTCGGAGATGGGGCTCGGAGATTACACTATGCATGGAGGTTTCATGCATAATGTATTATAAGCACTATGGTTTCAATATTGTATTAAAAACTTACATTACACTATGCATGGAGGTTTCATGCATAATGCAATGTGTTTCATGTTTCCAAGAATTAATCTTAAACTAATTCTTTAAACAAGTAAACAAAGTACGTTAATGAACTTTATTAGCTTTAACATAAGGAGTTATTGACTAAGCTTAGGTTGGCTAATGAAAAATAAATTAACGTAATAAGCTTAAGAAAGGGGATTGAATAATATGGGATGCATAAGAAAGACTAAACTATCCTTTATAAAACAAGATGAACGCATACTTATAAATTCATGAATCATAATTAACTCAATCAGGGACTTGAATACAATCAAAACACCAACAACAAGTGAGAGCATCGGTAATCTTATACAAGTGGACTTGACACTCAATCAAGGTGAGATCATAGCCCATACGTTCTACTTTGAAATATTTTTGGGTAAAACATTGAATAACTATTTTGGAACTTATTTCTTTACATGGTTTTCATTCTCATAATCTTATGTTTGGCTTATGTTGATATACTTTAACACTTTTAAGATAAACTTTGGATCGAAGGCACTTATGTAATCCCTATGGTTTTTTTTTTCATTACAATTTGCAAGTATAATAGTGCAAAATTCTAGATAAAAGAAAGTTATGGTAATTTTTCTTTTCTTTCTTAAATGAATTCATATATATATATATATATATATATATATATGTGTGCAAATTTATATAAAGATAAAATAATTGAAAAAAAAAACACATTTGTAATAATGGATTCCTAAAAGATTTAATATGTATATATGCCTATGCGTTGTAATATGTTAGATATTGTATGCTTTATAAAATAAATAGTATTTTATAAATTAATCATAACAAAAATAAGAATTATATGTGTAAACATAGTTATATGCATAATAATATGTTAAACAGATTTAACAATGGATTAATTCTATATAAAAGTAAATAAATATAGTAATTAAATAAAAATTGTAAAACCAATGAAGTCTTATAAAAATATTAAGTAATTAGTATTTAATAATATTTTTATTATGTATAAATTCTTGTAAAACTTTTCATATAACGTAATAAAATACACAACCAAAAGGACCATATGTGTCAAATTTGAAAACAGATTTCAGTTTTAACAAACTTAAATGCAAAAAGGTAAGAACTTCAAAAATTCGGGACCAAACTTGCCAAACTCGGATTCTTCATTCTTTCCTAATCTATTCACACGTTTGAATCCCGTTAATCACAGTCCAATCTCAAAATTGAGATTTACATATCTTGAACAAAAATCAACCATCTGTACACGTTTTTAGATCAATTACAAACCAGATTTCGCAATAAATTTGAATAAACTTCTATATTAACAACGTTTAATGATAACAAAACCATTGTACACGAAACGTGACTCGAAATCACTCAAAACAACGATTTTAGCCCAAATTGAACTTTCAGAATCCTCTACGACATTGATCAGAGTGAAATCATATCAAGAATGCTTTCGGAGGTTCCCTAAATCAAGGTATTGACCTCACGAACAGACATGAGCTCTGCGTTAAACAAAATCGTACAAAACAATAACATTCCAGGTAATAGTTACATGCATTATGATCGTTTTTCAAAGGGGAACAAAAGCCCCCTAAATTTTAGATCAATAGAACGCTTAATCAAATCCAATTTGATCGAAAAGGGGAACTAGGGTTCTTGATTAAATCTGATTTTGGGGAAAGTATATGGATAGATGTTTTAAATATTTCGGACGGAACTTGTTCGTTCAAAAGAGATAGACCAGATGGTTTCCCATTATTTTTATTATTTATTTCGGTATTTTGTTTTGCCTTTCCACCATTATTTCATTTTTAAACATTTTGAAAAAAAAAATCTGTAAGAATTTATAAAAAAATTCTATAAATCACTAAATACAATTTTTAATATTCTAAGGAAATCTACTTAATTCCAGAAATGCATTTTGACCCATTTTTTTAACTTTATAAAACAAAGCTTAAGAATTTATAAAAGCTATATAAAACATTAGAAGTTTTGTTATATAAATTTTGGAAAATAATATGTGTTATCACATATATGTTCTTATTCAGAAATTTATAATTTTTATGCAATTAGTTTATAAATTTATAAAGTATGGTTTTTATAAAAGAAAAAAAGAATGACTTGTAGATGTTCTGAATTTCATTAAAAACAATAAGTAAGCTTATGTAAACAAAATTATTTTATTTAAATGAAACCCACAATTTTAATTCTAATTGCTCGTAAAAATCAAATGTTCTTATAAATTAAAGATGGAATAGTTTTCTAAAAATTATTCTAAATATTTATTATTTTAAAATATTTCATTTAAATGTAATTAAAATATTAATTTTTATTTTATTTTACATACAAATTTGATGATAATCCTATGAAATTTAATTTTTTAAAAACAATAAATACAAAACATTTTAACATAAATAAATGTGGAATATATATATATACATACATACATATATACTCATATATATATATATATATATATATATATATGTATATATATATATATGTATACACACATATATATTACTTAAATAGTCTACCATTATTACCTATTTATGAAAAACGATTGGAATGTTTATTTAAGGTAATAAATATATATTTTCAAACTATTATTCAAGCTAAAGGGGAAACCCAATAGAACTCTAAACCAGTTAGACTTAGGAATTTCATAGAATGTTATAGTTTTAGGAAATCGGACCTAAACCTTATGAATACTAGTTTACTAAGTTATTCTTATAAACGTTAGGTTGAAAGTTGATCGCTCGACTCAAAACCCTAAGCAAGAACACTTTGGATAAGCTAAGCCAAACAAGTGAGTAATTCTATACTCCCTCTTTACATTTTTGTACTTTTGGGATGTTATATATGCCAGTATTCAAAATCCAAGTTATTCTAGATTCAAATTCTATAGATGCAATATCATTAGTCTATTTGGTTTGATTCTTTGCTATGTGATACTACTTGCTTTGTGATTCTGTGTTATTCTATGTTACTCTATGTTATTCTATGTTATTCGATACTGAGTAGCCTAAGGTGTGTTAGATACCACCTTCGCTTTGACTTAGGTCAAATGTGCTAAAAGGGCGAAAAGTACAATCATGGGCAGACTTGTGAAAATACTTAGCTCTGTGCTTTGTATTGGAACGAGTTTGGAGACGATATAAACTATTTCAAACTTGTAGAAGCTTTTTAGCTAAGTATTGATACGAGTTTGGAGACGAGATATTCTATAAACTTAATTGCAAACTAGTAGGATATGCATGCTAGAGTTTAAACTTTGTAGTCTCATTGAATTGCATCAGTTTTCTATGTATATTATATAAACTGTATGGGTTACTCACCAACTATTCAAATAGTTGACAATATATTTATTTTGCATATGTAACAGGTTAATGGATGCAACGGTGTAACATCAGTGCCGGAAACGTCACCGGAACCGTGATCTCTACAGTACATGAACAGTAAATCAGTTACGTATTTCAATTATCATTCGTACATCAATGTCAATTCATGTATCATGGCACAGTTCAGATTCAGTTCAGAAAATCAAAGCTCAGAATTATGGTTCATCAGTCAGATACTTATTTGACGATACAGGACCATCATGTGATTTTGTGTTAGGATTCTATTATGTATAAACGTATGTGAGGCCTTACTTAACAAAACAATATGGATGTTGCTACGTGAATGCTAAACCGACGGAGTATTCGTATAGGTGACGATCTGTACGAATAAATCTGGAAGTTTAACGTTCTGAATGATATCCAATAATTAGAAAACAATATTGAAAACTATAGTTATCGTCGTGTTCGTACGGATGACGATCCGAACGAATACGCGCGATAACCGTACGATTCAATTTTGAACAGTAAATTAAATTTTTTTGAAAATTTAAAATAAATAAAAGATATTTAGTTAATTTATTAGGAATCACAACCTAAAATAATTTTATTAACATTATTTTAAAACCGAGACGTTTCGTTACGAGAACGAAACGAAACCGACACTTTTACGCGAAACCGAGCAACCGAAACGAACCCGAACCCACCCGGGGTATAAATACCCTAGAAGAGTCATCTTCTTCATTTTATTCACCATCTCTTTCTCTCTCTACACACAAACCCGGATCTCTCTCTCTAGTTTCTCTCTCTAGAAGAAATCACCATATCTCCTCCATTTCTCCATGAAATCGAGCTATTTTGGTGTCTAAACGACCCCCTTCATTTGTAGATCTTGAAAGTACAGTCGATCTAAGCTTGGGATCAACAGATTCGAGGTAAAAACCCAACTTTTGTTGCGATTTTAGGGTTTGAAAACCCTATTTCGAAACCCACCCTCAAAACCGGTTTCAAGCCATAACAACTTAGGGGAAACACTCACCAACATCATAAGATAGAGTAGGAACAAACCCCCCATCAGCCCTTGGTCAATTAGCTCGAAAATCAGTAGGTTGGCACCCACCAGGCCGCCGTGGCCGAATGACCAGTTCATCAGGCCGGCGAATGGCCAGGGGTGAATCAGTCTCCTCATTCGGCCGAACCAGGTTCCTTCGGTCAGGTCCCATTCGGCTTAGGCTATTCGATTGGGGTCTCTCATTCGGCACTCTGTCATTCGTCCAAAGGCTAAACAGCCCTGTCGCCCGGTCAGATTCAGATCATACATTCGGCCCAAGCTCTTTCGGTCGGCCAACCCCCCTATTCGCTCGACAAGTCTTATTCGGCCAAGGACCCTTCACCCAACCCTATTCAGCACGTGGTGGTTCGGGCAAGGTGGAGTCGAAGTAGGTGGGTTATGCATGGAATGAGGACGAGCTGCATGCATGGGGATATACTCCATGTGTGTGTCCATGGGTATCTCATTAGGGTTTCATGAAAAGAAATCAACTCACTATGTCTAAGATTAAGCATGAGGAGTAACAACAAAGAGAGTAAAAACATTTGCATTGGGGTGAACAACATACATGGGAGTTTATTTAAATTCAAAGGCCAAGACCCTAAGTTGTGGTGTCGATTAAACCATTAACATCAAATACTAAAACCTTTCATAGGAACGAATGGATGCTCTGGATAGTTCGGTTGAACTATTTAAGGTGGGCCATATACCAAGTTGGCAAATAAATCAATGAACAATTAAAGTCTCATAATGGGCCTGAGATTGGCCCAATAGGCTTAACTCAAGCCCATCACGAGTAAACATTTCTCTTAAACTAATTACGTTTTAATAAAGGTAAATGATTTATAAATCTTATTGAATTAATTTAATGATTTTTCCTAAATAAAAGTTTAACTTAAAATAAATTATCTTAAAAACATTTAAATAAAGACTTGTAATGTAATTAGAATAAACCCTACTCATCTAGGGTTTATTGATGAATAATCTTGGGACATGGGAGACTTACGGGTAATATGCTAGATTAATTAGATAGGATCTTAGAATCGCATTAGTATCATAGGACACTTAGTTTAAGATCGAGACCAAAACCCTAGTTACGACTATTAGATATACTTATCGTATTCGAATCCTCTTAAAATAACTCAGGTGCTAAAGATACATACGCAACAATCAAAGAGCGCGCCTATCTTTTGTGGTTCATTGGCACAACAACACAGGTGAGTTCATTGCCCCTTTTCTAAACATTTTGTTTTCAAACGCGGGGCTGAGAAGCATGCGTAAACTGTTTTCATAAAATTGTTTACTTAAATGCTTTTATTTATTATATACTTTATATATGTTTGTTTATACACCTAGACTCCTGTCTAGGTAAATCACAGGCTAAATTAACTATCAAGTTAATTAAGCAAGTTAATTAAAGTACTCTTATGAGTAATACCTTAATTCTAAAATCTAAATAAACCCTTTGTCCATCAAATTCCAATTCCAGAATCTAAATTCAAAGTGAAATCAAAAGAACCAAAGCCAAAGATCAAATGCAATGGAATCTAATCCAGTGTGTGATCAGTAAACTCAGGATCCTAATCATGAATCATTAATCATTGTGAAATCATGGAAATTCGAAAGATCAAATCAAGAGACTCAAGGAATCAGAAATCATAAATGTGTTTGAATCATTGAAATAATGAAATCATTATAATCTAATGAAATCATTAATACTTGAGTTAACGTGGATGTCAGTTGTATAGGGAATCAAGACCACGTGTAACACACATAAAGTCCCTTCATAAATAGTAGACTCTAGTAGTCAGACTATTCGGGCAATAACGTGAACGATCAAATGAAATCAATATCAAAAATCAAGAGAATCATTGACGATCAAGGACGAACAAGAATGATTAAGCACCAAAGGATATCCTTAAAGTCCCTATGCATACAGTAGACCAGAGGGTCAAGCTGACATGGGCAAAACATTAAAATCCCGGTCAGTTCAGGTATACTCTTTGTGAGTTATGCCTGGCATGGGTCACGTGTAAGAGGTTACAACTTGGACAACCACCAACAACTAAGTCTAATTGATTGGGTCAAATAAGGCCCAATCATCATGTCTTAGTTGTATGTAAATGTTATTTATTTATTCATTTAAACGTTTAACATTTTATTTCTGTAATTGCTTTTGGGGAATCATGAAGACATGGTGAACCCAGGAAATCGGTTTTATTTCAAATTATGGAAATCAAGTCTTTTAACATTGAAGTGAGTGATAGGTAAGACGCTTAATTATCATTAAGATCAATGTCCTATGCAGCTTAGTATGTGGTGGGACGGCGTCTGGGCGGGTCGTAGGCTCGACTTAGGGGTATGCCCTATATATAAGCATACCAAGCTGGATGATACATGTGATGTTAATGAGATTAAGGTTATTACCTAGGGGGCAACATAAACATTTTTGGGTTGATAACATAAACGGTTAAACAGGGTGTTTCAGATCTCAGACGATTATAGAAGAGAATGGTAGGTAAAATGCTTAATTATCATTAACAACAATGTCCTATGTGACTTAGTATGTGGTGGGACGGCGTCTGGGCGGGTCGTAGGCTCGTCTCAGGGGTATGCCCTATATATAAGCATACCGAGTTGGATGATACAAGTGTTGATAATGAGGTTAAGGTTTTACCTAAAAGGTTTGCAAAACTATTTTCAAATACCAAAATCATATGAACTCACCAACCATTGTGTTGACTTTGTTTTATTTTCATGCTTTCTCAGATGATGTACAGGATTAAGCTAGAGATTTGGATTGCATGCTAGGATGCTCAGTTAGAGGAGCTAGTAGTTTTGGAAAGCACATCTTTTGTTGATCATTGTGAATCATTTTTGAGATCTTGCACTAATACAAGATAGTGAACTTATGATTCATTTTGAAATGTTTACTTGGTTAAATTACCAGACATTGATATTGTAATTTAACTCTGTAAATTTTAGGTTAATGTTATTGTGCTTAGATATTCTTAACATTGATGCTATGTAAACAATTTGATCATCACGGTTATCATCCACGATATCGCGCCTCGGGAACCTTCCGCCCGACGGGGACTCCGATCCAACCCCGCCGGCTCGGGGTGTGACAGATTGGTATCAGAGCTCAAGGTTATAGAGAATAATAGATCATCTACTTAAAACGGTTTGGCCTAGACTATAACTTAGGGACCTTTCATGTAGAGAACATAGGAATTAGGAATTTACTTGCATTGTGTCTTCTGCATTCGATCATTGCACTAACCAATGCTCTATTGGTTATGATTAGAATGTCACCAAGAAGACAACCATCACCGCCTCTCCCTTCGCAGGAGACGGACTCAGCAGTTGAGGCACTTGCAACCCTGATCACTGAATAGTTGGTGGCGGTTCTTCCTGGAATCATCACCTAGATCAGGAACAATGAGGAGTTTGCTAGGAACTTCTCACTACTGCCTGCAGAGAAGAGGGAACCTGAAGAAGGAGAAACCAACAAGAAACCTGAACGTCGTTCTGCAAAAAGACGAAAGAGAGCTATGAATTACATTGAAGCTGTACCTATTAGTCAAATTCTGCCAGATTTGGCTACAGGAGTCAGTGCTCATCACGAGGGAAAAACCCCTCTCTGTTCAGCTTGTCACTACTATCATCGGGTTGAACTTCCAAGTGTACGATGCACACGCTATGGGAAGACAGGTCATTGGATGCAACAATGTAGGACACCGATTACCCCTATTCCCCATCAATATGCTGGTATATTCCCTAAATGTGCCAGATGTGGTTTCCACCACGGTGAGAAGAAACCTTGTAAGCATTGTTTGAATTGTGGGAAATACGGACACTGGATCCAACAGTGCCGGTTTATCCCCACTAGGAAACAGAAACAAGAAGCGAGCACCTCTACTTCCTCTCATAACAACAACTGCTACATATGTGGAATGCTTGGACATTTCAAAAGGGACTGCCCTAGGCGAAGACCTCCCGCAGACCCAGCAGTCACTGAGGAATTACTCGCTTTACCAACTCCTGGGGAACACTCGGAGTCCGATGACCCCATAGGTATGCAAATTTCAGCTTGATACATTAAATTATTTATTAGTATATTAATTAGAACTGCTTAGTATGTTGTAATTTTAGAAACAATAAATTTAAGATAGCTGTGAACAAAGTCAGTGTCAAAAAGATAATTGGAATAATAACCTAAGGAACCTTTAGGTTAGGTAAGCGTTAAATGATTAAATAAAGTTAGCGTAAATTTTAATTACAGTTTAAATAATGTAGTTAGAAAGAGAACCTTAGCTGAATAGAACACTAAAAGTCTTAGGAATTCAAAATGCCAAAGCAAGTGTGTAGACTTCACTTTCTACCTAGACCTTCCAGAATCTAAGTTACTTAAGTTCGAGAACTCCGGTTCTAGGATGTCAGGAAAAGATGAAGGTTAGAGCTGTATTGGATTCTTATCTAAGCTAGATAAGTAAGTCAGGGGAAAATCAGTTGTGAAGGTAATAGGAAAATACGCCAGAGATAATATTCCGAATGAAATATGGGCATTCCAAGTGACGGTGATGCCTTTCGGATAGAAGAATGCACCCATGGTTCTCATGGACTTCATGAACCGAGTGTGCAAACTGTATTTAGACCAATTTGTCATTTTCGTTAGGAATGACATACTGAATTATTCTAAAAGCAAGACGGAACACGAACGACCTTTCAGGAAGATTCTAGAGCTATTAAAGAAATAGAAATCCTGTGATAAAAATCTCCAATTGAAAGGTAGGCTGAGGATAGAAATGATTGTAACGACAGTTGAAATAAGCCTCATAAGTTACACGATTTTTGGGTAGGAGTAAGGTAAATATGCATCACTTCGGAGATGTGTATAGGATTACTGAAAGATAAATTATTTCCTTTATCTTAATGGATCTACCATATTTTATGGTAGACCTCCCCGACTTATAGAGTACCATTTTAAGAGGAGAATAGATTAAACAGATGGTGAAGTAGGTATACGGTTATATCAAATAACTTAAGGATTCACCATGTAAAACTCAAGCGTCTCGACCTGGCGATCAAGACCTAGAGTTGTGAGAGCCACCTATGAACACTTTAAGGAGTGTGTCAGATTGTAGAACAGAAAGACAGTTTGAGATAAACCGGATGAAATACCTACTACCAAAATAGTGGGTGGATTCCGACGATAGATAAATCAAGAAGACTTATTCTTGAGAATGCACACGAACAAAATAATCAGTGCATCCGGGCGCCGATAAAATGTACCGAGGTTTACAGAGATTTTATTAATGACTGGGAATGAAGAAAGACATCGGCGAGTATGTCGGTCGATGCCTTAAGTGTGTGACAGTAAAGGCAGAACACCAGAAGCCGTCAGGACTACTGGGACAGCCTGAACTTCTGCTCTGGAAGTGGGAACAAACAGCTATGGATATCGAAACCCAGCTACCTCGCGCTTCCATGGGTCATAGTGCTCTCTGAGTCATCAATGACTGATCGACAGAAATCTATCCATTTCTTGCTAACGCAGGAAAACTTCGCGATAGGTAAACTGACGGATTATACAACAACGAGATAGTAGGACGTCATGGGGTATCATTGTTTAACATTTTAGATAGAGACAGCTAATTCACATGAATGTTCTAACCAACATCGCAGAAACTTCTAGGGATGTACTTAAACTTGAACACAGCTCACCATCCATTAACGGACGGTCGAAGCTTAAGTACGACACAGACCCTAGAGGATATGATGAGAACCTGTGTGTTAAACTTTGGTGGAAATTGGGACTGTCAATTGCCATTGATCAAATTCTCCTGCAACAACAGCCATAATAGTAGCACTGAATGCACATCATTCAAGGCTCATTTTGTAACATTTGTACATTTAGTCATGGTAGTTGTAAACAGTGTTAGAACAAATGTGTTTTCATATCAAATCAGTCAACGTGATTCATGTGTTCTTAATGTGCTTGTGTGTTAGGATCATTATTATTTAGGAACAAGTATGTATTATTTATTTACAGTCGAGTTCGCTAGGCAAGAACAGTATCGTATTATATCGAAACAGTGGTGGGACGGTGTCAGGTACGGCAGGTAGCTGGAATTTGGGGTATGCCCTATACATATACTGCGTTCGGTGTAATGGGATAGTGTTAGTGCGTAGTGTTGAGACAAATATTATGACAATTAATTAAACAAAAGTCGTAATACGTAAGCGAGACTGAGTATAGTTATGGGTGACGATCCATAATGATACGAATGTTGAACTTATAATTATGATTAAACTGCTTTGAACATTTAATACGATCGGAAAACGTACGCGATTGCGGGTATACACGTAATTGTATCTGTTTAACGATCTGTCAACACACGAAGAGTAAAAATAATTAAATATATTATTTTACATTTTTACAATTTTGAAACTCATCAAAATGATGAGAATAATAATCCTTTATTTTAAATCGCGTAAAATATGCGTTTCGCGACGAAAACGCGAACTGAGTGACCGGAACGAACTCGAATACCACTCGGACTATAAAAGCCATGAAGATGGCCATTTTCTTCATTTAATTCACCAACAACCCTTACTCTCACTAGAAATTCGTCCAACCCTCTATCTCTCTAAAAACCGAACTTCAATCGCGCGTATCCCTCTCGTTTCTCCACGGATTTGGGCGTTCTTGGTGTCCACGCATAGCTCTTGACGAGTACTACAAGGAAGTACAGCATATCTGAAGTTTTAACCGGCCAAAAACGAGGTATGAGTCTTGAAAGATCACGAAATTTAGGGTTTTTGGTGTTGTTATTCGAACTTGAGCTTTAACCGGTTCTAGCCACCTCCACGACCCTTGTACACTCGAAAACATTCTGTAATACTGATGAGTATCGAAGACTAGAGTCAACAACATTAAAAGAATTGATGATGAAGTTGCAGGTACGTGCGAACCCTTGTCCCCATCGAGCGAACCTGTTGATCATCCGACGAACCTGGCTGGTCATGAGCTTCCCTTAACGAACCTATTTGCTGTCCATCAAATGGCCTAACACTTGCATGGTTCGTTGAGTTACCAGCCGAACCTTAGAGGTCTTCACTAACTTTGCATGGTGACGAACCCTCAGGCACCAGGACTTCACGAACCCTTGCGAACCTTTAACACTCAAGGACCACAAACCATTTAGCAACGAACCTTTATCCAATCTCCATGCAGACGAACCTTGCTAGGACTTCATGACCACGAACCTTGCATGGTTCGCAAGGCACTTAGCCGAACCATGGGAAGACGAACCTTATTTCCCTAAGAGAGCCGAACCTTGTTGGATTTCTGGCCGAACCTTGGTGGTGTCTTATGACCGGCGAACCTAGACTCTTCAACCTCAAAGGTTCGCTGCCCAAGTTGGCAGCCCATAACCCTTTCGGCCCAATTCAATTTCATGCGGCCCAACTCCACTAGTAATCAGCCCCATAGGTTAAACCAAGCCCAAGGGAGTTAGGTCGGCCCATTTTGATCCTTAATTAGTCCAATATTGCCTTGGAAACTTACATGGCTCACGTACACATTGTTAGGCCCAACCAAATTCCTTTAGGCTCAATCCAATCCCATTCGGACCACTATGATCCTAATTGGCTCAATATTACCCTTGGCGTTTTACAAGGCCTATGGACATGCTGTTGGCCCAACACCACATCCAATTGGCCCATTATTAAGCTAAATGGCCTATTACTTTTGATTAAGCCATCTTAGTTTCATGGACTTAACGCCCATTGTGTGGGCCACAATGTAAGGTAACTATGAATTGATCTTGGATGGGCTAAGTATAACTCAAACTAATAACAAGATCAATTCATAATTACAAAGATCTAAAACACTTCAACATATCTACACATTTTCATATTGAACAGTGGTTATCAAACATCATAAACACTTGTCATTTTATGCATACAAGTTGTGCATAAAAGGATATGACATTTATGTTACATGAAATATCACTCAATCATGTAATTCAACCATGACTTTCAAGTTCGCAAAACACGTTTAAACATGAGATCAGGTAATCAAGAGTTAATCAAGTTCAAGTTGCACAAGTCAAACAATGAATCAAAGTCTATACAATTATAAATTTTATATCTTATGTATGATTACAATGATATAGGAATCAGTTAGAAGTCCTGTTTGCTATTGGTTATAGTTCAGAGTCTACTGCAGACAGGTGAGAACATTAGCCCCTCTTTTACTGTTTTCCAACTGTTTTGGGGTGGAACACGTGATCAAATATATTCCTTACTTTGGTAATTCATTATACAAAATGTATGTTATTCTACAAACATTACAGGTTCATGGCATAAATTCATCAGACTATTCAACTGTTTCAAAGGATTTTATCAAATGTTAAACACTTTTTACTAAAGAGGTTTTATAAAGTTTTCTTGAATTATTTTACATCAGTTTTACTCGAATAGTTTTATAAATGACCAACGCTTTTAAATAATGTGATTTATAAACTCTTTTACTATAAGTTCATGTTTTCGTAAACGATCTTTTATAAACCTTGTTATTATACAAGGACACTATCTTATGTACTCAATCAAGGGTTTCAAAAACGAGATATTCAACAATGGTTTTCATGGGGATTTCAAACAAAGGATTCAAATCATGGTATTCAGCAAGGTTTCAAATCATGTTATCAAATAAGGCATTAAATCATTGGTTTTTAAAGCAAAGTTCAAAAGCATGGTGTCCACTGTTGTGAACAAACTTATGAACACATCAAGTTACATAATCATTACCGTTAGTACTGGGTGATCACAACAAGGGAAAGCGGACACATTTGGGCAGACTAATTTCTAGAGTTAGCTTTTAAATTTGTTTTAAAAGCTAACTGTAGGTTTTGGTTACGTATGGTTTTATCAATGTTGCTGACTAATTTTCTGACTCCAAACGTAGTTTGGGACTTGATTATATGTTGGCTTCTGTGCAAACAGCCTTTGCACTGTTTACACTCATTTGACAGACTTGATGTTAGTTTGGGTTGCAGCTCATCCGTGTAATTCATTTATTGCTTTAAACATATGCCTTATACTGCAAATTCATGTTTACAAGCGATAAACCTATTGTTCTCACCAACTACTTCTGTAGTTGACAGTTACTTTTCACGTGTTTCATGTAATCAGGTTTAAGACACACTAAAGGACAACAAAGGAGACCGCTTAAGATAGAACAAGATGAAGAAACATGCTAGGATGGATTTAGAAACACACTAAAATCCTGAATGTTTAATTGTCTTGTTTGAAGTCTTATTTTGTAAACTATATTTTGGGTCTGTAGTTGTCATTCTTTTGGTAGATAGATTGTCTGTAACTAAACAACTGTCTAAACATTATGAAACTTAGTAATCCATTGTGGTTGTTCTTAATAAATACTTGTGCATGATTCAACTATTCATACGTCATCGCGCCGTGGATTCCGCACGCGGCGCAGGGGGTGTGTCAGGTTGGTATCAGAGGCAAGGTTGTAGAGAACTAGGAAAAACTCAATGTTTAATGACCTAGACTATAACCTAAGCTACCCAATAGGACTAAGTGCTATAGGCTTGATGATACTTAGGATCTAAGTAACTTAAGGAAGCATTAAGTCAACATTAAGCTTGAAAGATCTTAGGGATACTCTTCTAAGATTAGATATCGAGTCAAGGAATTTGAATCGAAATTCTATAATTTTAGAAACCGAATTAAATTTCTCACATATATTCATTTAAGGATTTCAGAGGCAAGGATCTGTATTCTTAGTATCCTTGATCTGCAATTCTCACACAGAGTTCATTAAAGGATTCCCGAGGCAAGGATTTGTATTCTTAGTATCCTTGATCTGGAATTCTCAATCAGAGTTCTTATAGGAATTTAGAGGCAAAGATCTGTATTCTTAGTATCTTTGATCTAAAATCCTTGTCATGTTTATCATAGGAATTTAGAGGCAAAGATCTTTATTCTTAGTATCTTTGATCTAAAATCCTTGTCATGTTGATCATAGGAATTCAGAGGCCAAGATCTATAATTTTAGAATCTTTGATTTGAAATCCTTGTCATGTTGTCATTATCAGGTATTCATTATCATAGGAACTTTATAACTTAGAATCTGTGTAACAGTATTCTTTAGTTGAAGTTCTCACAGGTGATCATTATACTCAATACTGTAAGTATTGAGAACAAAGGTTAACTAACCTAGGACACACATACTAAAACCTAAGGTTTTAATTTCAAGTAAATTAAGAACCAGGGTTTACACATTCACAAGCATAATCAATCAAAAGTTGGAATCTTAGCTTCAAATACAAACAGCGGATTAACACTGACGTGCTGAGGTAAGTGGTGGGCGGTGAGAGCTAGCCCTATGTATAAGCTTATTTCGGTATGTCAGGGGGAATCCGGCGTTCGTATTTGAAGTAAAGATTCGGGAGCAACTGGAATCGTTGAACATTAGTCAAACACATGAGATGCAATCATTTGGGATACAAACATTGGTGAATCAAACCATTGTGCTATTCAAACTTGGATGAGTCAAACATTGTGTGTGACTCAATCAAGTTGTAAACATTTTGTAATGTAATATTTAAGTGAAATTCTTAAGTGATTACATCACCAATACTTACTAACAATAGTTTGACAATAAAAATGTAGAGCACACCTATGATTTAGTTCTACATGTTAACGATTGTTAGTAGGTGCACACATAATTCAAACATAATTCAATCATGGATTTAATCATAGTTCAAATTGATCAAAGATTCATAGGATTCTTAATCAATGGGACATACATGGAAATCAGTACAAACATGTGGCTAAATGCTAGCAAGGTCATGATCGTGGTATATCGAAGTGGTGGTGGGATGGTGTCTGGGCTGGCAGTTTGCTTGACCGTTTCGTATGCCCTATATATAAGCTATCTTCGGTATATCAGGAAAGTGTCAGTGTGTAGGTTTGGTGGAGTGAGATCAGGGAACATCATACACATTCACATGAGAAGTATGCTAATGAGCTGATTGCTTATACGTGTACATGCTCATATTACAATTGAATGATAATACTAGTAGTATGGATATATTACTAATTTTATCATGCAAATTCAATTGTATCTTTTTCTCATTACTGACCCACTTGTGGCTTCTATTCATAGAATGCCTCCCCGACGTGATCCTAACGGAGGGGGTTCGACAAGTGGCAACGACGATGAGATCAACAAGATTGCCCGAGCCATCGCTATACACATGAGAGATGTCATTCCAGGGCATGGTCACTGATATCACCCAGAATCTTCGGGCAAGTACCAGTGATTCAGCACATAACTCAAATGCTACTAACGTAGGAACTGCTAACTTCACTTTCAAGCAGTTCAATGATGCTAAACCTCCTAAGTACGCTGGTACTGAAGGAGCTACTGGCCTACTGCAGTGGCTGGAGAGCATCGAGGATATTCTTGATTTCACGGGATGTCCTGAAAATCTGAAGGTCAAAATGGCCTCGAGCGCTTTTCACAAAGGCGCACTCACCTGGTGGAACTCTGAGAAGAACACCAGAGGACGGGAAGTCGCATTAGCTTTACCATGGGAGGATTTCAAGAAGTTACTGGTGGATAAGTTTTGTCCACGACATGAGCTAAAGAAACTTGAGTTGGAGATGTGGAATCTGGTGCAAGACAGTGTGAGAACTCGAAGTATACAACTCGGTTCCATGAGTTGTGCATTCTGGTGCCACACCTGGTTACTCCCCTATCCCGCAGGATAGAGAAGTACATCGAAGGCTTACCTCTAGTCGTCAGAGGAACTGTGATGGGGAATAACCCCACTACTCTAGAGGCAGCGATTCATCTTGGAGCTAGCCTTACTGAAGAATATGTTAAGTCTGGGGTGCTCACCCGAAAGGGGTACAAGAGAGCACAGATTGATGAAGGCAAGAAGCCTGAACAACAACATCACAAGAAGAAGAAGAAGCAAAAGACCATCAAGAACTTTGCAGCCCTGACTGCAGCTACACCCACTCATGCCACACCCATTACTGCTATGCCACAATCTGCAACAGTCAGAAAGTCTTATACTGGCCAGTTTCCACTTTGCACCAAGTGCCAATATCATCATCTACCAACTACCCCATGCAAAAAGTGTCTCAAGTGTGGGCGGATGGGACACTTGGCAGCTACATGCCGATCTGCACATCTTGTTGCTGCAACAACTGCTACCACAACTCCTACTGTTACAGGTGGAAGGGCCTGTTATAATTGTGGAGCAGAGGGACACTTCAGAAACCAGTGTCCAAAACTCAACAACAACACTGCTACTGCTCGTGCCTTTATTATCGGGGCTGCCGAAGCACGCGAGGAGCCAGCAGTTGTCACGGGTACATTTCTCCTTAATGGTCGTTATGTTTCTATCATATTTGATACTGGTGCTGATAAAATCTTTATCTCCGATCATACTGCTTCTTTGTTTAACATAGAACCATCTATGCTTACTGCTCCTTATACCGTAGAAGTAGCTGATGGTAAAACTCTACTTGTAGATTCTATAATACATGGTTGTGAATTAAGATTAAACGACCATCTTTTCCTCATCGATCTTATTCCTATGACACTCGGAAGCTTCGAAGTTGTGATAGGAATGGATTGGTTGTCTAAAAACAATGCCGAAATTGTATGTTCGGAGAAACTTATTCGGATTCCTTTACCGTCCGGCGAAACGATAAGAATCTATGGCGAGAAACCTTGCCGCGGATTGAAGATTGTATCGTGCATCAAGGCTAGGAAATACTTCAAGAAGAAATACTATGCGTTCCTGGCTCACGTAGTAGAGAAGAAACCTGAAAAGAAAGCAGTTGGAGACGTTCCAGTTATCAGAGATTATCCTGACGTATTTCCAGAAGACTTTCCTGGACTACCACCGATCCGGCAAGTGGAGTTTAGAATCGATCTCGTCCCTGTAGCAAATCCAGTAGCAAAGTCACCATATCGATTAGCACCGTCTGAGATGCAAGAACTGTCTAGTCAGCTCCAAGAACTTCTCGACAAGGGATTCATTAGACCGAGTTTCTCTCCATGGGGAGCTCCGGTTCTCTTTGTCAAGAAGAAAGACGGTTCGTTTCGTATGTGTATCGATTATCGCGAGCTAAACAAGTTGACGGTCAAGAACAGATATCCTCTACCTAGGATCGATGATCTATTTGATCAATTACAGGGAGCAACTTTCTTCTCTAGGATTGATTTACGATCCGGGTATCATCAGTTACGAGTGAATGAAGAGAATATACCAAAGACTGCATTTAGGACTCGATATGGACACTACGAGTTTGTGGTTATGCCATTTGGGCTGACCAATGCACCTGCAGTGTTCATGGATTTGATGAATCGAGTCTGCACTTACTTAGATCAGTTTGTTATTGTCTTTATTGATGATATACTAATATATTCCAAGACAGAGCAAGAGCATGAGGATCATTTGAAGAAAGTCTTAGAATTACTAAGAGAGGAACAACTTTATGCTAAATTCTCAAAATGTGAATTTTGGCTAAAAGAAGTACACTTCTTAGGACATGTCATAAACAAAGATGGGATACATGTAGATCCAGCAAAGATTGAGGCGATTAAGAACTGGACTACCCCATCTACTCCAACAGAGATTCGTTCATTTCTGGGATTGGCAGGCTATTACAGAAGGTTCATTGCGAACTTTTCAAAGATCGCCTTGCCACTTACTATATTAACCCAGAAAAGTCAAGCGTTCATATGGGGACAGAAGCAAGAAGATGCATTCCAACTTCTTAAACAGAAGTTATGCAACTCCCCTATTCTTAGTTTTCCAGAAGGCAGTGATGATTTCATTGTCTACTGCAATGCTTCAAACCTTGGTCTCGGTTGTGTACTTACACAGCGGGACAAGGTGATTGCCTATGCTTCAAGACAACTTAAGGTTCACGAGAAGAATTGTACTACTCATGACCTTGAGTTAGGGGCTGTGGTCTTTGCATTAAAAATTTGGAGGCACTACCTTTATGGTACTAAATGTGTCATCTATACAGACCACAAGAGCCTGCAACACATCCTTAATCAGAAAGAACTCAACATGAGGCAACGGCGTTGGGTTGAGCTTCTAACTGATTACGACTGCGAGATTCGTTACCACCCGGGTAAAGCCAATGTGGTAGCGGATGCTCTTAGTCGTAAGGAACCAGTCAAACCAATTCGTGTCAGAGCCATGGAGATCAACACACAGCCAAGCTTGAAAGATTTGATTCGTATTGCACAACAACAAGTAGTAACAGACAATCAGCTTAAGGCAGACTTAGACTGCGGAATTGAGAAGAAACGGGAACCTCGATCTGACGGAGTGTTATATGTCAACGGCCGCATCTGGATTCCAAAGTCAGAAGAATTGTGCACGCTCATCTGTGATGAGGCTCATAAGTCGCGATACTCAGTTCATCCTGGAACAAATAAGATGTACCAAGACTTGCGGGCATCTTACTGGTGGCCAGGAATGAAGAAAGACATAGCACTATACGTGGGAAAATGTCTTACATGTTCAAAAGTCAAAGCAGAACATCAAAAGCCTTCGGGACTTCTGTAGCAACCTAAAATTCCTCAATGGAAATGGGAACAAATTTCCATGGATTTCATAACCAAATTGCCGAGAACTCCGCGAGGTTACGATTCGATTTGGGTGATCGTTGATCGACTCACCAAATCTGCTCATTTTCTCCCGATCCGAGAGGATTACAAAATGGAGAAGTTAGCTACATTGTACATCAACGAAATCATTGCATGTCATGGTACTCCAACATCAATCATTTCTGATCGTGATAGTAGCTTCACTTCTCGCTTCTGGAAAACATAGCAAAAGGCTTTGGGAACTCGTGTTAATCTTATTCAGGAAACATCAGACAAAATCACAATCATTCAATCAAGGCTTAAGGCCGCAAGAGATCGGCAGAAGAGTTATGCTGATCGACGTCGGAAACCGCTTGAGTTTCAAGTCGGTGACCGAGTTTTACTCAAAGTTTCTCCCTGGAAAGGCGTTGTCCGATTCGGGAAGAAAGGGAAACTTGCACCAAGGTACGTTGGACCTTTTGAGATCCTGGAACGGATTGGTCCCGTAGCTTACAAACTTAAACTTCCAGTGGAGCTAAGCAAGGTTCACGATACTTTTCATGTATCAAATCTTAAGAAATGCTTGGTAGATCATGATGTTCAGATTCCACTGGAAGACATTCAGATTCAAAACAACATGCAATTCATAGAACGTCTGGTTGAAATCATGGATCATGGGGTCAAGAAACTTAAACGCAGCCGTATCCCGATCGTAAAGGTACGATGGGAGGGCAAACGCGGTGCTGAGTTCACCTGGGAACGTGAAGACCAGATGAAGCTTAAGTACCCTCATCTTTTTACAGTACCTTCGACTAGTTAATTTTGGGACGAAATTCCTTTAACTAGGGGAGACTGTAACATTGGTACATTTAGTCATGGTAGTTGTAAACAGTGTTAGAACAAATGTGTTTTCATATCAAATCAGTCAACGTGATTCATGTGTTCTTAATGTGCTTGTGTGTTAGGATCTTTATTATTTAGGAACAAGTATGTATTATTTATTTACAGTCGAGTTCGCTAGGCAAGAACAGTATCGTATTATATCGAAACAGTGGTGGGACGGCGTCAGGTACGGCAGGTAGCTGGAATATGGGGTATGCCCTATACATATACTGCGTTCGGTGTAATGGGATAGTGTTAGTGCGTAGTGTTGAGACAAATATTATGACAATTAATTAAACAAAAGTCGTAATACGTAAGCGAGACTGAGTATAGTTATGGGTGACGATCCATAATGATACGAATGTTGAACTTATAATTATGATTAAACTGTTTTGAACATTTAATCCGATCGGAAAACGTACGCGATTGCGGGTATACACGTAATTGTATCTGTTTAACGATCTGTCAACACACGAAGAGTAAAAATAATTAAATATATCATTTTACATTTTTACAATTTTGAAACTCATCAAAATGATGAGAATAATAATCCTTTATTTTAAATCGCGTAAAATACGCGTTTCGCGACGAAAACGCGAACTGAGTGACCGGAACGAACCCGAATACCACTCGGACTATAAAAGCCATGAAGATGGCCATTTTCTTCATTTAATTCACCAACAACCCTTTCTCTCACTAGAAATTCGTCCAACCCTCTATCTCTCTAAAAACCGAACTTCAATCGCGCGTATCTCTCTCATTTCTCCACGGATTTGGGCGTTCTTGGTGTCCACGCGTAGCTCTTGACGAGTACTACAAGGAAGTACAGCATATCTGAAGTTTTAACCGGCCAAAAACGAGGTATGAGTCTTGAAAGATCACGAAATTTAGGGTTTTTGGTGTTTTTATTCGAACTTGAGCTTTAACCGGTTCTAGCCACCTCCACGACCCTTGTACACTAGAAAACATTCTGTAATACTGATGAGTATCGAAGACTAGAGTCAAAAACATTAAAAGAATTGATGATGAAGTTGCAGGTACGTGCGAACCCTTGTCCCCATCGAGCGAACCTGTTGATCATCCGACGAACCTGGCTGCTCATGAGCTTTCCTCAACGAACCTATTTGTTGTCCATCACATGGCCGAACCCTTGCATGATTCGTTGAGTTACCAGCCGAACCTTAGAGGTCTTCACTAACTTTGCATGGTGACGAACCCTCAGGCAGTAGGACTTCACGAACCCTTGCGAACCTTTAACACTCAAGGACCACAAACCATTTAGCAACGAACCTTTATCCAATCTCCATGCAGCCGAACCTTGCTAGGACTTCATGACCACGAACCTTGCATGGTTCGCAAGGCACTTAGCCTAACCATGGGAAGACGAACGTTATTTCCCTAAGAGAGCCGAACCTTGTTGGATTTCTGGCCGAACCTTGGTGGTGTCTTATGACCGGCGAACCTAGACTCTTCAACCTCAAAGGTTCGCTGCCCAAGTTGGCAGCCCATAACCCTTTCGGCCTAATTCAATTTCATGCGGCCCAACTCCACTAGTAATCGGCCCCATAGGTTAAACCAAGCCCAAGGGAGTTAGGTCGGCCCATTTTGATCCTTAATTAGTCCAATATTGCCTTGGAAACTTACATGGCTCACGTACACATTGTTAGGCCCAACCAAATTCCTTTAGGCTCAATCCAATCCCATTCGGCCCACTATGATCCTAATTGGCTCAATATTACCCTTGGCGTTTTACAAGGCCTATGGACATGTTGTTGGCCCAACACCACATCCAATTTGCCCATTATTAAGCTAAATGGCCTATTACTTTTGATTAAGCCATCTTAGTTTCATGGACTCAAGGCCCATTGTGTGGGCCACAATGTAAGGTAACTATGAATTGATCTTGGATGGGCTAAGTATAACTCAAACTAATAACAAGATCAATTCATAATTACAAAGATCTAAAACACTTCAACATATCTACACATTTTCATATTGAACCGTGGTTATCAAACATCATAAACACTTGTCATTTTATGCATACAAGTTGTGCATAAAAGGATATGACATTTATTTTACATGAAATATCACTCGATCATGTAATTCAACCATGACTTTCAAGTTCACAAAACACGTTTAAACATGAGATCAGGTAATCAAGAGTTAATCAAGTTCAAGTTGCACAAGTCAAACAATGAATCAAAGTCTATATAATTATAAATTTTATATCTTATGTATGATTACAATGATATAGGAATCAGTTAGAAGTCCTGTTTGCTATTTGTTATAGTTCAGAGTCTACTGCAGACAGGTGAGAACATTAGCCCCTCTTTTACTGTTTTCCAACTGTTTTGGGGTGGAACACGTGATCAAATATATTCCTTACTTTGGTAATTCATTATACAAAATGTATGTTATTCTACAAACATTACAGGTTCATGGTATAAATTCATCAGACTATTCAACTATTTCAAAGGATTTTATCAAATGTTAAACACTTTTTACTAAAGAGGTTTTATAAAGTTTTCTTGAATTATTTTACATCAGTTTTACTCGAATAGTTTTATAAATGACCAACGCTTTTAAATAATGTGATTTATAAACTCTTTTACTATAAGTTCATGTTTTCGTAAACGATCTTTTATAAACCTTGTTATTATACAAGGACACTATCTTATGTACTCAATCAAGGGTTTCAAAACGAGATATTCAACAATGGTTTTCATGGGGATTTCAAACAAAGGATTCAAATCATGGTATTCAGCAAGGTTTCAAATCATGTTATCAAATAAGGCATTAAATCATTGGTTTTTAAAGCAAAGTTCAAAAGCATGGTGTCCACTGTTGTGAACAAACTTATAAACACATCAAGTTACATATTCATTAGCGTTAGTACTGGGTGATCACAACAAGGGAAATCGGACACATTTAGGCAGACCAATTTCTTGAGTTAGCTTTTAAATTTGTTTTAAAAGCTAACTACAGGTTTTGGTTACGTATGGTTTTATCAATGTTGCTGACTAATTTTCTGACTCCAAACGTAGTTTGGGACTTGATTATATGTTGGCTTCTGTGCAAACAGTCTTTGGACTGTTTACACTCATTTGACATACTTGATGTTAGTTTGGGTTGCAGCTAAGGAGACCGCTTAAGATAGAACAAGATGAAGAAACATGCTAGGATGGATTTAGAAACACACTAAAATCCTGAATGTTTAATTGTCTTGTTTGAAGTCTTATTTTGTAAACTATATTTTGGGTCTGTAGTTGTCATTCTTTTGGTAGATAGATTGTCTGTAACTAAACAACTGTCTAAACATTATGAAACTTAGTAATCCATTGTGGTTGTTCTTAATCAATACTTGTGCATGATTCAACTATTCATATGTCACCGCGCCGTGGATTTCGCACGCGGCAAAGGGGGTGTGACACATTTAGACTGGAATATGTCGACTATCTAGCTGTTGGACTGGGACAGGAGATAATCGAACAGCTAAACCAGAGCTTAGTAGAGCAACTATTGACAAGATAGCTTAGATTTAACAAAGGTTACGGATAGCAAGGATAAGATAGAATAGTTAAACCAATGAAAAACGCAAGCCGTTGACATTTTGAGTGGGAAATCTTATCAAGTTAAAGGTACCCTGAGGAAAGATGTAGTCTATTTTGGGAATATAGGGACAAATACACACCACGAAACGTAGGACAGTTCGAGATCATCGAACGTATTCGTCCTGTAGCACATAGACTGAGACCACTAGATGATCTCAGTGGTGTGCGCGACGTGTTCCACGTCTCGAACTTGAAGAAATGCCGTACTGACGAGTCGCTCGTCATATCAGTTGAAGGAATTCAACTGGACAGACATTTCTACTTAATCTAAGAATCTTCGGAGATTATGGCTCGCTAAGTTAAACAAATAAGGTGAAGTCGTACTCCGATTGCTAAGTCTCATTGAAATTCAAGGCGCAAACTCAAGTTTACTTGAGAAATACAAAGATCACAGGAAGTTTAAGTATTCCCAACTGTTTACATAGAAAGCCGTACCCGATAACTATTCTTAAATTTCGGGACGAAATTTCTCTAACAAGGGGAGACTGTAACATCAGTGCCGGAAACGTCACCGGAACCGTGATCTCTACAGTACATGAACAGTAAATCAGGTACGTATTTCAATTATCATTCATACATCAATGTCAATTCATGTATCATGGCACAGTTCAGATTCAGTTCAGAAAATCAAAGCTCAGAATTATGGTTCATCAGTCAGATACTTATCTGACGATACAAGGCCATCATGTGATTTTGTGTTAGGATTCTATTATGTATAAACGTATGTGAGGCCTTACTTAACAAAACAATATGGATGTTGTTACGTGAATGCTAAACCGACGGAGTATTCGTATAGGTGACGATCTGTACGAATAAATCTGGAAGTTTAACGTTCTGAATGATATCCAATAATTAGAAAACAATATTGAAAAGTATAGTTATCGCCGTGTTCGTACGGATGACGATCCGAACGAATACGCGCGATAACCGTACGATTCAATTTTGAACAGTAAATTAAATTTTTTTGAAAATTTAAAATAAATAAAAGATATTTAGTTAATTTATTAGGAATCACAACCTAAAATAATTTTATTAACATGATTTTAAAACCGAGACGTTTCGTTACGAGAACGAAACGAAACCGACACTTTTACGCGAAACCGAGCAACCGAAACGAACCCAAACCCGAACCCACCCGGGGTATAAATACCCTAGAAGAGTCATCTTCTTCATTTTATTCACCATCTCTTTCTCTCTCTACACACAAACCCGGATCGCTCTCTCTAGTTTCTCTCTATAGAAGAAATCACCATATCTCCTCCATTTCTCCATGAAATCGAGCTATTTTGGTGTCTAAACGACCCCCTTCATTTGTAGATCTTGAAAGTACAGTCGATCTAAGCTTGGGATCAACAGATTCGAGGTAAAAACCCAACTTTTGTTGCGATTTTAGGGTTTGAAAACCCTATTTCGAAACCCACCCTCAAAACCGGTTTCAAGCCATAACAACTTAGGGGAAACACTCACCAACATCATAAGATAGAGTAGGAACAAACCCCCCATCAGCCCTTGGTCAATTAGCTCAAAAATCAGTAGGTTGGCACCCACCAGGCCGCCGTGGCCGAATGACCAGTTCATCAGGCCGGCGAATGGCCAGGGGCGAATCAGTCTCCTCATTCGGCCGAACCAGGTTCCTTCGGTCAGGTCCCATTCGTCTTAGGCTATTCGATTGGGGTCTCTCATTCAACACTCTGTCATTCGTCCAAAGGCCAAACAGCCCTGTCACCCGGTCAGATTCAGATCATACATTCGGCCCAAGCTCTTTCAGTCGGCCAACCCCCCTATTCGCTCGACAAGTCTCATTCGGCCAAGGACCCTTCGCCCAACCCTATTCAGCACGTGGTGGTTCGGGCAAGGTGGAGTCGAAGTAGGTGGGTTATGCATGGAATGAGGACGACCTGCATGCATGGGGATTTACTCCATGTGTGTGTGCATGGGTATCTCATTAGGGTTTCATGAAAAGAAATCAACTCACTATGTCTAAGATTAAGCATGAGGAGTAACAACAAAGAGAGTAAAAACATTTGCATTGGGGTGAACAACATACGTGGGAATTTATTTAAATTCAAAGGCCAAGACCCTAAGTTGTGGTGTCGATTAAACCATTAACATCAAATACTAAAACCTTTCATAGGAACGAATGGATGCTCTGGATAGTTCGGTTGAACTATTTAAGATGGGCCATATACCAAGTTGGCAAGTAAATCAATGAACAATTAAAGTCTCATAATGGGCCTGAGATTGGCCCAATAGGCTTAACTCAATCCCATCACGAGTAAACATTTCTCTTAAATTAATTACGTTTTAATAAAGGTAAATGATTTATAAATCTTATTGAATTAATTTAATGATTTTTCCTAAATAAAAGTTTAACTTAAAATAAATTATCTTAAAAACATTTAAATAAAGACTTGTAATGTAATTAGAATAAACCCTACTCATCTATGGTTTATTGATGAATAATCTTGGGACATGGGAGACTTACGGGTAATATGCTAGATTAATTAGATAGGATCTTAGAATCGCATTTGTATCATAAGACACTTAGTTGCACATCGAGACCAAAACCCTAGTTACGACTATTAGATATACTTATCGTATTCGAATCCTCTTAAAATAACTCAGGTGCTAAAGATACATAGGCAACAATCAAAGAGCGTGCCTATCTTTTGTGGTTCATTGGCACAGCAACACAGGTGAGTTCATTGCCCCTTTTTAAACATTTTGTTTTCAAACACGGGGCTGAGAAGCATGCGTAAACTATTTTCATTAAATTGTTTACTTAAATGCTTTTATTTATTATATACTTTATATATGTTTGTTTATACACCTAGACTCCTGTCTAGGTAAATCACAGGCTAAATTAACTATTAAGTTAATTAAGCAAGTTAATTAAAGTACTCTTATGAGTAATACCTTAATTCTAAAATCTAAATAAACCCTTAGTCCATCAAATTCCAATTCCAGAATCTAAATTCAAAGTGAAATCAAAAGAACCAAAGCCAAAGATCAAATGCAATGGAATCTAATCCAGTGTGTGATCAGTAAACTCAGGATCCTAATCATGAATCATTAATCATTGTGAAATCATGGAAATTCGAAAGATCAAATCAAGAGACTCAAGGAATCAGAAATCATAAATGTGTGTGAATCATTGAAATAATGAAATCATTATAATCTAATGAAATCACTAATACTTGAGTTAAGGTGGATGTCAGTTGTATAGGGAATCAAGACCACGTGTAACACACATAAAGTCCCTTCATAAATATTAGACTCTAGTAGTCAGACTATTCGGGCAATAACGTGAACGATCAAATGAAATCAATATCAAAAATCAAGAGAATCATTGACGATCAAGGACGAACAAGAACGATCAAGCACCAAAGGATATCCTTAAAGTCCCTACGCATACAGTAGACCAGAGGGTCAAGCCGACATGGGAAAAACATTAAAATCCCGGTCAGTTCAGGTATACTCTTTGTTAGTTATGCCTGCCATGGGTCACGTGTGAGAGGTTACAACTTGGACAACCACCAACAACTAAGTCTAATTGATTGAGTCAAATAAGGCCCAATCATCATGTCTTAGTTGTATGTAAATGTTATTTATTTATTCATTTAAACATTTAACATTTTATTTCTGTAATTGCTTTTGGGGAATCATGAAGACATGGTGAACCCAGGAAATCGGTTTTATTTCAAATTATGGAAATCAAGTCTTTTAACATAGAAGTGAGTGATAGGTAAGACGCTTAATTATCATTAAGATCAATGTCCTATGCGGCTTAGTATGTGGTGGGACGGCGTCTGGGCGGGTAGTAGGCTCGACTCAGGGGTATGCCCTATATATAAGCATACCAAGCTGGATGATACAAGTGATGTTAATGAGATTAAGGTTGTTACCTAGGGGGAAACATAAACATTTTTGGGTTGATAACATAAACGGTTAAACATGGTGTTTCAGATCTCAGACGATCATAGAAGAGAATGGTAGGTAAAATGCTTAATTATCATCAACAACAATGTCCTATGTGACTTAGTATGTGGTGGGACAGCGTCTGGGCGGGTCGTAGGCTCGACTCAGGGGTATGCCCTATATATAAGCATACCGAGTTGGATGATACAGGTGTTGATAATGAGGTTAAGGTTTTACCTAAAAGGTTTGCTAAACTATTTTCAAATACCAAAATCATATGAACTCACCAACCATTTTGTTGACTTTGTTTTATTTTCATGCTTTCTCAGATGACGTACAGGATTAAGCTAGAGATTTGGATTGCATGCTAGGATGCTCAGTTAGAGGACCTAGTAGTTTTGGAAAGCACATCTTTTGTTGATCATTGTGAATCATTTTTGAGATCTTGTACTAATACAAGATAGTGAACTTATGATTCATTTTGAAATGTTTACTTCGTTAAATTACCAGACATTGATATTGTAATTTAACTCTGTAAATTTTAGGTTAATGTTATTGTGCTTAGATATTCTTAACATTGATGCTATGTAAACAATCTGATCATCACGATAATCATCCACGATATCGCGCCTCGGGAACCTTCCGCCCGACGGGGACTCCGATCCAACCCCGCCGGCTCTGGGTGTGACAAACGGTGAAGACATAGGATACGTTTATGCTAGTAGACCTAGTTTTAAAATTAAACAATGTAGACTTAGTCAATTTGTGTATTTTGTAAACAATGTAATGAATGTTTGATTTAATATGAGTTGACGTTTGTGGAATCTTTAATATTGTTGCATTAACTATTGAAACGTATAACATAGCACCATGAGCTAATGAACAGTCAAACTCGCGCCCCGACGCATTCCGCCGTCAGTCGGGGTGTGACAGATTGGTATCAGAGCCATGGTTATAGGAATTTAGGTTATTAGAAAATGGTGGCCTAGACTATAACTAAGCTTCCCCTATATGAGTTATCTCATATTATATTTGATTGTTTGCTAATTGCTTATGTGCTATGTGCTATTAATTATCCATTATGTGTTACATTATGTTTAATTGTTACTATAGAGGAAAGCCTTAGTTTATTAAAATACCATAGAGAAATTCCATAGATGTTAACATAAATTTGCTTACACTTAGCTAAGAATTCCTTAGTTTAAGATAACTTCTTATATTGAGGATTACCTAGTTTAAGTATTTACCTCATAATTTGCTTTCAAGTAAACTATATTCCAAACTCACGTACTCGCAAATCATCTTTAGTTCATAGAAATTCAAACTCATTAGGCTTAATGCCTAATATTATTCCTCAGACAAAAAAATGGAATTTTGTTATTGATTTTAAGATCCCGTCAGAATTAAAGTTTGTGAGGTGGATATGTACTAACTGGAAGAGTGTAGTACCGGTAATTAGAATTACTGTCGAGGAAAGCTATTCGTATAAATCCCCGAGGTACTGTGGGACCTGTCTAGCTTTTCTGGGGACTTCTGATGAGAGTACAATCACTTATAGGCCAAAGCATATCATACCAAACACTTTACAAACTAAATGATTCTAATATGTCACCCGGTATTCAATTTTGAATATCATTCCTTACGTTTTCAACCGAGTTCAAAACAATTTACTTATTTGTGATTCTATTATCCGTTCAATTTTGATTCACATTCTCATTAGAATTAAGTTTGCTAAGATGAACATGTACTAACTAGAAGGATTCATAATCCCTGACGAGGGGCCAATCTAGCTTTCCTGGGGATTATTAATGAGAGTATTTTTACCTATAGGCCAAAGCATGTTACATTTTGCAAGCAAAATTTATTCTAATAATCCAAAAGGTGTCCACCTTGGGTACTACTTCTTAAGAATTTTATCAAATCAAAATAATTTCAATACTTTGCTCATTACAAATTCCAAATTTTATGATATCATACTTGAGGTTAGTGATGGTGATTCATCACTATGTCTCACAAGATATGATGTCAATTCTCTTTGATTTATGATACCTATGTTATGGTTCAAGAATTTGTAACATATTGCCTAAGATTTGTGATGGTGATTCATCTCTATATCTAAAGGTCGTGGTGTTACATTTCTTGGATTGATAATGTATATATTATGATTCAAGAACTTCAATAAATCATACTTAAGATCACATTTTTCTCTTGTGAAATAATATATCTATTATGATTCAAGAAAGTTAATAATATCATACCTAAAATTGTAATGGTGATATATTGCTACATCTAAAGGCTATGGTGTTATATTCCCTTGGATTTATAATGTAGCTGTTATATTCAATACCTCCATGATTCATATTTGAGAATAGTGATGGTGATTCATTACTATGTATCATAGAATATGATATCATCTCTCCTTGTTTTATGTTACCTATGTATGATTTAATTAACATTAAACCTAAGATCAGTGATGGTGATACATCACTAAATCTAAAAGGTTATGGTGTTATTTTTCTTTAATTTATGATGTATATTTTTAATTTTTATTCAAAAAAATCAGTAATATTGTACTTAAGAATTATTGATGGTGATTCATCAATAAATATAAAAAGTTATAATACTACATATTCCATATCCAAACCCATGATAGAAAATTCGATGATATGGTACCTATGATTAGTGATTTGTCACTACATCTACAAAATTATTATATCACATACCTTATTTTAACCATGACGTCTATGTTATAATTTATAAACCCACTAGGATATTATGCCTAATAATTCTAACATGTCATTTGGTATTCAATTCTGAAAAATCCTTCTCTATGTTTCAAACAAGTTACACAGATTTTTGATTTTATTATTTTAACCTAGAAACATTTTTTTTTTTTATTATATTATGTTTAGATTTCAATAGAATGACATAATGTGGACTTACGAATTGAAGTATGGGTGATTCCATATAAAACTTTAAAACAAGTCCACATGAATCATATTATTGATTTTTAGACAAATCATTCTATATTCATAACTTTAGACAAAGATTCAAAAGTTCCATTATATCTACATTATTCGTTTATCCAAAAATCGATCATCTATCAATTCATACGTTACAACCGACAGATTCCATTGCAAAAATTTCAATGATGAAAACCTCTATACCCATGCAATTTTTAAAAAGCAAGTCAAAGTCTCCCACACAGATTCAAGTTTCTCTAAAGTTTTTGTCACCCTTGGTAGGCGTTTGGTATGCTATCAAAGTATTAGTAGTGTGGTGGGTTGGCTGCGGTATACCCTATATATAAGCACTAATTATACATTGGTAGTAGGATCAAAAGCTTGATCAAGGGCTAGAGTAGTCAATCCAATCTATAGTTTCGAGAAACCATGCTAGTCAAATCAATTGTTACTCAATTTCTCATCTTGGTGTGTATTCTTATACCAGGTCAAATTAAGGAAATTGATAACCAAAGGAATCATGCTAATGATTCTTAAAAGAATTATCCTATATTTGTATGTTTAAACAATTATTCAAAGATTCAATGATATCATAACTAAGGTTAATGACAAGTAGTTATCATAACTATATGATATCACATACTAGTGTATTCAGTATCATTCTTATATTCAAAAGCGATCATTTAGTAATCTATACAACTATGAGATTCTATTGCAAGATTGCAATTGTTAGTATCTTTAAACTCATACGACTCTAAAGATAGTTAGGTATTCAAACGTCTATTCAAATGTAGTTAAGGTTAGGTTAGTCTTGGGAGGTGATTGGAATGCTATCAAAGTATTATTGGTGTGGTGGGTTGGCTGCGGTATACCCTATATATAAGCACCAATAATACATTGATAGTAGTATCGAAAGCTTCACCAAGGATAGGCTTGTCAATTCAATCTATAATTTTGAGTAAATCATGCTTTAGTCAAGAATAGTCAAATCAAATTGTTATTCATATATAAACATAGGGTGTGAATTCTTATACTAAGTCAAATCAAAGATACCGATCGTTATTCTTAACTTGAAATAAGTAAGATGTTGTTAAACTTAAAATCCTCATAACAAGTAAACTAGTTACATACAAATCCGAAAATCTGAGTGCCGTGACTCAACCATATTCTGATTAAGGTTCAATTTCATTTCAAAGTTCTAAAACAAAATTCGATCTTAACTGTCCTTAAATTCCAATTAGTGGTCTCACTGTCTAAATATTGAGAAACTATCGTATAACATTAATAATTACAAATTCTAATAATATTAAATCAATAACCAAAAATTATTAATTCCCTAAAAAAAAAAAAAAAACTCGATAACCAAAGGTTAGAAAGATACAAATCAAGTCGTAAGAAATAATTATCACTCAAGTTAACAATTCCTACTAAATAAATTGCGGGACGAAATTTCTAAAAGCAGGGGAGACTGTAATCCCTATGGTTTTTTTTTCATTACAATTTGCAAGTATAATAGTGCAAAATTCTAGATAAAAGAAAGTTATGATAATTTTTCTTTTCTTTCATAAATGAATTCATATATATATATATATATATATATATATATATGTATATGCAAATTTATATAAAGGTAAAATAATTGAAAAAAAAACACATTTGTAATAATGGATTCCTAAAAGATTTAATATGTATATATGCCTATGCGTTGTAATATATTAGATATTGTATGCTTTATAAAATAAATAGTATTTTATAAATTAATCATAACAAAAATAAGAATTATATGTGTAAACATAGTTATATGCATAATAATATGTTAAACAGATTTAACGATGGATTAATTCTATATAAAAGTAAATAAATATAGTAATTAAATAAAAATTGTAAAACCAATGAAGTCTTATAAAAATATTAAGTAATTAGTATTTAATAATGTTTTTATTATGTATAAATTCTTGTAAAACTTTTCATATAACATAATAAAATACACAACCAAAAGGACCATATGTGTCAAATTTGAAAACAGATTTCAGTTTTAACAAACTTAAATGCAAAAAGGTAAGAACTTCAAAAATTAGGGACCAAACTTGCCAAACACGGATTCTTCATTCTTTCCTAATCTATTCACACGTTTGAATCCCGTTAATCACGGTCCAATCTCAAAATTGAGATTTACATATCTTGAACAAAAATCAACCATCTGTACACGTTTTTAGATCAATTACAGACCAGATTTCGCAATAAATTTGAATAAACTTCTATATTAACCACGTTTAATGATAACAAAACCATTGTACACGAACCGTGACTCGAAATCACTCAAAACAACGATTTCAGCCCAAATTGAACTTTCAGAATCCTCTACGACATTGATCAGAGTGAAATCATATCAAGAATGCTTTCGGAGGTTCCCTAAATCAAGGTATTGACCTCACGAACAGACATGAGCTCTGCGTTAAACAAAATCGTACAAAACAATAACATTCCAGGTAATAGTTAGATGAATTATGATCGTTTTTCAAAGGGGAACAAAAGCCCCCTAAATTTTAGATCAATAGAACGCTTAATCAAATCCAATTTGATCGAAAAGGGGAACTAGGGTTCTTGATTAAATCTGATTTTGGGGAAAGTATATGGATAGATGTTTTAAATATTTCGGACGGAACTTGTTCGTTCAAAAGAGATAGACCAGATGGTTTCCCATTATTTTTATTATTTATTTCGGTATTTTGTTTTGCCTTTCCACCATTATTTCATTTTTAAACATTTTGAAAAAAAAAATCTGTAAAAATTTATAAAAAAATTCTATAAATCACTAAATACAATTTTTAATATTCTAAGGAAATCTATTTAATTCCAGAAATGCATTTGACCCATTTTTTTTAACTTTATAAAAACTAAGCTTAAGAATTTATAAAAGCTATATAAAACATTAGAAGTTTTGTTATATAAATTTTGGAAAATAATATATGTGTTATCACATATATGTTCTTATTCAGAAATTTATAATTTTTATGCAATTAGTTTATAAATTTATAAAGTGTGGTTTTTATAAAAGAAAAAAAGAATGATTTGTAGATGTTCTGAATTTCATTAAAAACAATAAGTAAGCTTATTTAAACAAAATTATTTTATTTAAATGAAACCCACAATTTTAATTCTAATTGCTCGTATAAATCAAATGTTCTTATAAATTAAAGATGGAATAGTTTTCTAAAAATTATTCTAAATATTTATTATCTTAAAATATTTCATTTAAATGTATTTAAAATCTTAATATTTATTTTATTTTACATACAAATTTGATGATAATCCTATGAAATTTAATTTTCTAAAAACAATAAATACAAAACATTTTAACATAAATAAATGTGGAATATATATATACATACATACATATATACTCATATATATATATATGTATATATATGTATACACACTTATATATTACTGAAATAGTCTACCATTATTACCTATTTATGAAAAACGATTGGAATGTTTATTTAACGTAATAAATATATATTTTCAAACTATTATTCAAGCTAAAGGGGAAAACCCAATAGAACTCTAAACCAGTTAGACTTAGGAATTTCATAGAATGTTATAGTTTTAGGAAACCGGACCTAAACCTTAGGAATACTAGTTTACTAAGTTATTCTTATAAACGTTAGGTTGACAGTTGATCGCTCGACTCAAAACCCTAAGAAAGAACACTTTGGATAAGCTAAGCCAAACAAGTGAGTAATTCTATACTCACTCTTTACATTTTTGTACTTTTGGGATGTTACAAATGCCAGTATTCAAAATCCAAGTTATTCAAGATTCAAATTCTATAGATGCAATATCATTAGTCTATTTGGTTTGATTCTTTGCTATGTGATACTACTTGCTTTGTGATTCTGTGTTATTCTATGTTACTCTATGTTATTCTATGTTATTTGATACCGAGTAGCCTAAGGTGTGTTAGACACCACCTTCGCTTTGACTTAGGTCAAATGTGCTAAAAGGGCGAAAAGTACAATCATGGGCACGCTTGTGAAAATACTTAGCTCTGTGCTTTGTATTGGAATGAGTTTGCAGACGATATAAACTATTGCAAACTTGTAGAAGCTTTTTAGCTAAGTATTGATACGATTTTGGAGACCTTTATTTTGCATATGTAACAGGTTAATGGATGCAACGGTGAAGACATAGGATAGGTTTATGCTAGTAGACCTAGTTTTAAAATTAAACAATGTAGACTTAGTCAATTTATGTATTTTGTAAACAATGTAATGAATGTTTGATTTAATATGAGTTGACGTTTGTTGAATCTTTAATATTGTTGCATTAACTATTGAAACGTATAACATAGCACCATGAGCTAATGAACAGTCAAACTCGCGCCTCGACGCATTCCGCTGTCAGTCGGGGTGTGACAACTTATTCATGATTTGTCATGGCACACGACCTTATCCAATGCATGCTTTTGTACATGTTGGTTTCAAAAACATAATAATAAACTTTGTAACATGGACACATTTTTGTAAAAAAACTTATTCACATCTAGTATGTCTTAATTAGGATTTCATGGGCTAAAGTCACTATTCTAATATTTCAGACTTGAAGGTCATACAATCGTTATCATTAGGGCTTCTGGGGCTGAAATCATTATTCTTAGATTTTAGACTAGAAGTTCACGCATTCGTTAATCTTAGGACTCAAGTGTTGGAAGCTATTTACTCAGTCTTCTAAAGTTGAGTTCACACAATCGTTTGTTGTTAGTACTGGGTGATCACCACAAGGGAAAGCGGGTTGCTATACCAAGGTCAGAGTTAGGTTCAAATTTTTTTTATAGCTAACTGTTGATTGGTGTAGTTTTAGCAATATGGAGTAGCTGTCAATTAACTTTAACAACTTATGTCATCTTGGACACATGCTTAGTGTTACAGAGTTACTTTGTAATTATTTTACTACTACGGACTGTATTGTTTTTATTGGTCAGCTTATGTCATCTTCTGAAGCCTAATGAAAAAACCACTGAACTTTGCAATTTTGTTTTCTTGAAAAAAACCACCGAGATCTTAAAATCACTGAGAATTTGGAACCACTGAGATCTTAAAACCATTGAAGTTCAAAACCACTGATGTAGTATAATCACTGACTTTTAGAAGTTCAAAACCACTGATAATATCTTATCAGAAAATGCTTCATACAAAATAATCACTAATGCATCACTTTCTTCCGATGCATTAATCTCTTCCGATTTCTACATCATCAGTTTTGTTTTCAATTTCAATACAGTACGACCGGAAGCATCTTTATTTGACTACGAATCTCAAACTTTAAATGTGTCCTATATTGTTGAACTACAGAAACCTCGAGGAGTAGCTGTTTTATCAGGAACAAGGCTTTAGACTCTTAGTCAAAGCTTTGGTTTTAGGTCCCTCTAAAGTTTTGCACAAGGTTATTTTCGTTGTTTAGTTTTCTTTCTAAGAAAGAGAGAAGATAACATTGATGTGTCGTTATTTACACATCATTTTAGTATTTATTTTATATTATTTTACCTTATTTTATTAGATTTTTATTTAGTTTTTATTATATTTTAATGAATTGTTACTTATTTTATTTTTTTAATGTTACTTTTGTAGGTTTCGCGAAATAAACGTTCGTAATTGAGAAGAAACCAAAGCCCGAAATAAATTTTATGAAGTTTGGAGGCTAAAATATACGCTTCACAAGTTCCGGGGTGAAAAAAATGACATTTCGGGACGTTTCGGAGCTTAAAAGTGAATTTCGGGAAGTTCAGGGGGTATTTTGTACATTCTGAAACTTTGGGGGCGCAGGGGACACGTGGCAGCACCAGGGCGTGCCACGTCAACCCTAAAAATCCATCTGACCCGCGTGAACCACCTGGTACCCGCCCACAACCCTCGGCCAACCCATATCCTCTCACAACCAGATCCGCGCGCGACCCGGACCCACGACCCACGACCCGCGCCCTCTTTCCCCATGTTGACCAGCTTCTGGCGCATTGACCCGCGTTGACCAGGCCATATTGGGCCTTTGACCAGCCAATTGGACCACCTTTTTAGCCCACTGAACCGGTTTTTGAGCCCAGATCGTTAACTTAGGCCTATTTTCACCTATTTAAGCCATTTAAAACCCTAATTCGCGTTTTGATCACCCAAGGACGGCTGAAAACGTAGGAGAAACATATTTTTGAAGATTTTGGAGTTTCGGGATCGATTCGGACGCTCGGGGGAGGCTCAGATCGCGTATACAAGTGCTCGGAACGCGTTTTTGGGTTTGTTTATGCTTCGTAGTTGTTCTTTTCCAATTGTTCTTGAAATTTCTACCATGTTTAGATCTGATTTCATGTTTATGAATGTTTGGATGATGATTCTAGGCTAGATCTTTAATTCTACCTAGATTACGGATGATTATTGGATGATTTTTCGGTTTTTCGGGTTTGTTTTGATTGAATGAATCGTTGCTTTTGATTTGAATCTGATTGTGAATGATTGTGAATGTTCTTAGACTATTGTGAATGATCTGATTACATGTTTAAACTATTTTGTGAATAAAGTTCGAATCGGTTTCGATAAAAACTCGATTTTCACATGATTTTGGGCTAAAAACTTGTTTTTAACCTAATTGTGATTTAACTAATCTTAGTAAATCATAAGAATTTCATATAATCAGATTATAATCAGTGGGATAGATCACCTTAAAGACTAATCAAGTAATAAGGTGTTGGGATATCGTGGTTTAAACGGGTTTTCGGGTAATTTGCATGATCATTGGATTATTTGTTGATTGTTTATGCCATGTATTTCAAATTCATAATTAATCTAGATTAGATTGATTCATTTTTGCTTTGGTTCATCGTGGTTGTTGAGATTGACCTAATTATTCAACCATAGAAATCTTAAACATTGCTAGTTTGGAGAGACCGACTCGGTAATCCATCATTACACCCCGGTAAGCTTTACACAACTAGTAGGATCTTTCTAAGTGTTGGATTGTCTGAACAGGAGATCTAGCATTCCTTAAGTTCCTGAATTGGATGTATCATTAGATCCGGTGTCATTCAAGCAAGCATTCCCGATAACTGTTAGATTCCTTTAGGATTCCTAGTCTAGGTAGAATCTCCTTCGTATTTGATTTTTCAGTTCTTGCGGTGTTAAGTCGAATTATTTAGTTTTCTTAGTTTCTTTAATTGTTTAAAGTCATTTTCGTAAAACCAATTTCTCTTTCTAAATTTAGTAAGTTTCTCATTTAGTTAGGTTTACAGTTAGGGTTTATTAGCCGATTCCGTGTCCTTAGGTTCGATATCCGGACTTTCCTTAGCTATACTTCATACGTCAGGTACACTTGCCAGTAGTGTGTAGTTCGGTTTAGGTTATTTCGATTTATTACTCGATAGTGTTGAACCATCATTTTCTATATATATAAACCGACACATCAAGTTTTTGGCGCCGATGCCGGGGATACGGTAATCCTTAGATTTACCTTAGCTTTAGACCTAGCTTTCCTTTTCAGTTTTGTAGTTTCGTGGTAAGTTTCTATTCGTAGGTGCCTTCCATATTTAGTTACTTTCTATTTTTAGAAACTTTCCATTTTTAGTAAGTGTCTGTTTTTAGTTGTTTTACGTCTTTTAGGGACTTGCCATTTTTAGCAGCTGCTATTTTTGGCAGGTTTCTATTTTTAGTAAGTTTTTGTTTATAGGATTCCTTTTAGATTTCCTTTTAGTTAGTAGGTTTCTCTTTTGAGTTTTACTTCTGCTTGGTGATTGTTTCTTATTTAGGTTAGTGATTTACTAGACTGTAAGTAATTATTTAGGTTAATTTTAGTAAGTAATCATATTTCTTTTCTTTTCTTGTATTTTCACAGTGCATGCACCGCAGTAGACGGACTGAGTCACCAGAGTACGTTCCTTTTGCTGAGCCAGAGAGAGAGTTTCACTAGAGGTTACGATCTCACCTTCTTTTTCAATGCACACACAACACTGCTATAGGGGAGATGGCTGCACCTGCTAGGAGGACCATTGCTGATTTTGCCAAGCCGACTGCTGCTGGCAATCGTTCTTCCATCACTCGACCAGTTGTCACCGAGGACAACTGGCACATCCCGACTCAAATCATCAATCTGATCATTCACTCATCTAAATTTTATGGACTGCCCGAGGAGGACCCCAATGCTCATCTGGGTCAGTTCCTGCGTATGTGTGACACCTTTAAGATCAAGGGTGTTTCTGATGATGCAGTCTTTCTGCGTCTCTTTCCATTTTCTCTTGAGGACAAAGCCATCACTTGGCTTGAGTCCCTTCCTTCTGGATCGATCACTACTTGGGATGAGATGCAGGAACTGTTTCTGACCAAGTATTTCCCACCTGCCAAAACTGCACAACTTAGGAGTTTGATTCATTCATTTCAGCAGGAGGAGGGAGAGAGTTTCTTTGCTTCTTGGGAGAGGTTTAAGGAGATGATGAATAGGTGTCCACATCATGGGCTGGAGGATTGGGCATTGGTTGAGAAGTTTTATAATGGAGTTACTTTTGCTACAAGGCATACACTCGATTCCACTGCTGGGGGTAACTTGCTTACCAATATGACCCCCGATGAATGCCTGAAGTTGTTTGAGAACATGGCTATGAGTAGCTATCAATATCCCACCAGGGGAAAATCCACTGCCACTCAGAAAACTGGAGTCTTGCATGTTGATTCGAACACTGCTTTAACAGTCCAAGTTGAAGCATTGACCAAACTAGTCAAAGACATGCAAGTGAAGAACAATGCAAGGTGTGAAGTGTGTAGGGGAGGACATGAGACCATTCAGTGTCCTCAGATGACTGATGAATCTTAGGAGCAGGTTGACTATATGGGAAATCCTAACCGAGGACCTGTAAATGCCTTTGGCAATTCCTATAACTCGGGAGGGAGGAACCAACCAGGTTTCACCTGGAAGAGTGGTAACCCGCCTGGGTTTAACTCTAGACCTCCGATGCAGAATCTGTTTAGAGAACCAAGTCAGAGCAGTGGTGGTTATGGGGAGAAGAGGTCCACTTTGGAGGAGATGATGCAACAACAGGCCCAACTATTGACTCAATTCATTACTGAGAGTAAGGCTCAACACAAGGAGCATGATACTATGATTAAAAGTCAAGGGGCAGCATTGCAGAATCTTGAGAGGCAAGTAAGTCAAATTTCTAGTCAGCTGGGTGAGAGACAGTCAGGTTCTCTACCTAGTAAGACAGAAGAGAACCCAAGAGGGTATGTTAAAGCAATCACTACAAGAAGTGGAATGAGTAATGGAACTGAGAAACCGGTTGTTGAACCGGCTGAGGATGAGGAAGTGATGGACGAGGAGATAGAGATGGAGGCTCCAGGAGAGGTGCATCCCACTTGGCTAGTCCCAGCAAGTACAACAAAACCTGAGAAGACTCCTGAGAAGAAGAAGGATCCGGAGATTGACCTTTCCAAGATACCATACCCTGCGAGAGTCCTTCAACAGAAATATGAGAAGGAGTATGGGAGATTTCTTGAGTTGTTCAAGCAGCTTAAGGTGAATATGTCATTTGTTGAGGCACTTCAGCATATGCCTAAGTATGCGAAGTTTCTGAAGGATTTGTTGACAAATAAGAGGAAGATGGAGGAGTTGTCAACTGTTACTCTGAGTGAGAAATATTCTGCAGTTGTTCAGAACAAGCTGCCACAGAAGAAGACTGATCCGGGTAGTTTTACTATCCCGTGCACATTAGGCAGCTCATCTGTTAGCTATGCTTTAGCGGACCTTGGGGCGAGCATAAATTTGATGCCTTATTCAATTTTTGCTAAATTAGACTTAGGCGAGCCTGATCCCACCCGCATGAGCGTCCAGTTGGCTGACAGATCAGTCAAGTATCCCAGGGGCATTGTGGAGAATTTGCAAGTGAAGATAGATAAGTTTGTGTTCCCTGTGGATTTTGTTATTCTAGATATGGAGGAGGATGAGAAAGTTCCACTGATCTTAGGCCGTCCATTCTTAGCTACCGCTAAGGCATTGATTGATGTCTGTGATGGTAAGCTTACTCTTCGAGTGGCAGACGAGACAGTGACTTTCGAGATCCGTAGATCTTTGCAGCATACAGAAAGCCAGGATGACACCTTGTACTTCATTGACACTGTCATGTAACACATGGATCGTTGCTTGAGCGAGATTAGGATAGGTGATCCTGAGATTGTTGAGGATAGGGAGGTAGGGATGTCTGTTCTTTCCAGTGAGCAACATCCAGATGTTTTGATTGATGAGATCCCAATCTCTTAAGAGGTGTGTGAGGTTTTAGACAGAGCAGAGCTAGCTGATAAGCCGTCTGTCAAGGCACCCCCGTCCTTGGAGCTTAAAGAATTGCCATCTCACCTTGAGTATGCATTTCTGGACAAGGATTCCCGATTACCCGTCATTATTGCTGCTGAATTGACGGAGGAGGAGAAGATGAGGTTGATTGAGGTGTTGAAGGCACATAAACAGGCAATTGCGTGGAAGTTGATGGACATTAAGGGTATTAACCCTTCCTTTTGCACGCACAAGATTCTTATGGAGGATGAATTTAAGCCTGTTGTGCAGAGCCAGAGGAGACTGAACCCGAACATGCAGGAGGTTGTTAAGAAAGAAGTGCTTAAGTTGTTAGATGCTGGACTGATTTACCCGATCTCAGACTCTGCATGGGTCAGTCCGGTTCAGGTTGTCCCCAAGAAAGGGGGGATGACAGTGGTGACTAATGAGAAGAATGAGTTGATTCCGACACGGACAGTCACAGGTTGGAGAGTCTGTATTGACTACAGGAAGTTGAATGATGCCAAGAGGAAAGATCACTTTCCCTTACCCTTTATCGATCAGATGTTGGAGCGTCTATCAAGGCAACAGTTCTACTGTTTCCTTGATGGATTTTCTGGTTATTTTCAGATCCCCATTTCTGCAGAGGATCAAGAAAAGACCACGTTTACATGCCCTTATGGCACTTTTGCGTATCGCCGCATGCCATTTGGGTTGTGTAACGCTCCAGCCACTTTTCAGCGATGTATGGTGGCGATATTTCATGATATGATTGAGGACTCCATGGAGGTGTTCATGGATGATTTTTCTGTGTTTGGGAGTTCCTTTGATCGCTGCCTAAGGAACTTGGATAGGATGTTGGCACGTTGTGTTGAGACGAACTTGATGCTGAACCGGGAGAAATGCCATTTTATGGTAAAAGAGGGGATAGTGCTAGGGCATAAGATTTCACGTGCTGGGATAGAGGTTGATAAGGCTAAAATAGAGACCATCAGCAAACTTCCACCACCCACCAACGTGAAATCCATCAGAAGCTTCTTAGGCCACACCGGCTTCTACCGGCGGTTCATTAAAGATTTTTCCAAAATTTCCAGGCCTATGACTCTGCTTCTGGAGAAGGATGCCCCATTTGTGTTTTCTGAGGAGTGTTTGAGGGCATTTGAGCTACTGAAGGAGAAGTTAGTGAATGCCCCGATTTTGTTTGCCCCCGATTGGAGCTCGCCTTTCGAGCTTATGTGTGACGCTAGCGATTTCGCGGTTGGGGCTGTTTTAGGGCAGCGAAGAGACAAGCACTTCCATCCCATCTACTATGCGAGTAAGACCTTGAACGACGCACAGGAGCATTACACGACTACTGAGAAAGAGCTCCTTGCGGTGGTCTTCGCATTCGACAAATTCAGATCTTACCTCGTGCTTTTCAAGACAATCGTGTACATCGATCACGCGGCATTGAGGTACTTGTTCAATAAGAAAGATGCGAAACCGCGTTTGATTCGATGGATTCTGTTGCTTCAGGAGTTTGATATTGAGATACGGGACAAGAAGGGTGCAGAAAATGTGGCCGCAGATCATTTGTTGAGACTTGAGAATCCTGAGCGAGAGGAGATGCAAGATATGGCCATCGGGGATACCTTTCCTCATGAATTTTTGATGGTAGTAAAGGCCGAGCAACAGGGGTTGCCATGGTTTGCTGATTTTGCGAACTATTTGGCTGATGGTGTGTTACTGAAGGGGATGACTCACCAGCAAAAGAAGAATTTCTTTGCTGATGTGAAGCACTACTTGTGGTATGACCCATTCTTATTTAGAGTTGGAGCGGATCAAGTGATTCGACGTTGTGTGCATGGAACTGAGGCAGCCGACATACTGAGGCATTGCCATGAGGGACCGACCGGAGGACACCATGGAGCGACACTGACGGCGAAGAAGGTTTGCGATTCTGGTTTCATTTGGCCGACGATATATAAGGATGCATGTAACATCAGTGCCGGAACCGTCACCGGAACAGTGATCGTAAACAGTACGTGAACAGGAATCAGGTACAAATCTTACGTAATTCAATGTATTTCATATTCATATTTAGTTTCAGTATCATTTCATGTTATCAAAACAGTGATATCAGAATCATTTCAGAGAAACAAGTTCAGAACAATGGTTCTTGAGTCAAATAATTATCTGGCAATACAGAACCATCATGTGATTAATTGTTAGGATTTTATTATGTATAAACGTATGCGAGGCTTTACAGAACAAAACAACGTGGATGTCGTTATGTGAATGCTAAATTGACAGATTATTCGTATAGGTGACGATCTGTACGAATAAATCTGGAAGTTTAACGTTCTGAATGATGTCCAATAATTAGAAAACCATATTGAAAAGTGTAGTTATCGTCGTGTTTGATCGGGTGACGATTCGAACAAATACGCGCGATGACCGCGCAATTCGATTTAAACGTTAATTAAATATTTTTGAAAATTTTAATAAATAAAAGATATTTAGTTAATTTATTAGGAATTACAACCTAAAATAATTTTATGATTTCTATTTTAAAAACCGAGTCGTTTCGTTACGAAAACGACAAGAAACCGGCGATTTTACGCGAAACCACGTGAAACCGAACGAACCCGAACGAACCCGGGTATTTTACCATCAATTAAGATGGCATTTAATTCCACAACTACCACCACCAACCAGCTATCACCATCCAAATTCGTCTCACTCTCTCTCTTCTTTATCTCACTAGAGTTTCCATCTCTCTCTCTCTAAGATTTCTTGATCAAACCTCAACCATTTTCAGTGATTTTGGTGTCTAAACGACCCTCTCGACTGGTAGATCACGGAAGTACAACGGATCTAAGGTTTTGTCCAGTCAAATCGAGGTAAAGATCATGGTTTGTTGCGTTTTTAGGGTTTCTAAAACCCTCTTGGTCGAACCATCATATAACCGGTTTTAGACCACTTTCACCCTTAGGATTCACACCATTTCACTATAGAACGATGTAAGAACAAACCCCATTGAAATCCCTGGTCAATTTCCTTGAAAACTATGGCTGCCCCAGGAATGATCGAACGACCGAATAGCCAAGAAACCAGCTCGTCGAATGAGCATGGGCTCTTATTCGGCGAATGGCCAACGGCGAACCAGCCTCCTCATTCGGCGAATGGCTAGGGGCGAAGCAGCTCTCATTCGGCCGAACTAGTGCTCCATTCGACAGCCTTCATTCGCTCATGTTGTTTTGGCTTAGGCCTCATTCGTTGGGCCAACCCATTCGCCGAATCGAAGTTCACTCGGTCGGGACCTTCACCATTCGACTAAATTCATTCGACCCAAGGCTCTCATACGGCCACTCTCCTTTCGGCTAAGGGTGGGTTAGAACCGTAATGCACAATCAAATAACCTAGGATGCATGGCAAGCATGGGGGAAGACATGTGGTGCACAAGATAACAACTAAGTGTTTAGGTGCATGGGAAGGTTTACGTATGCCATGCATGGGGATTTAGCATAAATGTGTGTGCATGGTAGTAATGTGAGGGTGTTACTTAAAACACACTAACATGATTTATTATCACCTATTAAATTAACTTAAAAACGCTTTGAGAAATCATGAGAAATCAAACTACAAGGTAGGGCCTTGAGTGTTGATGAAATTATTAACACTTAAACCCTAAGGGGAAAATTTCATAAGGTTATGCAACTAATCGAGATGGTTTATCTAAATCATCTAGACTTAGTAATCAAAGCAAAGAAAGAAAACATGTAGAAAACAAAAGTCTTATAAGCGGGCCAAGGATGTCCCAAGGGGTTTAATCTAAGCCCATCACATGCTAAATATTAGTTATTAAATTAATTATGTTTTAATAAAGGTAATGACTTATAGATTCTATTAAGTTAATTAAAGTACTTTCCTAAATAATCATTTAACTTAAAATGAGCTAATTTGAAAATGTTTTACTTAAAGACTTTAAACAATTAATGTGGGATTTGGGTTATTATTGGGTAATGAAGTTTAGACTAGTTAAGGGAAATGCTAGAAACACACTAGTAACTTAGGACACGTAGTTGCACACCGAGACCAAAACCTAGATACGACGACTACTATATATACTTATCGTATTCGGATCTCTTAAAATAACTCAGGTGCTAAAGATACATAAGCAACCATCAAAGAGCGCGCATTATCTTTTGTGATTCAGTTACACATCAACACAGGTGAGTTCATTGCCCCTTTTCTAAACATTTTTGTTTTAAAACGCGGGGCTGAGAAGCATGCGTAAACTGTTTATTTAAATTGTTTACTTAAATGCTTTTAAATTTATATGTTTTTACATATATATAAATGTTATCCTAGACCATGTCTAGGAAGATTTTATGCAGGTTTACTAACTGATTTACTTATAAATTAAGTGAATAATCAAGTTAAACTAAACATTTCAACAAATCAAAACATTTCAAACGAATCAAACTAAACATTTTGACAAAACAAGTGTGTGAGTTCAAGGAATCAAACGAAACATTTTGACGAATCAAATGGGTGTTTTCAGTGAATCAAACGAAACATTTTGAAGAATCAAATGGGTGTTTTCAGTGAATCGGACGAAACACTTTGACGAAACAAGTGTGGGAGTTCAAACGAATCAAACGAAACAATCTTTGCAAAGACAATATTCGATGTTCTACAAATCAAGTGTTTGTTGAACAACGAATCAAGTGTACAATTGATCAAAGAATCTAGTGTTCTAGGATCAACGAATTAAGTACATCTTGTAACAGAATCAGACGAATCAATAAATCATTTTTAAGGGAAAGCCTGGGAAATATCATAGATAACATACGCCCAAAAACAGACGAAACATAAAATCCTGCATTTCAAGAAGTCCTAGCTAGACCGTTTGACTTGTAGGTCGTATGTTTGAGGACATTTATAGATTCCCTAACTACTAAGTACCTAGATTGACAGACTAGTCTACTCGAGTATGACCAAAGGCCCCAATCATTTGGACTTAGATTTTATTAAATGTTTATTTATTTGTTTAATTAAGCATTTATTAAACTGTTTCTACAATTACTGGGGTTGATCACTATTGTGATGAACATAAGGAATCAACATAGATTTCCAAATTGTGGTATTTACAGGAACAAAGGACTGACAAATCATTGGGTTAAAGGTAGGGGTAAAATGCTTAACTATCATTATCACCAATGTCCTATGCGGATTAGTATGTGGTGGGACGGCGTCTGGGCGGGGTTGTAGCCCCGACCCAGGGGTATGCCCTATATATAAGCATACCGATCTGGATGATACAGGTGGTGTTAATGAGGTTAGGGTCTTTACCGACGGAGTTTTCAAGTCATTATCAATCATTTTCAAATACTAAAATATATGAACTCACCAACCATGTGTTGACTTGATCTTTTTGCATGACTTCTCAGGTGACGAACAGGTCAATTAAGAAGTCATTTCTTATGGATTAGGACTTCCTATAGAAGACTTAGTATTTTGGACCTGCATATTTCGAAGACATCATTATACAGATTATTTTGTATATCTTGTGTAAATAAAAGATAGAAGTTTATGATGTTGATGGTAGATTTACATTGTTAAATTATAAACAATACTGATGTAATTTAACTTTGTAATTCTATTATATTTAGCATTTCTCATTTATATCATGTGCAATGTAAACAATCTGATCATCACGATTATCACTCACGATATCGCGCACCGGGAACCTTCCGCCCGCCGGGACAACCGATCCTATCCCGCCGGCTCGGGGTGTGACAGATTGGTATCAGAGCCATGGTTATAGAGAAATATAGGTCACTTATTTAAACGGTTTGGCCTAGACTATAACCTAGGGACCCTGCATGTAGAGAACACAGGACTTAAGACTTTACTTGCATACTGTCTTCTGCATTCGATCGTTGCACTAACCAATAACTTTATTGGTTATGATCAGAATGCCGCCACGAAGACAACCTCCCCTGTTGACATCAACACAAGACCAAGCTCCACACTCTTTGACACCATCACCACCTGATTCACCACCGCCACCTCCTCCACCGCCTCCACCTCCTCCTCCATTGATTACTCAAGCATCTGGTTCGGGCACAGCACCGACCATGGATCCTGCTACTATCGCTCTGGTGACGTTACTGAGTAGCCAGATGACAAATCAGATGAAAGAAGCAATACCGGAGATGTTTCTTCGTCTTCGTAATGAGATCCTCAACACTGGCAACACATCAGGAGAAGCCAGTGGAAATACTGGAGATTCATCTCATTACTCCTACAAGTCCTTTGTAGGATGTAAACCACCCAGTTTTAGTGGGTCTGAAGGCGCCGTTGGATTAATCCAATGGATTGAGAAGATTGAGGCAACCTTGGATCTTTGCAGTTACCCTGAACATCACAAGGTCCGTTACTCAGCTGGAACATTCAACAAAAGGGCTCTGACTTGGTGGAATGGTCAGATCAACGCCCAAGGAAGAGAGGAAGCTATGGCAATGCCATGGGAGGACTTTAAGGCACTGTTGCGAACAGAATTCTGCCCCAAAAATGAGCTGCAAAAGTTGGAGGTTGAACTATCCAACCATGTGATGAAGGGGGCTGATCACATGGGGTACACTACTCGTTACCACGAGTTAGTTGCTTTGGTACCTGATATGGTACCAACTATGGAGAAAAGGATAGACCGTCATGTAGGTGGACTTCCCGCCTGCATTCAGGGCATGGTTGTTTCAGCCAACCCTACTACTGTTGAATCTGCAGTGAGACTGTCTGGGAAACTCACTGACCTCATGGTAGCCTCTGGAGTTCTGAAGAAAGAGGCTGACACTGGTAAGAGAAAGGAAGAGACTTCAAAGAAACCACATCACCAGCAACACCAGAAGAAGAAGCATAAACTTATCAAGAACTACACGGTGGCCACACCTCTACAACAAGTAGCAGCAGCACCACAGAACCCCAACCGCAAACCTTACACTGGCACGTTTCCTCTGTGTGCCAAGTGTCAGTATCATCATACTGCTGAGACTCCCTGCAAGCAATGCACGGGATGTGGAAGAAATGGCCATTGGGTCCAGTACTGTCGGATGACACCAAATCCAGCAGTCAATAATGCTGCTCTAGCTCTCCCTCCACCAGCCAACCAGAACAATAGTGGATGCTTCAACTGTGGCGAACAAGGCCACTGTAACACCCCGACTGACGGCGGAATCATCGGGATGCCACGAGGGATGTGTAGATTGTTCAAGAGCTCGTGGGCATCTAAATCAATTCATCATATATCATTTAATCAACCAAAATAATTACACAAAAATCATGTTCATCATAAATCAAGTACATCAGTTACACAAAAGAATTAGTTAAACTAACTAAACTCTAATCGCCAGAAATTTAGTTAATTAACTAAGTCCAAGATCCTATATGATGATGATGTCCAAAAATAGAAGAGATCCTCTCTTCATTCCTACTTGTCTCCATCACCTGAAACATGTAAGAAAATCAAGTGTCAACTACAAAAGTAGTTGGTGAGTAATCATAAGTTTTTATATTTAAAAATGTTTTAGTAAAAATGAGTTTGAAAGTTTATGCTTAAAAGGGTTTTATAAAATGCTTTGTTTTAAAACGAGTATAAAACTTATGATCTTCTTGAGAAAATCCATATGAATACCTGTATGAGATAATCCAACACACATCCATCAATTCAACAACCAAACACATACACAATCACATAACCACATAACCAAATCAATGATAGCCAATCACAAATAATCATAATCAAATATAGGCAATCAATCCACAACAAATCAACCAAACTCAATCAATCATATTCTCAATCAATGTTCGTGACTATACATGATTCCTTATGTATTTAACATAAGTTAGATACATGAATCATGGAGTGGTCGCTAACCACGTGACAATACATGAAGTCAAAGCAATTAACCGAAGTCAAGAGCAATACTTCACGGATGTGGAAACCCTCCACGTGACAATACATGAAGTCAAAGCAATTAACCGAAGTCAAATGCAATGATTCACGGAGTATGTGACAATACATGTAATCTTTGTTATCGACCGAAGTCAATAACAATGTTTACACGGATGTAGAAAAATTAATCAGTGATAATTCATAATATGAATATCATAATGATAAACAGGTATTATCCTTGTGTTATCAAAATAATATTTAAACCGGTATACATGTTTCACCTCCGAGTTTTAAAACTAAAACAGTTTAAAGAAAGGGAGGTTATGAGAACTCACCTGAAGTCCTTAGAATCCGGGTTCTCGTATAATGCGCGCTCGCGTATGTAACTCAAGTCAAACTCAAAGATCTGTAATTTATATGTGGTCGTGCTTGTAAGTATACGTGTCTTAACTTAATTAAATAGTCATAAGTGTTTTCCTTTTTTTTTTTCAAGCATTATTGTTTTCTTAACTTAGTTCACTCAATCCTAAGTTAAGTTGTTACTCTTAGGATTTCATGAACATTTGTCTCAAAATTTAATGCACTTGCTTCTTCTTTTATCATTATCGAATGATGAGAATTCTTAGTTCCTTGGTTGTAACTCCTAATTAGGCACGTGTTAGGATAGTGATCCTATCACACATCTACCTATTCTCACATGCATGACTTCATTCAAACCACCATCATAGCCCAATTCGTTATATCCACTTAGCTTAATAAGAGTGTATTTAAAATATCCGATTAACATATTAACTTTGTCTTCTCTAACCCAATACACATGTAATTTATAGTTCTTAGAAAAATTTGCGCATATAGAGAGAGAAAAGGTGGTGGTTTTGTATGCTCATGCATGCATGGACATGTATATATACATGTATGTTTCTAACCATGTCGTTTACTTATACTAAATCCTTTAATTAATCGAAATTATATCTTATTCCTCCTAGGGCAGCGAACCCTTTTGATTTAAAGCCATGGGTTCGGCCCTTAATAGAACAAGGTTCGTGGTCCTTCATCCTAGGGTTCGGTTAACATGAAATGGGGAGGGTTCGCAGCATGTAGCCATTCCCACGAACCCTTAGGTTCGTTGTTATGCTAAGGTTCGTAGACTATAGAGGATTCGTGAGTAGAGAAAGGTTCGGCAGCCTTGTGTGGACTCATGAGGGTTCGTGAACGCCAACTGGTCCAGGGTTCGTTGGGAAATATGGTTCGGCCAACAAGCAACAGGGTTCGGCTGCACCAGGGTTCGCAGCCCATTTTCCCGCCCAGGAGGGTTCGCCACCTCAGAAAGGCTCGGCCGTTAGGGTTTTCAGTTGCAGAAGGTTCGCTGGGGGTGCATAGGGTTCGGCAGCAGCACTAGCAGGGTTCGGCCGGCCCCTCTGCGTGATGCCCCAACTTCATCTTCTTGTTCTTGCAAACTCACGGCTTTCTATGGTTTCTACATGATTCTATTAACTCGTTTTAGGGTTTTAAGCATGATTAAACCGATTTTAATTACAACAAGTTTGAGAATCACCATCAACAACAAAACCGAAACTTAGCATCTAGATTTACCTCGAACCGTCGGTTCAACGTGTGATTTCTTCGTATCCTCTTGTAGCTCTCGATCTCACGAACGCGTAGGCGCCGGAATCTCGTGAATCCGTCGGGTACCGAGCGAGATAACGTAGAGAGAAGTTCTTGAGAGAGAAAGTGGCGTGAATTGGAGTTTAGAGAGAGAAAGATGTAGGTGAAAATGAAAGAGATGGGAGATTTTCCATCTTTTATACACCGCGTCATCCCCACGTGTTCGATCCCGTTTTTATCGCGATTAGAATAATAAAAGACGCGGTTTTTTACGCATAAATCATATTCAAACATAATGTGTTTAAATAATAAGGTTTCATAGATTAAATTGATTTTAAATAATCTTTGTCTCGAAAATATTCTCGTTTAATACGCGTGAATTATTATGAACCTACACAGTTCCTTTCGTGGAATATATTTAAACGTAAAGCTTTAAATAAGATAAACGTCGTTTAATAAAATGTTTTTAAGTGTTTTATTTCGTAAAACAATTTCCTTTACGATAGTTATTTATTTAATAAAAATAGTTTATTTTCATTTGTTTTTAGGTTGTGATTCCTAATAAATATTTTTAGTTTTCATTTATAAAATTAATATCGTTTGATATTATTTAATTTATCTCGTCGAAACACGTTACTCGCGTACGCATTCGTAAAGATCGTCACCTTTGCGAATCCAACGTTCGTATCGTATTTCAATTCGATTTACGATTTATGGAATATCGTTTTAGAACATTATTCTTAATAATTATATTCGTGTGAATCGTCACTCACGCGAATACATTATTAAGTAAATATTTCTAAATCAACATTCGCGTTTTAAGTAATGTTCGTAACCTCACCTCGCGTAATTAATTCCCATTATTTAATCATCTTTAATATTATCATTTTCCCAAACCAAAACCCACTAAACCCTAGTCACCGACACATCCATGATAGACCGAAATATGCATATATATAGGGCATATGTAAGGGTCAGTCGCAACTGCCCTAGCCACCGTCCCACCGCTATTTCGATAAACCATGACCATGGGTCCTTGACTACGTTTAGTAACCAGACTCAAACAAACTCCCAATTCCATCTCAATCCATTCTCAGACCAATAATCCATCATTATCAGTGATAAGTAACCGCGATAAACACTACGGGTCTGTTTAGTTGAATTACAACTAAACTTCCCGTGGTTTACGCGTATAATAAATTATAATCATGTATACCAGTAACAGTGATAATATCAGTAATGTCGATCAATAATTCATCATCATTAATAATTAATAAATCTCCAGTCGTAACAGTACAATCGTACGGATGTACGGACGTACGGACAACTGAAAGTACAGTGATGTTACAGTCTCCCCTAGTTAAAGGAATTTCGTCCCGAAATTCAACTTGGAGTGACCGTAGTAAATAAATGTGGGTACTTAAGCTTCATCTGATCTTCCCGCTCCCATGTGAATTCTGGACCCCGCTTCGATTCCCAACGTACTTTGACAATTGGAATTCTACTGCGTTTGAGCTGTTTAACCTCACGATCCATTATCTCCACTGGTTTTTCAACGAAGTGCATGGTATCATCGATGCGGATGTCATCGAGTGGTACCTGAAGATCCTGATCAGCTAAGCACTTTCTTAGATTGGACACATGAAACGTCGGGTGCACATTACTAAGTTCAGAAGGAAGTTCCAATTTGTAAGCAACCTTCCCGATCCGTTCAAGGATCTTAAAAGGGCCAACGTATCGTGGAGCAAGCTTCCCCTTCTTTCCGAATCGAACAACGCCCTTCCAAGGCGATACTTTAAGTAATACCATATCTCCCACTTCAAACTCTAGAGGTTTTCTTCGTTTATCCGCGTAACTCTTCTGTCGACTGCGAGCAGCTAACAGATTGTCGCGGATTTGGCAGATCTTGTCAGTCGTTTCTTGAATAATCTCTGGACCTGTAATCTGCGAATCGCCGACTTCGGTCCAACAAATAGGTGACCGACATTTCCTGCCATAAAGAGCTTCGAACGGCGCCATACCAATGCTCGCGTGATAACTGTTGTTATACGAGAACTCAACCAATGGTAGATGGCTATCCCAATTGCCACCGAAATCGATGACACAAGCTCTCAACATGTCTTCCAATGTCTGAATCGTTCGCTCCGTTTGACCATCCGTTTGAGGATGATAAGCAGTGCTAAGATCCAGTCTTGTTCCAAATGCTTCATGAAGTGATTCCCAAAATCGTGACGTGAAACGAGCATCACGGTCCGATATTATACTTAAGGGAATACCATGTCGGCTAATGATCTCATCAATGTAGATACGATCTAACTTCCGCACAGGGTAAGTTTCGCGTATCGGTAAGAAATGAGCCGACTTGGTTAATCTATCAACTATCACCCAAATGCTATCTTTACCATTTGCGGTTCGTGGGAGTTTAGTAATAAAATCCATGGAGATATTCTCCCACTTCCACATCGGTATTTCTGGTTGTAGTAACAATCCCGAAGGTCGCTGATGTTCTGCCTTGACTTTAGCACAGTTAAGGCACTTAGACACATATTCAGCAATATCCTTCTTCATTCCAGGCCACCAGTACAAGCCCCTAAGGTCTTGATACATCTTATCAGCACCTGGATGGATTGAATAACGAGACTTATGAGCTTCATCCATAATCAGCATCCTAAGATCACCCCTGTTCGGTATCCACAACCGATTCAAGTAATACATCAAACCGTCATCCTTAGTTTCCAATAAGATTTCAGCCCCGCAAGACATCTCATTTTTCAAGTTATCTTGAGCTAATGAGTGTTGTTGGGCTGTGAGAACATCATTACGGAGATTAGTGTGCACTCGGACACTATGAATCTGAGCTTGACTTTTGCGACTAAGCGCATCTGCTACTACATTCGCTTTACCAGGATGGTAGCGAATTTCGCAGTCATAATCATTCAACAGTTCAACCCATCTCCGTTGTCTCATATTGAGTTCTTTCTGATTGAGAATATGTTGCAAGCTTTTATGATCAGTGAACACTACACACTTAGTGCCATAAAGATAGTGTCTCCATATCTTCAAGGCAAACACGACTGCACCAAGTTCCAAGTCGTGTGTGGTGTAGTTCTTTTCGTGAATCTTCAATTGTCTTGATGCATAAGCCACAACCTTTCCCCGTTGCATGAGAACACAACCGAGACCTAAGTTGGATGCATCACAGTAAACCACAAAATCATCATTTCCATCAGGCAATGTCAAGACAGGAGCATCACAAAGTTTCTGCTTCAAGGTCTGAAATGCCTCTTCTTGCTTTGGTCCCCACTCGTATGTCCTATTTTTCTGAGTCAAAGCAGTGAGAGGGACAACAATTCTGGAGAAGTTCGATATGAACCGCCGATAGTAACCGGCAAGTCCAAGGAACGATCGAATCTCCGTCGGTGTCTTCGGTGTACTCCAATTCTTCACAGCATCAATCTTTGCAGGATCCACGTGAACACCGTATTCGTTGACTATGTGTCCCAAGAATTGAACTTCTTTAAGCCAAAATTCACATTTAGAGAATTTGGCATACAGCCGCTCCTCTCTTAGGATCTCCAAAACCAACTTAAGGTGTTTCTCGTGTTCTTCCTTAGTCCTTGAGTAGATCAGAATATCATCAATGAATACAATCACAAATTTATCCAAGTATGGCCTGCAAACACGGTTCATGAGGTCCATGAAAACCGCAGGTGCATTGGTAAGGCCGAAAGGCATTACCAGAAATTCATAGTGGCCATATCTTGTTCTGAAAGCTGTCTTGGGAATATCATCATCATGTACGCGAAGCTGATGATACCCAGACCTAAGATCGATCTTTGAAAACCATGCCGAGCCTTGAAGCTGATCGAAGAGATCATCGATGCGCGGCAGTGGATATCGATTCTTAATTGTGAGTTTGTTCAATTCGCGGTAATCGATACACATTCGGAATGACCCGTCCTTTTTCTTGACAAACAAGACCGGTGCACCCCATGGCGAATGGCTCGGGCGAATGAATCCTTTATCGGTAAGTTCTTGCAACTGGCTTGCCAATTCTTGCAACTCCGAAGGCGCAAGTCTGTAGGGAGCTTTGGCTACTGGGTTCGCACCAGGTACTAAGTCGATCCGGAACTCAACTTGGCGTTCTGGTGGAAGACCCGGCAAATCATCTGGAAATACTTCTGGAAAATCTCGTATCACCGGAACATCTTCAATTCTCTTCTCTTTCTCTTTCTTCTCCACAATGTGTGCTAAGAAGGCTATACATTTCTTTCTAAGGTACTTATGTGCTTTAGTGCAAGACATCAGCTTAAGACCTTTACTAGCAGTTTCTCCAATTATTCTCAAAGTTTCACCCGAAGCTAAAGGAATACGAATATATTTCTCATGACAAACAATCTCCGCTCTGTGGGTGGCTAACCAGTCCATGCCTATGATAACATCAAAGCTACCAAGATGCATAGGTATAAGATCAATCGGGAAAACGTGATCATTTAAGTTCACAGTACATCCGATAATAACAGTGTCAATATCAATAGTGTTTCCGTCAGCCACTTCCACGTTAAACGGTTTATCTAAGTATGTACGTGTTCTACCAAGCAAGCATTCAAAATCATATGAAACGAAACTCCTATCGGCACCAGAATCAAACAAGACAGATGCATAAGAGTTGTTGATCAGAAATGTACCGTTGACCACATCCTGGTTGGCTTGAGCAGCTGGAGCATTCAACTGAAAAGCCCGGCCTCTTGCCACCCTTTGATTATTTCCAGTCAACTTTGGGCATTGATTTCTGAAGTGACCCACTTCACCACATTCATAACAGGCTCTTGCCTGTGCTTGAGGTACCTGGCGAACGGGTACAGCTGGTATAGGTTGTGCAGGAGGAGCTGACAGTGCAAGCGGTGCATGTTGCATCCTTTGTGCTTGCGGTGCACTCCGACAGACGTTAGCAAAATGACCGAACTTGCCGCAGTTATTGCAGACGCGACAAGGCAAGTTCGGTGCGTGATGATATCGGCAGGTATTACACTGAGGAGTGTTCCCAGTAAAATTCCTGGCAGTTGAGTTGTTTGAGGATTGCTGCGCAGATTTGGCAGCAGGAGCAGTGACCATGAAGTTTCTGGTCTTCCTCTTCTTGTTGCTACTTTTGGATGAGCTAGCAGCTTCAGACTTGACTTCAGTTTTGACTTCTTTTGCAGTAGTCTTGGTGTCAGCCTTCTTGTGTCCCTTCCGAGTAAGAGTCCCATTCTTCACATGGTTATCAGTAAGAGTTGCAGATAGACGGATAGCAGCCTCCAGTGTTTTGGGATTACTCCCGTAGACCGTATCCTGAATCTGTACCGGCAGCCCGCCGATATATTTCTCAATCGCCCTCTCCAAGGGTGTCACCATATGAGGCACTAGCAGACTATACTCATGGAATTGAGTATTGTAGATGACGTTCTCGCCACTATCTTGTTTGAGTTCCCAGAACTCAGTCTCCAGTTTCCTCATCTCGCTTCTAGGACAGAATTCAGTGGTCATCAGATTTTTGACCTCCGTCCATGTCAGTGCAAGTGCAGTATCCACTCCCCTAGTTCGCTTTTCCCCATTCCACCAAGTCAGTGCTCTCTTTTGGAAAACACTGGTGGCATAGCGAACTTTCAGATTTTCAGGGCATTCGCTGTTGATGAAGGTGTTCTCCATACTCTCGAACCACTGCAGCAGACCAGTGGCCGATTCAGCACCCGTGAATTTCAGGGGATTGCAGGAATTGAAGTGTTTGAATGTGCAAGTTGTCTGATTTGCACCACCTCGGTTCTGGTTGATGTTTTGGTTGGCCTGAGTCAGTTGGCTCACCAATCCAGAAATAAGTGTGGCTAACTCTTGTATGCCGGAGTTGGCATTACCGTTGTTAGCATCCCCACTGTTTGAGTCATCTTCGTTGTGACGGCGAGGCGGCATGTTTCTGAGAAATTAGAAACATGTTACTACCGTTTACAACGTAAGTCATACAAACAATGGTCAATTGAGTTTATTTTAAACAGTTAGGATTACATATAGGAACTATATTTATTTCCTATCTGTTATTTAAACTCATAATGTCTATAAATTTGCCTAGTGTTATTCTAAGTGTCCTAGTTGGTCATAACTAGTGTTAGCTAACTATTCCTAGGTCCTATACATTCCTCCCTCTATACTAACACTGACAACCTCCCAATGCAATGCAACAAGCTTATATATAGGGCATATGCAGAGGTAGATCGCAATCTCCCCTACACCGTCCCACCACCGTTTCATTGCACCACGATTATGCCCTTGCTAGTGTGTAGAGTGTGTCATGTATTTCACCATAATCTCACTTCACAAACCTTATCCTAAATAGGATAATTTTGTGTGAAGTGATCACTAGTGTCCTTGAACAATTAGGTTTGCCTAATGTCTAAGTTCACCTGACATGTAGGCTTGCCTATTTCTAAGTTCACCTAATGTCTAAGTTCACCTGACATTAAGTTTCCCCCAATTGTATAAGTTCACTAAAATTCATATCAATCCCAATGTGGATAATCATCATTAAGGGTTCATATCATCACGAAGTGCTCTTATTGTCACTAAGTGTTCATATCTTCCCTATAGTTTATTCTTGTCAAGTGTCCATACCATCACTAAGTGTTAGTATCATCACTATGCGTTTATATTATCATCAAGTGTCTATATCATCACCCAAGTCCATATTCCATCACTAATCGCTCATATCGTTCATTAATCCTATGCACCCTACGTGTCCAATCCGTATGTTTTTATAAGTGAATTTATAAGTGTTTATCAAGTGGGATCATCCAAAGTGTCAATCCAAACCAACCTTAACCAACAGACCATCAACATCCATCTCACAATAATTCCTAGTAATATCCTAAGTTCCTGACACTGACAGACCCCCAATATACTACAAATGGTATATGTATAGGGCATATGTAGGGGTCAGTCGCAACTGCCCCAGCCACCGTCCCACCACCTTTGTAGTATACTACGAGTGTGTCCTTGTCTAGAGTTTATAGCTCAAACAAATATTTCCTAAGGCAAGCAACTCATAAACAATTAAGTTCCTAAGCAAATAATTTCCCAAACGGGTAGTTCCCACATTCTTCAATACTGACATCCACCTAATGTACCGTAAATGGTATATATATAGGGCATATGTAAGGGTCAGTCGCAACTGCCCTAGCCAACGTCCCACCACCTTTACGATACACCACGTGCATGTCCTTATCGAATCATTAGGGCACACGTGAGCAAGAAATTTATAATCAGCATATTTATATCAGATGTATAACAGGGTTTCAATTAACATGTAATAAACACATAAGCATGAAATCCTGAATATACTAACTAGTGTATGAATTTAATTCATACTAGGGTATCCTATGGTTATAGACTAGGTCAACCATTTCTAGTAACCTAATTCCCTATAACCCAGGCTCTGATACCAATCTGTAACACCCCGACCGACGGCGGAATCATCGGGATGCCACGAGGGATGTGTAGATTGTTCAAGAGCTCGTGGGCATCTAAATCAATTCATCATATATCATTTAATCAACCAAAATAATTACACAAAAATCATGTTCATCATAAATCAAGTACATCAGTTACACAAAAGAATTAGTTAAACTAACTAAACTCTAATCGCCAGAAATTTAGTTAATTAACTAAGTCCAAGATCCTATATGATGATGATGTCCAAAAATAGAAGAGATCCTCTCTTCATTCCTACTTGTCTCCATCACCTGAAACATGTAAGAAAATCAAGTGTCAACTACAAAAGTAGTTGGTGAGTAATCATAAGTTTTTATATTTAAAAATGTTTTAGTAAAAATGAGTTTGAAAGTTTATGCTTAAAAGGGTTTTATAAAATGCTTTGTTTTAAAAAGAGTATAAAACTTATGATCTTCTTGAGAAAATCCATATGAATACCTGTATGAGATAATCCAACACACATCCATCAATTCAACAACCAAACACATACACAATCACATAACCACATAACCAAATCAATCATAGCCAATCACAAATAATCATAATCAAATATAGGCAATCAATCCACAACAAATCAACCAAACTCAATCAATCATATTCTCAATCAATGTTCGTGACTATACATGATTCCTTATGTATTTAACATAAGTTAGATACATGAATCATGGAGTGGTCGCTAACCACGTGACAATACATGAAGTCAAAGCAATTAACCGAAGTCAAGAGCAATACTTCACGGATGTGGAAACCCTCCACGTGACAATACATGAAGTCAAAGCAATTAACCGAAGTCAAATGCAATGATTCACGGAGTATGTGACAATACATGTAATCTTTGTTATCGACCGAAGTCAATAACAATGTTTACACGGATGTAGAAAAATTAATCAGTGATAATTCATAATATGAATATCATAATGATAAACAGGTATTATCCTTGTGTTATCAAAATAATATTTAAACCGGTATACATGTTTCACCTCCGAGTTTTAAAACTAAAACAGTTTAAAGAAAGGGAGGTTATGAGAACTCACCTGAAGTCCTTAGAATCCGGGTTCTCGTATAATGCGCGCTCGCGTATGTAACTCAAGTCAAACTCAAAGATCTGTAATTTATATGTGGTCGTGCTTGTAAGTATACGTGTCTTAACTTAATTAAATAGTCATAAGTGTTTTCCTTTTTTTTTTCAAGCATTATTGTTTTCTTAACTTAGTTCACTCAATCCTAAGTTAAGTTGTTACTCTTAGGATTTCATGAACATTTGTCTCAAAATTTAATGCACTTGCTTCTTCTTTTATCATTATCGAATGATGAGAATTCTTAGTTCCTTGGTTGTAACTCCTAATTAGGCACGTGTTAGGATAGTGATCCTATCACACATCTACCTATTCTCACATGCATGACTTCATTCAAACCACCATCATAGCCCAATTCGTTATATCCACTTAGCTTAATAAGAGTGTATTTAAAATATCCGATTAACATATTAACTTTGTCTTCTCTAACCCAATACACATGTAATTTATAGTTCTTAGAAAAATTTGCGCATATAGAGAGAGAAAAGGTGGTGGTTTGGTATGCTCATGCATGCATGGACATGTATATATACATGTATGTTTCTAACCATGTCGTTTACTTATACTAAATCCTTTAATTAATCGAAATTATATCTTATTCCTCCTAGGGCAGCGAACCCTTTTGATTTAAAGCCATGGGTTCGGCCCTTAATAGAACAAGGTTCGTGGTCCTTCATCCTAGGGTTCGGTTAACATGAAATGGGGAGGGTTCGCAGCATGTAGCCATTCCCACGAACCCTTAGGTTCGTTGTTATGCTAAGGTTCGTAGACTATAGAGGATTCGTGAGTAGAGAAAGGTTCGGCAGCCTTGTGTGGACTCATGAGGGTTCGTGAACGCCAACTGGTCCAGGGTTCGTTGGGAAATATGGTTCGGCCAACAAGCAACAGGGTTCGGCTGCACCAGGGTTCGCAGCCCATTTTCCCGCCCAGGAGGGTTCCCCACCTCAGAAAGGCTCGGCCGTTAGGGTTTTCAGTTGCAGAAGGTTCGCTGGGGGTGCATAGGGTTCGGCAGCAGCACTAGCAGGGTTCGGCCGGCCCCTCTGCGTGATGCCCCAACTTCATCTTCTTGTTCCTGCAAACTCACGGCTTTCTATGGTTTCTACATGATTCTATTAACTCGTTTTAGGGTTTTAAGCATGATTAAACCGATTTTAATTACAACAAGTTTGAGAATCACCATCAACAACAAAACCGAAACTTAGCATCTAGATTTACCTCGAACCGTCGGTTCAACGTGTGATTTCTTCGTATCCTCTTGTAGCTCTCGATCTCACGAACGCGTAGGCGCCGGAATCTCGTGAATCCGTCGGGTAACGAGCGAGATAACGTAGAGAGAAGTTCTTGAGAGAGAAAGTGGCGTGAATTGGAGTTTAGAGAGAGAAAGATGTAGGTGAAAATGAAAGAGATGGGAGATTTTCCATCTTTTATACACCGCGTCATCCCCACGTGTTCGATCCCGTTTTTATCGCGATTAGAATAATAAAAGACGCGGTTTTTTACGCATAAATCATATTCAAACATAATGTGTTTAAATAATAAGGTTTCATAGATTAAATTGATTTTAAATAATCTTTGTCTCGAAAATATTCTCGTTTAATACGCGTGAATTATTATGAACCTACACAGTTCCTTTCGTGGAATATATTTAAACGTAAAGCTTTAAATAAGATAAACGTCGTTTAATAAAATGTTTTTAAGTGTTTTATTTCGTAAAACAATTTCCTTTACGATAGTTATTTATTTAATAAAAATAGTTTATTTTCATTTGTTTTTAGGTTGTGATTCCTAATAAATATTTTTAGTTTTCATTTATAAAATTAATATCGTTTGATATTATTTAATTTATCTCGTCGAAACACGTTACTCGCGTACGCATTCGTAAAGATCGTCACCTTTGCGAATCCAACGTTCGTATCGTATTTCAATTCGATTTACGATTTATGGAATATCGTTTTAGAACATTATTCTTAATAATTATATTCGTGTGAATCGTCACTCACGCGAATACATTATTAAGTAAATATTTCTAAATCAACATTCGCGTTTTAAGTAATGTTCGTAACCTCACCTCGCGTAATTAATTCCCATTATTTAATCATCTTTAATATTATCATTTTCCCAAACCAAAACCCACTAAACCCTAGTCACCGACACATCCATGATAGACCGAAATATGCATATATATAGGGCATATGTAAGGGTCAGTCGCAACTGCCCTAGCCACCGTCCCACCGCTATTTCGATAAACCATGACCATGGGTCCTTGACTACGTTTAGTAACCAGACTCAAACAAACTCCCAATTCCATCTCAATCCATTCTCAGACCAATAATCCATCATTATCAGTGATAAGTAACCGCGATAAACACTACGGGTCTGTTTAGTTGAATTACAACTAAACTTCCCGTGGTTTACGCGTATAATAAATTATAATCATGTATACCAGTAACAGTGATAATATCAGTAATGTCAATCAATAATTCATCATCATTAATAATTAATAAATCTCCAGTCGTAACAGTACAATCGTACGGATGTACGGACGTACGGACAACTGAAAGTACAGTGATGTTACAGCCACTTTGCAAAGAACTGCCCGAAGAAGGCTCAACAAGCAGTTCAAGCACCACGTGGAAGAGCTTTTGTTATTGGAGCACCAGTTGCACGCCAGGACCCAAATGTGGTCACTGGTACGTTTCTCTTACATGACTTTTATGCATCTGTTCTATTTGACACTGGTGCAGATCAGAGTTTTATCTCTGCCGATTTTGCATGCCAACTAGATTCCATAGAAGAACAATTAGACTCCCCTTACATTATAGAAGTAGCTAACGGAAAACAGATCACAGTTAGTACAGTTCACAGGAATTGCCCATTGACACTTAACGGTCATACATTCTCTATCGATTTGATACCGATGGAGTTGGGTAGTTTCGACATCATTGTTGGAATGGATTGGCTTTCCTCTAACCGAGTGGAAGTTGTCTGTTCTGAGAAGCTGCTTCGAGTTCCATTGCCCGATGATCGTGTATTGGAAGTCAGAGGGGACCAAGCAAAACGAAGTGTCAAAATCATTTTTTGCATAAAGGCGCGTAAGTGCTTACAGAAGCAGTGTGTAGCTTTCCTGCACATGTGGTGGAATAGGAGAAAGACAAGAAGGGGATACAAGACGTGCCAATAGTGAAAGAATATCCAAAAGTATTTCCTGAAGATCTACCAGGTTTGCCTCCTGTGCGACCGGTAGAGTTTCGAATTGATTTAGTTCCGGGAGCAACTCCTGCTGCTAAATCTCCTTACCGATTAGCACCTTCGGAGATGCAGGAATTGTCGAATCAGTTGCAGGAGCTGTTGGATAAAGGCTTCATCAGACCGAGCTACTCGCCTTGGGGAGATCCGGTCCTGTTTGTGAAGAAGAAAGACGGATCGTTCAGAATGTGCATAGATTACACGGAGCTGAACAAACTAACCATCAAGAATCGGTATCCATTGCCGAGGATTGATGATTTGTTTGACCAACTGCAAGGAGCTCAGTACTTCTCGAAGATTGACTTACGGTCTGGTTATCATCAGCTTAGAGTTCAAGATGAAGACATACCGAAGACGGCATTCCGAACCAGATACGGGCATTACGAATTCATGGTGATGCCTTTCGGATTAACAAATGCACCAACGGTTTTTATGGATCTCATGAACTGAGTGTGTAAGCCGTATTTGGATCAGTTTGTTATTGTCTTCATCGATGACTGATGTCAACGGAGCTTAGCTAATAAACTAACTAAAAACCGACTCTAAAACTAGACAAAAAGTAATAAATCTAGACTCTCTAAAACCTAAGCTACCGACAGGCAAGTGTACCTATCGTATGTAGCAGAGCAAAAGTAAGTCCGGATATCGAACCCACAGACTTCTACAGACTGTACTAACTAGACTCTATGACTTATCTATACAAAATTTGTACTTAAATAAAAGAATAATAAGGAGGGGGGTTTTCTAACAAAACTAAGAATAACTTAAATAAACTAAAACAGACGAGCAAACAAAGACCAAACCAGAGAAGAAAAGAAACACTACCTAGGCTTGAATCATATACATGCTTGACAAGGTTTTCTCGGGATGGAACTAATGTGATACCGGGATCTTATAATACTAAACTCAAAGGAAACCTAGAGCACCCTCGACCCTTCTCAAGGATAGTCAACTAAGGATCCTAAAAGCCGTTGAACCACCGGATACATGGATTTCCCTCACAGGTCATCCAACTATTTATGAAATATCCACTAGATTATCTACCTCACAGTACGAAAATCTCAGTAACACCTAAGAAATAACTGTAAAACACTCTACCTCACGGCGCGAAAGTCACAGTTCACTTAAATGTTAGGGATAACTTGGGTTTTCCTATTGGACTCGATAAACATGATTTGATAGACTAATCAGACTGATCTTCTCACGAAGCCTCTAACCTAACAAGCTAACAACCAAGACTTATCGACAACTTCTCACCTCACGGCTATTAAAGTTGGTTGCACATCTTAATCGTCTAAATCATAATAGAACACTCCTATGAATCACTCGGCCAAAGCAACTCATCCACTAATCAAAAACACACAGTTTTGATTCTAGCATGCACCTATTATGTGACAGACAATCACCAAGATACATGAGGAACATAATATCAATCATTCAACAATCACAAATACACATACACATCCAATATTCAAAACCAAGTCTTTAAATCATAAATCCATCACATCAAAATGTTCCAACATCGAAATAAACCAAAATCAAACATGCATAATCATCTAACCTAGATAGTTCTAAGAGTTTAGCCAATAAACATCATATGTAAACAATCCATAATCTGTTTAATGTAAGAAAACATAGGAATCGAATGAAAAACAAAGAAACCGAATAAACCGAATGATGAACACCCGATGTCTTCGATCCTAAGCCTTGATTCTTCAATCCTTAGCTTCCAAAACTCCAAAATCACCTCTTGGTCGCCTCTGTCGTCTCTCCTATTCGATGATGCCCTAAAAATAGCTTCCAGCCGTTTTTAATTGAACAAACTCGATTTTCTGAGTTTTCCCCCGCGTCGCGTACCGCGACAACATTTCGGAACCCCCTCGCGCTACGCGATGGGTCTCGCTACCCGACAAAATAGTCGGGTCAAACCGCAATCATTAAACGAGGGTATTTTGGTAATTTCCACCTGTCGTGCTACGCGACAGGGTTTCTTGTGGTTGTCGCGATACGCGACAAGGTCTTTTTCCAGCTTTTAAATTCTTTTATCTTCGGGTCCGTTCTTTTCCAACCAGGAGCTCTATTTCTTGATCTTTAACACCAAATACGCATGTTTGTTACCTGCAAGCATCAAATTATAGAATTGTGAAGAACCAGCTTGAATCGACTCTAAAATCTAATAAACTGTACAGAAACGAAATAAAAACAAATAGAAAAATAGATTTGTTTTGCAACACATCAATGACATACTGATTTATTCCAAGAGAAAAGCAGAACACGAGCAACATCTCAGAAAGATCTTGGAACTGTTGACAGAACAAAAGCTTTATGCCAAATTCTCTAAATGTGAATTTTGGCTAAGAGAAGTTCAATTTCTGGGACATGTAGTCAACAGTGAGGGAATACACGTAGATCCCGCCAAGATTGAAGCAATAAAGAATTGAGACACTCCGAAGACACCAACGGAGATACGGTCTTTTCTGGGATTGGCAGGTTATTATAGGAGGTTCATCTCGAACTTTTCTAAGATAGGTTTGCCTCTCACTAAATTAACTCAGAAGAGTGAACCGTTTGTCTGGGAGCAGAAACAAGAAGATGCTTTTCAGACATTGAAGCAGAAGTTATGTAATGCTCCAATCCTATCACTCCCAGAAGGATGTGATGACTTTGTCGTTTACTGTGATGCATCCCATCAGGGACTTGGTTGTGTACTGATGCAACGGGACAAAGTTATCGCCTATGCATCAAGACAGTTAAAAGTTCATGAGAAGAATTACACTACTCATGATCTTGAACTGGGAGCTGTAATCTTCGCACTGAAGATTTGGAGGCATTACCTATATGGTACTAAGTGTACCATATTTACAGATCACAAGAGTCTGCAACATATTTTTGATCAGAAGGAGCTCAACATGCGACAACGCCGTTGGGTTGAACTTCTGAATGATTACGATTGTTTGATCAAGTACCATCCGGGAAAGGCGAATGTCGTGGCTGATGCCTTGAGCCGGAAGGAACGGGTCAAACCCTTACGCGTTAGAGCTATGGGGATGACTGTGCAGACCAATTTACAAGACAGGATCATACAAGCACAACAGGAGTCAGTTGACGGAGGAAACTTGAAGAAAGAACTTGACTGCGGAGCAGAGAAACATTTAGAGACCAAATCTGATGGAATGATCTACTATCAGGATCGTATATGGATCCCGGCGGTAGACGAATTGAGAAAACTTATCTTCGACGAAGCACACAAGACAAAATACTCTGTTCATCCAGGCGCCGATAAAATGTACCAAGACTTGCGTGGATTTTATTGGTGGCCGGGAATGAAGAAAGACATAGCCGAGTATGTCGGTCGATGTCTAACGTGTGCGAAGGTAAAGGCGGAACACCAGAAACCGTCTGGTTTACTGGAACAGCATGAGATTCCGCTCTGGAAGTGGGAACAAATAGCTATGGATTTCATTACCAAGCTACCCCACACTTCTAATGGTCACGATACAATTTGGGTGATCATAGATCGTTTAACTAAATCTGCTCATTTCTTGCCGATACGTGAAACTTTCACGATGGATAAACTGGCGAGGTTGTACATCAATGAGATAGTGGTACGTCATGGTGTGCCATTGTCTATTATTTCCGATCGAGACAGCAGATTTACATCAAGGTTATGGCAATCACTACAGAAATCACTAGGGACGCAGTTAAAATTGAGTACAGCTTACCATCCACAAACGGACGGTCAAAGCGAACGTACGATTCAGACCCTAGAGGACATGTTAAGGACTTGTATTTTGGATTTTGGTGGGAATTGGGATTCTCATTTGCCACTGATTGAGTTCTCCTACAATAACAGTTATCACAGCAGTATCGGATGTGCACCATTCGAGGCTCTCTATGGCCGGAAATGTCGATCACCGATCTGTTGGACTGAAGTGGGAGATAACCGTATAACTGGACCAGAACTGATTCAGGAAACCACTGACAAGATTGCTCAGATTCAGAGAAGATTGCAAGCTACAAGAAGCAGACAGAAGAGCTACGCTGACAAAAGGCGTAAGCCGTTGGAATTCCAAGTGGGAGACCGAGTCATGTTAAAGGTTTCCCCATGGAAGGGTGTAGTACGCTTTGGAAAGAAAGGCAAATTGGCACCACGATACGTGGGACCGTTCGAGATCATTGAACGTATTGGTCCTGTAGCGTATAGACTGAGATTACCGGATGAACTCAGTGGGGTGCATGATGTGTTTCACGTCTCAAACTTAAAGAAATGCCTTGCTGACGAGTCTCTCGTCATTCCAATCGAAAAAATTCAAGTCGACGAACAGTTACACTTTATTGAGGAACCTTTAGAGATTATGGATCGCAAAGTCAAGCAACTGAGGCGAAGCCGTATTCCGATAGTAAAGGTTCGATGGAATTCAAGACGCGGACCCGAGTTTACTTGGGAACGTGAAGATCACATGAAGTTAAAGTATCCCCAACTGTTTGAAGAGGAAGCTGTGCCCGATAACAACTCTTAAATTTCGGGACAAAATTTCTCTAACAAGGGGAGACTGTAACATCAGTGCCGGAACCGTCACCGGAACAGTGATCGTAAACAGTACGTGAACAGGAATCAGGTACAAATCTTACGTAATTCAGTGTATTTCATATTCATATTTAGTTTCAGTATCATTTCATGTTATCAAAACAGTGATATCAGAATCATTTCAGAGAAACAAGTTCAGAACAATGGTTCTTGAGTCAAATAATTATCTGGCAATACAGAACCATCATGTGATTAATTGTTAGGATTTTATTATGTATAAACGTATGCGAGGCTTTACAGAACAAAACAACGTGGATGTCGTTATGTGAATGCTAAATTGACAGATTATTCGTATAGGTGACGATCTGTACGAATAAATCTGGAAGTTTAACGTTCTGAATGATGTCCAATAATTAGAAAACCATATTGAAAAGTGTAGTTATCGTCGTGTTTGATCGGGTGACGATTCGAACAAATACGCGCGATGACCGCGCAATTCGATTTAAACGTTAATTAAATATTTTTGAAAATTTTAATAAATAAAAGATATTTAGTTAATTTATTAGGAACTACAACCTAAAATAATTTTATGATTTCTATTTTAAAAACCGAGTCGTTTCGTTACGAAAACGACAAGAAACCGGCGATTTTACGCGAAACCACGCGAAACCGAACGAACCCGAACGAACCCGGGTATTTTACCATCAATTAAGATGGCATTTAATTCCACAACTACCACCACCAACCAGCTATCACCATCCAAATTCGTCTCACTCTCTCTCTTCTTTCTCTCACTAGAGCTTCCATCTCTCTCTCTAAGATTTCTTGATCAAACCTCAACCATTTTCAGTGATTTTGGTGTCTAAACGACCCTCTCGACTGGTAGATCACGGAAGTACAACGGATCTAAGGTTTTGTCCAGTCAAATCGAGGTAAAGATCATGGTTTGTTGCGTTTTTAGGGTTTCTAAAACCCTCTTGGTCGAACCATCATATGACCGGTTTTAGACCACTTTCACCCTTAGGATTCACACCATTTCACTATAGAACGATGTAAGAACAAACCCCATTGAAATCCCTGGTCGATTTCCTTGAAAACTATGGCTGCCCCAGGAATGATCGAACGACCGAATAGCCAAGAAACCAGCTCGTCGAATGAGCATGGGCTCTTATTCGGCGAATGGCCAAGGGCGAACCAGCCTCCTCATTCGGCGAATGGCTAGGGGCGAAGCAGCTCTCATTCGGCCGAACTAGTGCTCCATTCGACAGCCTTCATTCGCTCATGTTGTTTTGGCTTAGGCCTCATTCGTTGGGCCAACCCATTCGCCGAATCGGAGCTCACTCGGTCGGGACCTTCACCATTCGACTAAATTCATTCAACCCAAGGCTCTCATACGGCCACTCTCCTTTCGGCTAAGGGTGGGTTAGAATCGTAATGCACAATCAAATAACCTAGGATGCATGGCAAGCATGGGGGAAGACATGTGGTGCACTAGATAACAACAAAGTGTTTAGGTGCATGGGAAGGTTTACGTATGCCATGCATGGGGATTTAGCATAAATGTGTGTGCATGGTAGTAATGTGAGGGTGTTACTTAAAACACACTAACATGATTTATTATCACCTATTAAATTAACTTAAAAACGCTTTGAGAAATCATGAGAAATCAAACTACAAGGTAGGGCCTTGAGTGTTGATGAAATTATTAACACTTAAACCCTAAAGGGAAAATTTCATAAGGTTATGCAACTAATCGAGATGGTTTATCTAAATCATCTAGACTTAGTAATCAAAGCAAAGAAAGAAAACATGTAGAAAACAAAAGTCTTATAAGCGGGCCAAGGATGGCCCAATGGGTTTAATCTAAGCCCATCACATGCTAAATATTAGTTATTAAATTAATTATGTTTTAATAAAGGTAATGACTTATAGATTCTATTAAGTTAATTAAAGGACTTTCCTAAATAATCATTTAACTTAAAATGAGCTAATTTGAAAATGTTTTACTTAAATACTTTAAACAATTAATGTGGGATTTGGGTTATTATTGGGTAATGAAGTTTAGACTAGTTAAGGGAAATGCTAGAAACACACTAGTAACTTAGGACACGTAGTTGCACACCGAGACCAAAACCTAGATACGACGACTACTATATATACTTATCGTATTCGGATCTCTTAAAATAACTCAGGTGCTAAAGATACATAAGCAACCATCAAAGAGCGCGCATTATCTTTTGTGATTCAGTTACACATCAACACAGGTGAGTTCATTGCCCCTTTTCTAAACATTTTTGTTTTAAAACGCGGGGCTGAGAAGCATGCGTAAACTGTTTATTTAAATTGTTTACTTAAATGCTTTTAAATTTATATGTTTTTACATATATATAAATGTTATCCTAGACCATGTCTAGGAAGATTTTATGCAGGTTTACTAACTGATTTACTTATAAATTAAGTGAATAATCAAGTTAAACTAAACATTTCAACAAATCAAAACATTTCAAACGAATCAAACTAAACATTTTGACAAAACAAGTGTGTGAGTTCAAGGAATCAAACGAAACATTTTGACGAATCAAATGGGTGTTTTCAGTGAATCGGACGAAACATTTTGACGAAACAAGTGTGGGAGTTCAAACGAATCAAACGAAACAATCTTTGCAAAGACAATATTCGATGTTCTACAAATCAAGTGTTTGTTGAACAACAAATCAAGTGTACAATTGATCAAAGAATCTAGTGTTCTAGGATCAACGAATTAAGTACATCTTGTAACAGAATCAGACGAATCAATAAATCATTTTTAAGGGAAAGCCTGGGAAATATCAGAGATAACATACGCCCAAAAACAGACGAAACATAAAATCCTGCATTTCAAGAAGTCCTAGCTAGACCATTTGACTTGTAGGTCGTATGTTTGAGGATATTTACAGATTCCCTAACTACTAAGTACCTAGATTGACAGACTAGTCTACTCGAGTATGACCAAAGGCCCCAATCATTTGGACTTAGATTTTATTAAATGTTTATTTATTTGTTTAATTAAGCATTTATTAAACTGTTTCTACAATTACTGGGGTTGATCACTATTGTGATGAACATAAGGAATCAACATAGATTTCCAGATTGTGGTATTTACAGGAACAAAGGATTGACAAATCATTGGGTTAAAGGTAGGGGTAAAATGCTTAACTATCATTATCACCAATGTCCTATGCGGATTAGTATGTGGTGGGACGGCGTCTGGGCGGGGTTGTAGCCCCGACCCAGGGGTATGCCCTATATATAAGCATACCGATCTGGATGATACAGGTGGTGTTAATGAGGTTAGGGTCTTTACCGACGGAGTTTTCAAGTCATTATCAATCATTTTCAAATACTAAAATATATGAACTCACCAACCATGTGTTGACTTGATCTTTTTGCATGACTTCTCAGGTGACGAACAAGTCAATTAAGAAGTCATTTCTTATGGATTAGGACTTCCTATAGAAGACTTAGTATTTTGGACCTACATATTTCGAAGACATCATTATACAGATTATTTTGTATATCTTGTGTAAATACAAGATAGAAGTTTATGATGTTGATGGTAGATTTACATTGTTAAATTATAAACAATACTGATGTAATTTAACTTAGTAATTCTATTATATTTAGCATTTCTCATTTACATCATGTGCAATGTAAACAATCTGATCATCACGATTATCACTCACGATATCGCGCCCCTGGAACCTTCCGCCCGCCGGGACAACCGATCCTATCCCGCCGGCTCGGGGTGTGACAATGCACATGTGTTTGTGAAGAGTTGTGACAGTTGCCAAAGAGTTGGCAACATCTCATCCCGCAATGAGATGCCCCAGACATCCATTCAGGTTTGTGAGATTTTTCATTTATGGGGTATTGATTTCATGGGACCGTTCCCGATGTCTCGAGGGAACCGTTACATCCTGGTTGCTGTTGACAATGTATCTAAGTGGGTAGAGGCCCAACCTTGCCCCACGAATGATGCCCAGGTTGTAGTGAGACTTCTGAAGAAGTTATTTGCACGCTTTGGTACTCCCAAAGCCTTGATTAGTGATAGAGGCACCCACTTCTGCAATAAGCAGATGGAGAAAGCCTTGCAGCGATATGGGGTGACCCATCGTTTAGCTACGGCTTATCATCCGCAGACGAGTGGGCAGGTTGAAGTTAGTAATCGGGGTATAAAGCGTATTTTGGAGAAGACTGTGAGTTGGAATAGGTTAGACTGGGCAGATAAGTTAGATGACGCACTGTGGGCTTTTCGCACTGCTTATAAGACACCGACCGGTTCTACACCGTTTCGGATGATATATGGCAAAGCCTGTCATCTACCAGTGGAGATGGAGCATCGAGCATACTGGGCACTGAAGACGATGAACCTAGACATGGCTACTGCGAAAGATTTGAGGTTTCATCAGTTGCACGAGTTGGAAGAATTGCGCGATCATGCATACGAGCATTCTCACGACTACAAGGCACGCACGAAGGCGTTGCACGATAGGAAGTTGAGGGGTGATAAAGACTTTAAGTGTGGGGATGCGGTGTTGTTATACAACTCGCGACTGAGATTGTTCCCGGGTAAGTTGAAATCCCGATGGTCTGGACTGTATAAGGTGAAGGAAGTGTTCCCGTATGGCACAGTCGAGATTGAAGATAAGGACGGGGCATCGTTCAAGGTAAACGAGCATCGGTTGAAGCACTACATGAGTGGCCCGTTTGAGAAGAAAGTGGTTGAGGACGTCTACCTTGACCCACCTACTGAGTGATTATGGGTCTGAGTCTGGCTGAAGACTCGTTAATAAACCAAGCGCTTTTGGGAGGCAACCCACATTTATGTACAGTTTCGTTCTTGTTTTTATTTATTATTTTGCATTTTTTGTTTTATTTTATGTTTTGTTTGTGTGCTAACCTGATTGTCAAGCCATGCAGTCACGCATGAGCATTTGTTACAGGATCCCAGGTACTTTCATGGTTGTTTCATTTTATTTGGATCTTAGCAGGTCACTATGGAGCTTACGCGTTTGCATGGATTGCTTGTCGGGGAAATACCACGTTTTCCTTCTTGTTACTGTCATTTATTAGTTTGTTTTTATTTTAATTTTAGTTTTTCCCTGTTTTTTTAGACACATTAGGGACAATGTGTGTTTCAAGTGTGGGGATGGGGAAATTTCTTTCTTTTTATTTCGTTCTTTTGAAGCCTAGTTTTTTTTTTTTAAAAAAAAATGGAAAAAAAAAAACAAAAATAAAATAAAGCTTGAACTTTTGTAAGTCTTGGTTACCTTTTGCTATTGATTAACAAGTCTATTTCATTGTAAATCGTTAACAAAAGGCGGGTCGGCATGAGTTATTGAGTTGGTTATACGGTTAATCTTTAAGTTGCGCGATAAAGTTTTCCCAATTGCACTTGATTTCAAAACTTACGGGTTTAGGATTCTTAAGATAGTGAAACCTGATTGATAGTTGAAAACTAGTTATGTTCATATCGTTAACCCTATTACACACGTTTCCTGTGAGATTTTGAGCCTTAATAGTCTTTATACAATCACTGATTCGTTTGTGTGTGATTTAACCTGCCTGCTGCATTGCTTTAGAACTTGTGCTTGTATACAATTTGAGACTTTGATTGAGATCTGACACAGAGATGATTAAGGCATTAGGTTCACCCATTTCTTAGCCTTTCCTATTTCTTTTGTTTGAAACCCTTAAATACACCAATTAGACACCCTGTTGAGCCTAAACCCTTTTCATTTGATCACCTAGTTTAATTTCAAGACATCCGGTTAGTTAGACAGTTACGTGTTTACGTTGATTATTTCTAGTAAAAAAAACAAAACAAAACAAAAAGAAAAAGAAAGAAAAAAAAATTGAGTAATGTGTGAATAAAAGGTCAAGGAAGACCAAGTGTTGGTAGCTTGTTTCGTTTAAATTCTTCTTTGTGAATAAAGTCAACTACCGGATTTTTCTTTTGTGTTTTAGCCACTTTAAAACCCTACGTGACCTACCCTTAACCTAAGCCTACCTTTTAAAGTCCTTTTGATCTGTGTTAATCTTGATATTATGTGGAGATTTGATTATAGCACAAGCTTATGTTAGCATTGTTGCAGTGTTAGGTTATGAGAGTTCACTTGCAAAAATTCATATATTTAACCGAGTGTCGAGTGACAACTGTGAGGGTATGAACGTAAATGGTTGAATACTTGACAAATAGGTGAATCTTGATCAGGAAATCCCATGTTTTTGAAATTGCTTCATTGATGTCTGATTGGGTTGTAAATCTATTGACCGTTGTAAGTCTTGTGATTGATTGTGTAATTAAATCGTTAACCCATGTTCGGTTTTGCTTGATGTGAAACATTTTTGAATTAGGTGTTGTTTTGCGTTGTTTTAGGTTTGCTTAGGGACAAGCAAAGTTCAAGTGTGGGGATTTTTGATGTGTCGTTATTTACACATCACTTTAGTATTTATTTTCTATTATTTTATCTTATTTTATTAGATTTTTATTTAGTTTTTATTATATTTTAATGAATTGTTACTTATTTTATTTTTTAATGTTACTTTTGTAGGTTTCACGAAATAAACGTTCGTAATTGAGAAGAAACCGAAGCCCGAAATAAATTTTATGAAGTTTGGAGGCTAAAATATAAGTTTCACAAGTTCCGGGGTGAAAAAAAATGACATTTCGGGACGTTTCGGAGCTTAAAAGTGAATTTCGGGAAGTTCAGGGGGTATTTTGTACATTCTGAAACTTTGGGGGCGCAAGGGACACGTGGCAGCACCAGGGCGTGCCACGTCAACCCTAAAAATCCATCTGACCCGCGTGAACCACCTGGTACCCGCCCACAACCCGCGGCCAACCCATATCCTCTCACAACCAGATCCGCGCGCAACCCGAACCCACGACCCATGACCCGCGCCCTCTTTCCCTTTGTTGACCAGCTTCTAGCACGTTGACCCGCGTTGACCAGGCCATATTGGGCCTTTGACCAGCCAATTGGACCACCTTTTTAGCCCACTGAACCGGTTTTTGAGCCCAGATCGTGAACTTAGGCCTATTTTCACCTATTTAAGCCATTTAAAACCCTAATTCGCGTTTTGATCACCCAAGGATGGCTGAAAACGTAGGAGAAACATATTTTTGAAGATTTTGGAGTTTTGGGATCGATTCGGACGCTCGGGGGAGGCTCAGATCGCGTCTACAAGTGCTCGGAACGCGTTTTTGGGTTCGTTTATGCATCGTAGTTGTACTTTTCCAATTGTTCTTGAATTTTCTACCATGTTTAGATCTGATTTCATGTTTATGAATGTTTGGATGATGATTCTAGGCTAGATCTTTAATTCTACCTAGATTACGGATGATTATTGGATGATTTTTCGGTTTTTCGGGTTTGTTTTGATTGAATGAATCGTTGCTTTTGATTTGAATCTGATTGTGAATGATTGTGAATGTTCTTAGACTATTGTGAATGATCTGATTACATGTTTAAACTATTTTGTGAATAAAGTTCGAATCGGTTTCTACCTAATTGTGATTTGACTAATCTTAGTAAATCATAAGAATTTCATATAATCATATTATAATCAGTGGGATAGATCACCTTAAAGACTAATCAAGTAATAAGGTGTTAGGATATCGTGGTTTAAACGGGTTTTCGGGTAATTTGCATGATTATTGGATTATTTGTTGATTGTTTATGCAATGTATTTCAAATTCATAATTAATCTAGATTAGATTGATTCATTTTTGCTTTGGTACATTGCGGTTGTTGAGATTGACCTAATTATTCAACCATAGAAATCTTAAGCATTGCTAGTTTGGAGAGACCGACTCGGTAATCCATCATTACACCCCGGTAAGCTTTACACAACTAGTAGGATCTTTCTATGTGTTGGATTGTCTGAACAGGAGATCTAGCATTCCTTAAGTTCCTGAATTGGTTGTATCATTAGATCCGGTGTCATTCAAGCAAGCATTCCCGATAACTGTTAGATTCCTTTAGGATTCCTAGTCTAGGTAGAATCTCGTTCTTATTTGGTTTTTTAGTTCTTGCGGTGTTAAGTCGAATTATTTAGTTTTCTTAGTTTCTTTAATTGTTTAAAGTGATTTTCGTAAAACCAATTTCTCTTTCTAAATTTAGTAAGTTTCTCATTTTGTTAGGTTTACAGTTAGGGTTTATTAGCCGATTCCGTGTCTTTAGGTTCGATATCCGGACTTTCCTTAGCTATACTTCATACGTCAGGTACACTTGCTTGTAGTGTGTAGTTCGGTTTAGGTTATTTCGATTTATTACTCGATAGTGTTGAACCATCATTTTCTATATATATAAACTGACACATCAAACATAGAGAAAGCACAAGGAATTTTGGGGGAAGTAATTCATTTTACTCAGAGAATGTTGCGACTTAAATACCTATAGATGCATTAAATGTCCCTAGTTCTATTTTGTATTGTTCTTAATGTATAAAGTTTATTATATTAATGGAAGTTGTCTTTCTATATTGTTCTTAATGTTTATTATTGTTTATAAGTGTTTGATTATGTTTAAAGTTGAAGTTATATGTTTTTCAGACACATTCGGGCGAATGGCTATAAGTATGAAGCCATTCGCCGAATGAACGAACTAGAGAATGACATAGGTAAACGAATGAGTCATTCGCCGAATGACTCATTCGAATGACTTGTCCATTCGACTCTTGAATTCTCCGAATGAGTTGCTTTGGCCCCTCATTCGGCCGAATGGCAACAGTCTATAAATACCAACCAAATCTGTTTCAAAGCAAACTTTCAGAGCCATCCTTCTCCCTGAGAACCCAAAGTCAAAACCCTAGGAGATGAGAGCGGCCATTGAACATCCAAGTTCGATTCTCAACTCGTAGTGTTCGATTCTCGATCAAACGTCCTTCCTACACCTTTGAATCACCACGGTTGCTGTTGGTTTCGATTGGAAAACCGTGGAATAGGATTCCGCACTATTCCAGAGGCTGTCGAGTAGATATCCATTGGCTCTTGATTCTATTCGATTTCCCTTCAAAATCATCAGATCTAAGATTGGATTTTCGTAACTTACAAAAGCCCTGATTTTCTTGTTCCCCAAATCACTGTTTCATTCAAAATCAGTAAGTTTTTGTGGTGTTTTTGTCAAAACACTCATCCCATTTAGTTAGTAATCTTGTCATGGTCTTCTGTACCAAATTTGGTGCATAGATTTGGTCTAGATCAAGAGTTATAGCGATTTTAGTTGCTGAAAACCCCAGATAGCCCGAATGACTCTGGCGGCTGAATAAGTTTGCCCGAATCACTCTCATTCGCCGAATAGCTCCATTCGACCACTCATTCGGTGAATAGCTTCTTTCGACCCCTCATTCGGCGAATAGCCTCATTCGATCCTTTCATTCGTTGAATAGGTTCAATCGGCCAGCTCATTCGCCCAACTGTCATACTCATTTTCTATTTCTCCAGTTTCATTACATTCGGTCCCCGACATTCACCATAATTGTCTTCATTCGGCCATCAGATTGAAAATTTTTCGAAGTGTTGGATATTGTTGTTCTTGATTCTATGAAGGATTTAGCATTGATGGCTAACCAGAACCATCGTATTCAGACACTGCTGCTGACTAAAACTGAGACAGGGAACTCCAATTAAGCTCCCAAGCTGCTGTCCTTAGATGATTATCCGCACTGGAAATACAGATTTGAGATTCACATAAATGGAGTAGACACTAATTTATGGATTATGATTGAAGGTGGTTATCTGAGGCCTCTGAATGAAGATTGAACTCCTATGCTGGTCACACGGATGACTGAGCCTCAGAGGAAGCTTTATGATTATAAGAAGAAAGCTTATGATATTCTGTCTCAGTCCATTGCTATCGATATCGTCCATCAGTTTAGACAGTTTACTTCATCTAAGTATTTGTGGGATGCTTTGCAGAAGAGATATGAGGGCAATGATGCTCTGAAGAAAATCAAGTCAAAGGCCTTGAGGAAGGAATTCAGTAGCTTCATGTATGTTGGAAATGAATCATTGGATGATTTGATGGCCAGATTCTACCATCTTTTGAGTGAGTTGTTAAACCATGAAGTCAAGACTACTACTCAGGAAAAGATGCAGTGTTTGGCACATGCCTTGCCTCCAAAATGGGAGTCATTTTTGATGGTACTTAAGCAGAATAAGATGATGGCACATATGGACATAAATGATTTCAACCAGAAGCTGAAAGAGCAAGAAATAGAGAACAAGTGGAAGGCTAAGAGAGTTGCTCAAGTCCAGGATCCCTCATTGTATTATTCTACTCCTACTGTCAAGAAATCATCTTCTCAATGTCCACTGAAGACTGCCTTTGTTTCTCAGACTACTGAAGCTCCATCTTCCAATCAGATTCATTTCAGTTAGTCTTCCTCCTCATCCAGCTCTCAGAAGGAACTTCATCAACCTGTCACCAGTCTGAAGACAGACAACTTAGATAAAGTGACTGTAGAGATTGCCAAGGAGCACATAGGTCTTTTGTCTACTCTTGTCAGCTCCTATGATGGTTTAGTAGCTGGACATATTGGCAATCCTTATCTGGCCAATGATGATTATTGTAACACCAGTTTCGGAACCGTAACCGGAATAGTAACTGGTATAGTACTTTAGACATAAACTACGTGTATTAACTGTATGCTAATATCATGTGATGCTTGACACAAAACTATTACGCAATGGATTCAGTAATCTGATTCAAACTCACAGGTTAACATTTTGAAACGTATCAGAGAACACTGAACTGACACATGAATGCTTGTTAGGATTCTATTATGTATAAACGTATGTGAGGCTTTACACAACAAAACAACAACGGATCTCATTACGTGAATGCTAAATCGACGGATTATTCGTATAGGTGACGATCTGTATGTATATATTTGAAGGTTTAACGTTCTGAATGATATCCAATAATTAGAAAACCATGTTGAAAAGTGTAGTTATCGTCGTATTCGTAGGGGTGACGATTCGAATGAATACGTGCGATAACTGTGCGATTCGATTTTAAACAGTAAATTTAATATTAATGAAAATTTAAAATAAACGAAAGATATTTAGTTAATTAACTAGGAATAACCATCTAAAATAAATTTAGAAACTTTGTTTTAAAACCGTAACGTTTTGTTACGAAAAAAAAAACGAAACTGACGTTTTACGTGAAACCGAGCAACCGAAACGAACCCGAACTCACCCGGGGTATAAATACCCCAAATGAATTATCTTCTTTATTTTAATCTCTTCACTCTTTCTCTACACCACAAATCCGGCCCTTTCTCTCTCTAGAAACCCACACCCGATCTCTCTCGTTTCTCAACCGAATCGCGTGTTCTTGGTGTCTAAACGACCACTACAACTCATAGATCACAAAACTACAAGAAATCCGAGCTTCCAACCGTATGATTCGAGGTAAAACCACGATTTTTGTAGCGATTTTAGGGTTTTCAAAACCCTAAATCAGTCTCATCATTTGGCCGGCTAAATCCCCTAAAAACCTTAGGGAAATCCCTCACTCTACCTTTAGAAAATGTTAGGAACAAGTTGTAGTGTAAACCCTAGTTGTTTGCCTTGAAAACTATGGCCACGTTTGGTGACTATCGACCGGCCGAGTGGCTCAAGAAGACAGCTCACCGAATGAGCTTGAACCTCATTCGACCGAATAGCCAAGGACCCTTTCGACCATGCTCATTCACTGGTAGCCTTTCGACCTAGCCCTATTCGGTCGGCACTTCTTCCTTCGACCACCACCTCCATTCCACCACTCTTTATTCGGTCGGGGACTCCCATTCGGCTTAGCCTCTTCGGTCAGAGCCTTCTCCTTCGGCATACCCTCATTCGGCCAAATGGCCATGATCAAGGGGAGTCATTCGATCGGGCATTGACTATTCGACAGCATACTCAGTCGGTAAACCCCTCCCATTCAGCTAAGGCTCCATCTCATTCGGCCAAACCTAGGTTGGAGTAGAATTGCCTTGATTTCAACACACACCATACGGCTCCATGCAAGACTAGTGCATGCAAAAATGAATGTGAGGTGGTTTCACTTGTGTACATGCATGGGAATCTTATTAGGGATTTAAATACAAACCGATTTTAGTGCCTCATCTAAACCATTGGTTTTAATAATCCATCCTTTAACTAAGATAAGATGGGGCATAGAACTTATCAATCAAAGGGGAGTGAAGTTCAACAAAAGTTATTGCAATCACATCAAAGGTTTAAACATCGAGCATAAAGAATAAATCGCAAAGAATCAATGGATTTAACTAAGTGTTAGTGTTAATTATTAACACCGATACTAGTAAACGACATATCATACACAACTCGATTGGATAGTTCATTGAACTTTCTAATCTAAGTGGTACACACGAAATGATTCAAGAAACAAAAGAAAGCTAAGACTTATTCTTAGGCTTGGAGTTAATCAAATGGGATTAACTTAAGTCTAACAAATCAATCTATGATTTTCTTAAAATACATTATGCTTTTATTAAATGAAATCAATAATAAACTTGGTTAAATTAATTAAATGATGCTTTCTAAATGTTTAACTTAAATGGAATTAAATTAGAAACGTATTAATAAAAGACTTGTAATAATTAATTGTGGGATAAGGGTTCTTATGGGTAATATGTTTAGACTAGTTAGAAAGAGTCTTAGAAACACATTAGTAACTTAGGATACGTAGTTGCACACCGAAACCAAAACTCTAGATACGATGATTATGGATACTTATCGTATTCGAATTCTCTTAAAACAACTCAGGTGCTAAAGATACATAGGCAACAATCAAAGAGAGCGGATATCTTTTGTGGTTCATTGGCACAGCAACACATGTTGTAACATTTGTACATTTAGTCATGGTAGTCGTAAACAGTGTTAGAACAGTGTGTGTCCATGTTCAGTTAATCAATGTGATTCATGTGTTCATAATGTGCTTGTGTGTTACAGGATCTTATTTATTTAGGAACAAGTATGTATTATTATTTACAGTCGATTACACTAGGCAAGAACAATATTGTGTTATATCGAAACAGTGGTGGGCAGCGAGAGTGAGCCCTATATATATATTGCGTTCGGTGTAACAGGATAGTGTTAGTGCGTAGTGTTAAGACGAATATTATGACAATTAATCAAACAAAATCGTAATGCGTAAGCGAGACTGAGTATAGTTATGGGTGACGATCCATAATGATACGAATGTTGAACTTATAATTACGAGTGAACGGCTTTAAACATTTTATACGATCGAAAAACGTACGCGATTGCGGGTATACACGTAATTGTATGTGTTTAATGATCTGTCAACGCACGAAGAGTAAAAATAATTAAAATAATTATTTTATACTTTGTTACAATTTTGAAACTCATCATTTTATTGAGTTTAACAATTCTTTTAATAAAAAATTCGCGTAAAATACGCGTTACGTTCCGGAAACGCGAACCGAGCGACCGAAACGGACCCAAATACCACACGGGCTATAAAAGCCTTGAAAGAGGCCATTTCCCTCATTTATGTCACCAACAACCCACTCTCTCTCTATATTTTCGTTCTATCCTCTCTCTCTCAAAAAACCGAGCTTCAAACGCGAATAACTCACTCGTTTCTCAACGGATTTTGGTGTTCTCGTTGGCCACGCGTAGCTCTCGACATCCTCTACATAGAAGTACAAAGGATCTGAAGATTTATCCACGGAATCTCGAGGTAATGAAGCTTGAAAAATCTGGAAATTAGGGTTTTCGTGGGTTTTTGTTTAAACCCGACACCTAGCCGGTCCTAGCACTCTCCTATACAGTTTCGCAGCCATGATAAATCTCCTTGATGATAGATCAGCTTAGCTAGTTAACTGGAACAGATTGTATGCGATGGTGATGATGCAGATTAACAGGTTCGGCAGTGGCTATGGAAACGAACCCATTAGGGTTTTCTGGCCGAATCTATCTGAGCATAACGAACCCTGCATGGTTTGTTGGGTGACCAGCCGAACTCAGAAGTCCTCACGAACCTTCATCAGATCATCATGCATCCAACGAACCTTTCTGATGCCACAAATCTTCTGGATCAGTCACGAATCACAGCGAACCCTAGGGTTGTAGCCGAACCCATCCTGGTTGACGAACCCTCGGGCATCCAGCTTCATCAGCCGAACCAATAGGTAACCAGCGAACCCTTGCGAACCATTTGTTGCAGGAAACGAACCTTCTGTGATCACGGCGAACCTTTGAGAACCACCGAACCATTTGTTCCTTCCCGAACCAATTAGCCATGCAGCCGAACCCTCCTTTGCCGAACCTTGGAACTAGGGACGAACCTACACCTCATCTCAGCGAGCCGAACCTTTGCATGGTTCGTGGATCATGTAGACGAACCCATGAACTTATTTCAGCGGAACCATAGGAGGAAAAATGGACAAGGTTCGCTGCCTAAGGTGGCAGCCCACGGACCTCTCGGCCCAACCCAATTCTATCCGGCCCAATCCTATTAGTAATCGGCCCAGGAGGTAAGCCCAAGCCAAATTGAGATAGCTTGGCCCATTAAGATCTTTAATTGGCCCAATATCACCTTGGAACCTTACATGGCCTACATGTACATTGGTTGGCCCAACTCAAATCCTTTAGGCCCAATCCAAGCCCATACGGCCCATTATGATTCTAATTGGCTCAATATTATCTTTGGCGTGTTACAAGGCCTATATACATGTGGTTGGACCAACACCACATTCACTTGGCCCAATATCATATTCAATTGGCCCTTGCTAACCTAAGAGGCCCATGGACCTCTATTTAAGCCTATCATAATTATGGGCTTAAGGCCCATAATATGGCCAACAACTCACGGGAAATTGTGATTTGATCTTAATTGAGTTAAGTTTATAACTTAATCTAATTATGAGCCCAAATCACAATCACAAAGACTTAAAAACAATTGAACATCTTTTCACAATACATGTTAATCAATGGTTTATCAAACTCTTAAACACATGTGAGGTTGTGCAAACAAGTTGGTGCACAAAAGAACATTTCACATTCTTTTCTTGAACCCATGATCAATCAAGTGACTCAAATCATGACTTTCAAGTTAACACAACACTTTCAATCATGAGTTAATCAAGTTCAAGAGAACACAAGTGAATCAATGAATCAAAGTCTATACAATTATAAATCTTATATCTTATGTATGATTACAATGATATAGGAACCAATTAGAAGTCATGTTTGCTACTTGCTATTTGTTGTAGTTCAGAGTCTACTGCAGACAGGTGAGAACTTTAGCCCCTCTTTTACTATTTTATAACTGTTTTGGGGTGGAACACGTGATCAAATATTCTATTTACAATCGTATTTCATTATACAAGATGTGTGTACTCTTATAAACATTACAGGTTCATTGCACGAATCCAAGGGATTCATCAACTGTTTTAAAGGAATTGTCAACTGTTTTAAAGGAATTATCAACTATTAAACTCTTTTCACTAAAAAGGTTTTATAAAGGCTCTTTGAACTGTTTTATAACAGATTTACTCAATTGTTTTTATAAATGATAAACACTTTTAAATAAATGTATTTTATAAACTCTTTTGTTATAAACCTTGTTATTATACAAGGTCCCCATTTCATGGTATTCAAATCAAGAGATTTATTTCATGGTATTCAAATCAAGAGATTCATTTCATGGTATTCAAATCAAGAGATTCATTTCATGGTATTCAAAACAAAGGATTTAATTCATGGGATTAAATCAAGGTTTTCAATTCATGTTATCAAATAAGGCATTAACACGCTAGTTTAAAGTAAGGTTCATAAAGATGGTGTCTATTGTTGTAAACAAACTTGTAAACGCATCAAGTATCATATTCATTAGCGTTAGTACTGGGTGATCACAACAAGGGAAAGCGGACACATTGGTTCTTATCCAGGATGGAGTTAGCTTTTAAATTTGTTTTAAAAGCTAACTGCAGGTCTGGTGTCATTATGGTTTTCAAAATGGCTGATACATTATCTAACTCCAAACGTGGTTTGGGACTTGATATTATATGTTGGCTTTCATGCAAACAGTGATTGGACTGTTTACACTCATTTTCTTACTTGATGTTAGTTTGGGTTGCAGCTCATCCATGTGAATCGTTTATTACTTTAACATACCTATGCCTTATGTTACAGATTCATGTTTATAAATGTTAAACCTATTGTTCTCACCAACTACTTCTGTAGTTGACAGTTACTTTTCACGTGTTTCAAGTAATCAGGTTTAAGACTTTCTCAGGGACAACTAAGGAGACCATTCTAAGATAGAACAAGATGAAGAAACATACTAGGATGGATTAGAAACACACTAAATCCTAATTGTTTAATTGTCTTGTTTGAAGTCCTATTTTGTAACTATATTTTGGGTCTGCAGTTGTCTTTCTTTTGGTAGATAGATTGTCTATAACTAAACAACTGTCTAAATATTTTGAAACATAGTAATCCATTGTGGTTGTTCTTATTCAATACTTGTACATGATTCAACTGTTCATACGTCACCGCGCCGTGGATTCCGCACGCGGCGCAGTGGTGTGACACATGTGAGTTCATTTGTCCCTTTTTAAACTATTTTGTTTTACTGCGTGACTGAGAAACATGTAAATGGTTTTATATAAATGCATTATATAATTTTTGTCATGTTATATGAAATTCTTACAAATTTCTGTTTATAAATTATTTATAAACTACTAACTGTTAAGTTGGTTATTTATTTTGTTGATGCTTAATCTTTATGATTTCAGTTATAAACTATCATGATTGTATCTTTCTTAAACATATACATACTCATATCATTACTCATAAAAATTTCTCAAATACATATTTTTAAACGTATACTTTGTTATACTAAAGAATATTACTCAAAACTTACACTTGATTCTTTAAATCAATATCGGATATTAGCTTGCTCAAATGCTTTACATGCTAATACTTTATATTCAAATACTTTCTTACTTTATGCTTAAACTTTAAAGTTCAGTCACTTTTGTGTACAATGTTGTAAACTCAATCCTTTTACTTAAATGCTCACATCTTTTACTCAGTACTTAATGCTTGTGAACAGTGTTCCTAGTCAAATGCTTATGCTCAATACTTAGTAAACTCAGAAAACTTAAACATGCTAACAAAGCGGATTCAAGTGGGTAAACAGGTACATGTGCACATGGTATCGGAAAGGCGAAATACTTACTAACCAGCAAGGACTTCGTAAGACAGACTGATTGGCCCTCGCATGTTGACCTATGGTGTCAACTCCTCCTGGTTATTCAGTGTTCTTAGTTTTCAGGACCTTGTAAGACAGACTGATTGGCCATCGCATGTTGACCAAAGGAGTCAACTCCTACTAGTCATTCAGTGCTCTTCATTGTCCATCCATGTTTTGTAACGATGGCTAGGATGATTATGATACTATCAGTAGACTCTGTGTCTACTAATGGGTATCCTCTAATTGCGCATCGATGCAGACCGTTACAGCCTAGTTGCTCCCGTGGATTATACTGAATACCATTGGGTGTGTCCTTTGGTGATTAACCCTCCAGAAATTCAGTTGTCCACAGAAGTGAACTCATAAACTTATTTTGAAACTCTCATGGATGTGGTGTTGGTTGACAGTAAAACGCTTAATTATCATTAACTGCAATGTCCTATGTGACTTAGTATGTGGTGGGATGGCGTCTGGGCGGGTTGTAGGCTCGACCCTTTCATATGCCCTATATATAAGAATACCGAGTTGGATGATACAGGTGGTGTTAATGGGGTTAAGGTTGTTACTCGTGAGTGTGCTTGAAACTTTTAAACATATTACTTAAAACCATGTTAGAAACAGAAGTAAACGGTGGGTAAAACGCTTAATTATCATTAGTATCAATGTCCGATGTGGCTTAGTATGTGGTGGGATGGCGTCTGGACTGGTTGTAGGCTTGACCCTTTCGTATGCCCTATATATAAGCATACCGAGTTGGATGATACATGTGATGTTAATAAGGTTAAGGTTGTTACCGAAGAGGTTGTCAATGCTTTTGTGTGCGTGTTTTGAACTCTTAAACAAGATGTCTTAAAGCTGGGATGGGAACACGATTGAACGGTAGGTAAAATGATTAATTATCATAAACAGCAATGTCCTATGTGAGTTAGTATGTGGTGGGATGGCATCTAGGCGGGTTGTTGGCTCGACTCTTTCGTATGCCCTATATATAAGCATACCGAGTTGGATGATACAGGTGATGTTAATGAGGTTAAGGTGTTACCTAAAAGGTTTGCAAAGCTATTTTTCAAATACTAAAACCATATGAACTCACCAACCATTGTGTTGACTTTGTTTTCTTACATGTTTTTCTCAGGTGACGTACATGAATAAGCTTAGGCTCAGGATTCCATGCTAGGATGCTCAGTTAGAGGACCTAGCACATCTTTTGTTGGCTATTGTGAATCACTTTTGATATCTTGTACGATTACAAGATAGTAAACGCATGATTCATTTGTCAGATTTACCTAGTTAAATTATCATATGTTGACAATTGTAATTTAACTCTGTAAATTCTAGTATAATGTCATCGTGCTTTAGTTATTCTTAACATTGATGCTATGTAAACAATCTGATCATCACGATTATCATTCCCGATATCGCGCCCCGGGAACCTTCCGCCCGACGGGACACACGATCTGGCCCGCCGGCTCGGGATATTATAGATTGGTATCAGAGCTCAAGGTTATAGAGAATAATAGGTCATTTACTTAAAACGGTTTGGCCTAGACTATAAGTTAGGGACCTTCTTGTAGAGAACATAGGAATTAGGAATTTACTTGCGTTGTGTCTTCTGCATTCGATCATTGCACTAACCAATATTCTATTGGTTGTGATCAGAATGTCACCAAGAAGACAACCATCACCGCCTCTCCCTACGCAGGAGATGGACGCAGGAATTGATGCACTTGCGACAATTGGTGGCGGTTCTCCCTGGAATCATCACCCGGATCATGAACAGTGAGGAATTTGCTTTGAACTTCCCACTACTATCTGTAGAGAAGAATGAACCAGAAGAAGGAGAAACCAGCAAGAAACCTAAACGTCGTTGTGCAAAAAGGCGGAAAAGAAGTGTGAACTACACTGAAGTTGAACCTATAAGTCAAATCCTGCCAGATCTGACGACAGGAGTCAATGCTCATTATGAGGGAAAAGCCCCTCTCCGTTCAGCTTGTCACTACCATCATCGAGCTGAACTTTCATGTGTACAATGCACGCGCTGTGGAAAAACGGGGCACTGGATGCAGCAGTGTAGGTCACCAATAACCTCTACTCCCTGTCAATATGTTGGTATGTTTCCTAAATGTGCCAGATGTGGTTTTCACCATGGTGAGAAGAAACCTTGTAGACACTGTCTGAATTGTGGGAAATACGGACACTGGATCCAACAGTGCCGGTTTATCTCCACTAGGAAACAGGAACAAAAAACGAGCACCTCTACTTCCTCTCAACATAACAACAACTGCTATGCGTGCGGAACGCACAGACATTTCGCAAGGGACTGCCCAAGGAGAATGCCTTCAGCAGACCCAGCGGTCACTGAGTAATTACTCGCTTACCAGCTTCGGGGGAACACTCGGAGTCCGATGACCCCATAGGTATGCAAATTTCAGCATGATACGTTAAATTATTGTATTGGGGTGCTAGTTAAAAATGTATGGCCTGTTATGGTTTTAGAAACAATAAATTTAAGATAACCGTAAGCAAACTTGGTGCCAAAAAGATAATCAGAATAATAACTTAAGGAACCCTTAGGTTAATTAAGCGTTAAATGATTAAATAAAGATAGGGTAAATTTTAATTATGGTTTAACTACTGTAATTAGGAAGAGGACCTTATTTAATTAGAACACTAAAAGCCGTAGGAATTCAAAATGCCAAAGCTAGCATGTGAACTTTCACTTTCTACCTAGACCTCATAGAACTCTAATTACTTAGTTTAGAGAACTTTGGTCGTAGGATATTATGAAAGGATGAATGTTGGAAATGTGCTGGAAACATAGCTTAACTAGATAAGTAGACCAGGAGAATTAGTTGTGAATACAAAACGAAGATATGCCAAAGACGAGTACTGGTACGTATTATCCTCTGACTCATAAGTCTTTATTCCATTTGATGATAGTATGAATAAGAATTTATCTTATTCCTATTATTATAACCATATAGGTATTCCATGAAAACTTAGAAATTCTCGTATACGGTAGAAACACAGAAAGAATCCTTAATTAATGTATACAACATACTTAGAAATCCACAACTAGCATTAAGGTTGTGTAACAATTGATGCTCATAGCATCAATTAGTTTTGAACAATAATAAAGTGTTAGAGTTATGCAAAGATTAAGCAAAGCATAGCATTAAGACAACTGCGAGCATTAAGGTGAGCAAAACTCTGAAGCAATACTTGAGGACTCATACTGAAGGCAATGACACAGGGAGACGAAAACAAGATACGTCTGATTCATGATGAATAAGTCAATATCAAAGACTCATTGTATATTGAATCAGACGGTGTAAATAACATAGAACTAAGCATGATGTAACTTGAGGAGAGATCACAAGAAATGACTGGCCGATTAACTTCTGATCAAATCGATCGAGGTGATGTGAAAAGCCTACACATACATTTCATTGATAAATCAATAGGAATTAAGGAATTGTGAAGTCAAACCCGAACAAAACTGTATTCCAACTAGTAAGACTCAGTGGAAATTCCAAACGCGACCCAGAGTTCAATTGGGGAGCGTAGGGACATTGCACCAAACAAAGTTTTCCCTACTTGTTTACAAAGAAAGTCGTACCCGATAATAACTTTTAAATTTCGGGACGAAATTTATTTAACAAGGGGAGACTGTAACACCAGTGTCGGAACCGTAACCGGAATAGTAACTGGTATAGTACTTTAGACATAAACTACGTGTATGAACTGTATGCTAATATCATGTGATGCTTGACACAAAACTATTACGCAATGGATTCAGTAATCTGATTCAAACTCACAGTTTAACAGTCTGAAACATATCAAACAACACTGAACTGACACGTGAATGCTTGTTATGATTCTATTATGTATAAACGTATGTGGGGCTTTACACAACAAAACAACAACGGATGTCATTACGTGAATGCTAAATCGACGGATTATTCGTATAGTTGACGATCTGTACAAATATATCTGAAGGTTTAACGTTCTGAATGATATCCAATAATTAGAAAACCATGTTGAAAAGAGTAGTTATCGTCGTATTCATACGGGTGACGATTCGAATGAATAAGTGGGATAACTGTGCGATTCGATTTTAAACAGCAAATTTAATATTTATGAAAATTTAAAATAAACGAAAGATATTTAGTTAATTTACTAGGAATAACCATCTAAAATAAATTTAGAAACTTTGTTTTAAAACTGTAAAGTTTTGTTACGAAAAACGAAACGAAACTGACGTTTTACGTGAAACCGAGCAACCGAAATGAACCCGAACTCACCCGGGGTATAAATACCCCAAATGAATCATCTTCTTGATTTTAACCTCTTCACTCTCTCTCTCTACACCACAAATCCGGCCCTTTCTCTCTCTAACTTTCTCTCTCTAGAAACCCACACCCCATCTCTCTCGTTTCTCAACCGAATCGCGTGTTCTTGGTGTCTAAACGACCACTACAACTTGTAGATCACAAAAGTACAAGAAATCCGAGCTTCCAACCGTCTGATTCGAGGTAAAACCACGATTTTTGTAGCGATTTTAGGGTTTTCAAAACCCTAAATCGATCTCATCATTTGGCTGGCTAAATCCCCTAAAAATTACCTTAGGGAAATCACTCACTCCACCTTTAGAAAATGTTAGGAACAAGTTGTAGTGTAAACCCTAGTCGTTTGCCTTGAAAACTATGGCCACGTTTGGTGACTATCGACCGGCCGAATGGCTCCAGAAGACAGCTCACCGAATGAGCTTGAACCTCATTCGGCCAAATGGCCAAGGACCCTTTCGACCATGTGTCACACCCCTGCGCCGCGTGCGGAATCCACGGCGCGGTGACGTATGAACAGTTGAATCATGCACAAGTATTGAATAAGAACAACCACAATGGATTACAATGTTTCAAAATATTTAGACAGTTGTTTAGTTACAGACCATCTACCAAAAGAAAGACAACTACAGACCCAAAATATAGTTACAAAATAAGACTTCAAACAAGACAATTAAACAATTAGGATTTAGTGTGTTTCTAATCCATCCTAGCATGTTTCTTCATCTTGTTCTATCTTAGAATGGTCTCCTTAGTTGTCCCTGAGAAAGTCTTAAACCTGATTACCAGAAACACGTGAAAAGTAACTGTCAACTACAGAAGTAGTTGGTGAGAACAATAGGATTAACATATGAAATCATGAATTTTGTAATATAAGGCATAGGTATATTAAAGCAAGAAATGAATTACATGGATGGGTTGCAACCCAAACTAACATCAGGTATGTCAAACGAGTGTAAACAGTCCAAAGATTGTTTGCACGAAAACCAACATATAATCAAGTCCCAAACTACGTTTGGAGTCAGAAAATTAGTCAGCAACAATGATAACCATACGTAACCGAAATCTGCAGTTAGTTTATAAAACAAATTTAAAAGCTAACTGCAGCAATCGGTCTGCCCAAATGTGTCCGCTTTCCCTTGTTGTGATCACCCAGTACTAACGCTAATGAATATGAAACCCGATGTGTTTATAAGTTTGTTTACAACGATGGACACCATATTTTTGAACATTGCTTTAAACTAGCGTGTTAATGCCTTAATTGATAACATGATTTGAAAACCTTGTTTGAGTACGGTGAAATGAATCCTCTGTTTGAATACCATGAAATGAATCCTTGTTTGAACATCATGAAAACCATTGTTTGAATACCATGTTGTGAATCCTTTGATTGAGTACATAAGACAGCGTCCTTGTATAGTAACGAAGTTTATAAAAGATTACTTTCAAAAACACGGGTTTAGAGTAAAAGAGTTTATAATTTCCATTATTTAAAAATGTTTATCCTTGATAAAACCATTATAAATAGTTGATAAATCCTTTGAAACTACTGAGAAATCCCTTGGATTTCTAGAGTGAACCTGTAATGTTTGTGAAATAACATGAACCTGTATCATGAAATGTGATTGCAATAAAGGTATTTGATCACGTGTTCCACCCCAAAACAGTTGTAAAAACAGTAAAAATAGGGGCTAATGTTCTCACCTGTCTGCAGTAGACTCTGAACTATAACAATTAGCAAGTAGCAAACATGACTTCTAACTGGTTCCTATATCATTGTAATCATACATAAGATATAAGATTTATAATTTTATAGACCTTGATTCATTGATTGACTAGTGTTTACTTGAACTAGATTTACTCTTGAATAATCATTCTCATGTTTGAAAGTGTTGTATGAATTTTAAAGTCATAATTGAGTTACTTGCTTGATCATGGATTCATGAAAAAGATGTGTGATGTTCTTTAATGCACAATCTTGTTTGTACAACATCACATGTGTTTAAGAGTTTGATAAACCATTGATAAACCTTTGATTTACATGAGATTTGACATAAATGTTTCCATTGCTTGACTCTTTAGGATTGTGACTTGATCTCATATTTATGTTGGTTATACTTAACCCACTAAGATCAAATCACAATTCTTTTGAATTGTAGGCCCATTTCATGAACCTTGAGCCCATGAAATCATGGTGGGCTTTAAGCAAAAGTCCGTGGCCTCTTAGGTTAACCGTGGGCCAATTGGATGTGCTGTTGGGCCAACCAATATGTTCATGTGCCATGTAAGACACCAAGGATAATGTTGGACTAAATAGAATTGGATTGGACCGAATGGGATGTCGTGGGCCACCTATGTGAATTATTGGGCCAAGGTCCTATTGAACTTGATATAATGTGGGCCGAATGCTACTATGTGGATCAATTGGAATAACATGGGCCGAACGAAATCAAATTGGGCCAAGTGTGATCGGTTTGGGCCGAAAGGCTAGTGGGCTGCCACTTGGGCAGCGAACCTTCTTTGATTGCAGCCCAAGGTTCGCCGGTCATGAGACCACATCAAGGTTCGGCCAAAGCATCCAGCATGGTTTGGCTAATATGGCATCATGCAGGTTCGTGGATGCTTGGCAAGGCTCGTGTAGGTTCGGGATACTCATTAGGGTTCGTCTGGTTGAGATCAACGAACCATTGGTTCGCCATGGATGTAGGGTTTGCCAAGGAAGGTTCGCACAAAAGAGGGTTCGCTGGAGATCAATTGGTTCGATGAGTTGAGCAACGAACCATGTAGGTTCGTCTGCTTACATGAAGAGTTCGCCATTCACACATGGTTCGTCTGTGATGACCCTCGATTCAAGGGTTCGCCTGAGCTGATGATGGTTCGGCTGAGACACCTTGATAGGTTCGGTGAAGGCTCGTGGGACTCCTAGGATTCGGCTGGTCATGCCACGAACCATGCAGGGTTCGTGGGTTCCATAAGGTTCGGCCAGGAAACCCTAATGGTTCGGCTTCATGCTGTTGGAATCGGGTGTTTCACGAACCTGTCATCATCACCCTCATTCAGCTCCTGTTCTTTGATCTAACCATTCCTATGCTTCTAATCCTCATAGCCTAACACTCGAAAGTTGTTATTTCGACTGGAATGGACAAGACCCGGTGGTAGCTAGGTTCGAACCATCTCACAAACAAAAACCCTATTTTCCAGATTTTTCATTCGAGCATACCTTGTTTTTGGCCGGATAAAACACTAGATCCTTTGTACTTCTGCGTAGAGGATGTCGATAGCTACGCGTGGGCGCCAAGAACACCGAATTTCGTTGAGAAACGAAGGAGATACGCGCGTTTGAAGTCGGTTTTCTAGAGAGAGAGAGGGTTGAACGAATTTGTAGAGAGAGAAGGGGTTTGGCTGGAAATAAATGAGGAAAATGACCTCTTTCAGGGCTTTTATAGTCCGGGTGGTATCCGGGTTCGTTTTGGTCGCTCGGTTCGCGTTTCTGGAACGTAACGCGTATTTTTACGCGGTTTTAATTAAAATAGTTGTTAAACTCAATAAAATGATGAGTTTCAAAATTGTAAAAATATAAAATAATTATTTTAACTATTTTTACTCTTCGTGCGTTGTCAGATCGTTAAACACATACAATTACGTGTATACCCGCAATCGCGTACGTTTTTCGATCGTATTAATTATTTAAAGTCGTTTAATCATAATTATAAGTTCAACATTCGTATCATTATGGATCGTCACCCATAACTATACTCAGTCTCGCTTACGTATTACGATTCTTGTTGAATTAATTAATTGTCATAATATTCGTCTTAACACTACTCACTAACACTATCCTGTTACACCGAACGCAGTATATATATAGGGCTCACTCTCGCTGCCCACCACTGTTTCAATATAACACGCTAGTGTTCTTGCCTAGTGTAATCGACTGTAAATAAATAGTACATACTTGTCTCTAAATAAATAAGATTCTAACACACAAGCACATTATAAACACATGAATCACATTGCTTAACTGAACATGGACACACACTGTTCTAACACTGTTTACGACTACTATGACTAAATGTACAAATGTTACACCATGCTCATTCGCTGGTAGCCTTTCGGCCTAGCTCTATTTGGTCGGCACTTATTCTTTCGACCACCACCTCCATTCGACCACTCTTTATTCGGTCGGGGTCTCCCATTCGGCTTAGCCTCTTCGATCAGAGCCTTCTCCTTCAGCATACACTCATTCGGCAAAATGGCCATGATCAAGAGGAGTCATTCGATCGGGCATTGACTATTCGACACCATACTCAGTCGGCAAACCCCTCTCATTCGGCTAAGGCTCCATCTCATTCGGCCAAACCTAGGTTGGAGTAGAATGGCCTTGATTTCAACACACACCATATGGCTCCATGCAAGACTAGTGCATGCAAACATGAATGTGAGGTGGTTTCACTTGTGTACATGCATGGGAATCTTATTAGGGTTTTAAATACAAACCGATTTTAGTGCCTCATCTAAACCATTGGTTTTAATAATCCATCCTTTAACTAAGATAAGATGGGGCATAGAACTTATCAATCAAAGGGGAGTGAAGTTCAACAAAAGTTGATGCAATCACATCAAAGGTTTAAACATCGAGCAAAAGCATAAATGGTAAAGAATCAATGGATTTAACTATGTGTGAGTGTTAATTATTAACACCGATACTAGTAAACGACATATCATACACAACTCGATTGTATAGTTCATTGAACTTTCTAATCTAAGTGGTACACACGAAATGATTCAATAAACAAAAGAAAGCTAAGACTTATTCTTAGGCTTAGAGTTAAGACTTATTCTTAGGCTTAGAGTTAATCAAATGGGATTAACTTTAGTCTAACAAATCAATCTATGATTTTCTTAAAATACATTATGCTTTTATTAAATGAAATCAATAATAAACTTGCTTAAATTAATTAAATGATGTTTTCTAAATGTTTAACTTAAATGGAATTAAATTAGAAACATATTAATTACAGACTTGTAATAATTAATTGAGGGATAAGGGTTACTTATGGGTAATGTGTTTAGACTAGTTAGAAAGAGTCTTAGAAACACATTAGATACGACGATTATGGATACTTATCGTATTCGAATTCTCTTAAAACAACTTAGGTGCTAAAGATACATAGGCAACAATCAAAGAGAGCGGATATCTTTTGTGGTTCATTGGCACAACAACACAGGTGAGTTCATTTGTCCCTTTTTAAACTATTTTGTTTTACTGCAGGACTGAGAAACATGTAAATGATTTTACATAAATGCGTTATATAATTTTTGTCATGTTATATGAAATTCTTACAAATTTCTGTTTATAAATTATTTATAAACTACTAACTGTTAAGTTGGTTATTTATTTTGTTGATGCTTAATCTTTATGATTTCAGTTGGAAAATATCATGATTATAAGTCATGATTGTATCTTTCTTAAACATATACTTACTCATATCATTACTCATAAAAATTTCTCAAATACATATTTTTAAACGTATACTTTGTTATACTCAAGAATATTACTCAAAACTTACACTTGATTCTTTAAGTCAATATCGGATATTAGCTTGCTCAAATGCTTTACGTGCTAATACTTTATATTCAAATACTTTCTTACTTGATGCTTAAAGATTAAAGTTCAGTCACTTTTGTGTACAATGTTGTAAACTCAATCTTCTTACTTAAATGCTCAAATCTTTTACTCAGTACTTAATGCTTGTGAACAGTGTTCCTAGTCAAATGCTTATGCTCAATACTCAGTAAACTCAGAAAACTAAAACATGTTAACAAAGGGGATTCAAGTGGGTAAACAGGTACATGTGCACACGGTATCGGAAAGACGAAATACTTAATAACCAGCAAGGACTTTGTAAGACAGACTGATTGGCCCTCGCATGTTGTCCTATGGTGTCAACTCCTCCTAGTCATTCAGTGTTCTTAGTTGTCAGGACCTTGTAAGACACACTGATTGGCCATCGCATATTGACCTATGGAGTCAACTCCTACTAGTCATTCAGTGCTCTTCATTGTCCATCCATGTATTGTAATGGTGGCTAGGATGATTATGATACTACTAGTAGACTCTGTGTCTACTAATGGGTATCCTCTAATTGCGCACCGATGCAGACCGTTACAACCTAGTTGCTCCTGTGGATTGATACTGAATAACATTGGGTGTGTCCTTTGGTGAGTCACCCTCCAGAAATTCAGTTGTCCGCAGAAGTGAACTCATAAACTTATTTTGAAACTCTCACGGATGTGGTGTTGGTTGAGAGTAAAACGCTTAATTATCATTAACAACAATATCCTATGTGACTTAGTATGTGGTGGGATGGCATCTGGGCGGGTTGTAAGCTCGACCCTTTCGTATGCCCTATATATAAGCATACCGAGTTGGATGATACAGGTGGTGTTAATGAGGTTAAGGTTGTTACTAGTGAGTATGCTTGAAACTTTTAAACAGATTACTTAAAACCATATTGGAAACAGAAGTAAACGGTGGGTAAAACGCTTAATTATCATTAATATCAATGTCCTATGTGGCTTAGTATGTGGTGGGATGGCGTCTGGGCGGGTTGTAGGCTCGACCCTTTCGTATGCCCTATATATAAGCATACCGAGTTGGATGATACATGTGATGTTAATGAGGTTAAGGTTGTTACCGAAGAGGTTGTCAATGCTTTTGTGTGCGTGTTTTGAACTCTTAAACAGAATGTCTTTAAGCTGGGATGGGAACAGGATTGAACGGTAGGTAAAATGCTTAATTATCATTAACAGTAATGTCCTATGTGACTTAGTATGTGGTGGGATGGCATCTGGGCGGGTTGTAGGCTCGACCCTTTCGTATGCCCTATATATAAGCATACTGAGTTGGATGATACAGGTGATGTTAATGAGGTTAAGGTGTTACCTAAAAGGTTTGCAAAGCTATTTTTCAAATACTAAAACCATATGAACTCACCAACCATTGTGTTGACTTTGTTTTCTTACATGTTTTTCTCAGGTGACGTACATTAATAAGCTTAGGCTCAGGATTCCATGCTAGGATGCTCAATTAGAGGACCTAGCACATCTTTTGTTGGCTATTGTGAATCACTTTTGATATCTTGTACGATTACAAGATAGTAAACGCATGATTCATTTGTCAGATTTACCTAGTTAAATTATCATATGTTGACAATTGTAATTTAACTCTGTAAATTCTAGTTTAATGTCATCGTGCTTTAGTTATTCTTAACATTGATGCTATGTAAACAATCTGATCATCACGATTATCATTCCCGATATCGCGCCCCGGGAACCTTCCGCCCGACGTGACACACGATCTGGCCCGCCGGCTCGGGGTGTGACAGATTGGTATCAGAGCTCAAGGTTATAGAGAATAATAGGTCATTTACTTAAAACGGTTTGGCCTAGACTATAACTTAGGGACCTTCTTGTAGAGAACATAGGAATTAGGAATTTACTTGCATTGTGTCTTCTGCATTCGATCATTGCACTAACCAATATTCTTAGATAGACCCAGATGATATGGAGAGTATGGATATCATGTGGGCTCTTGCCAGTGCTGTGAGAAGGGCAAAGGAGTTTGTGAAAAGAACAGGAAAAGATATCAATCTAAACAAGGAGTCTAAGTTTGGATTTGATATGGCATCTGTCACCTGCTACAATTGTGGGGAGAAAGGTCATTTTTCCAGGCAGTGCAAGCACCCAAGGAAAACAGGGAACAAGAATCCTTTTCAGCACCAGAAACCTGCTACAGCTAATCCAGAGAGAATACTTGTCCATATTGATGCTTCTGCTCTAACAAGTTCTTCAAATGCAGGTAAAGCTTTGATGGTACAGTAGGATGAAGGTGAAAATTGGGATTTTAGATTCAATTCTGAATCAGGGGGACAAGATAAAGCATGTGTCGCTGAGATACAGAAGTTGGATGATTCCAGTGAAGAGAGCACTCATGGAGAAGCATAGATCAAAATAGAAGAATCATCGGGTTCAGAGTCAGAAAGTTTGTCAGACTCAGACACTCAAGCTAAATATGATGCTGATCTTGAAGAACCGGTTACTCATTTTGCTTTGATGGTAAACTCTTCAGCTACTCCTACTACATCTTCACTATCAGATCCGGTATTTGATGAATGTTCATCTTCTCACTCAAAATGTTTTAATTGTGTTGATCTTGACAGCAGAGTCTTTGCTTATCAGAAGCATAATGCTGATTTGATCAGTGATCTCAACCAGTGCATTGAGGCAAATAAAGTTTTAAAGTCTAATGAAAAATATTTTCAAGCTAAAATTGACCTTTTAAATAGAGAACTTCATGAGGCTAAGATTGATGTTCTGAATAAGCAAGATGCTATCACTTCTTATCTCAATACCATCAATGAGATTAAGAAGAAGTTAGCTATAGTCGAGTGTGACTATGAGACCTTAGGTCAAAAGCTCAAGAGCTATGAGATCTCCTCTTATATTATTGAGCATATGATTAGTAATGGTACTGATCAGAAGGGTAAGGGAAAAGTGAGCTATCAACAATGTCTCCACCAATCTTGAACACCTTTGTCAATTCACCATATGACAAAGATGTTAAAGATTTCCAAGTTAAAACTCCATTAGTAATTGATCCAATTGGGATGATTACTGATGAGGGTTCCTCCTTGTTAGAGGAATCTTTTGTGGAAGGGATTGTTAAAGATTGGGTCTCAGATTCTGTGGATGAATCTGACAATTCATCTGACTGTGTTGTCGCTCAGAATCACACACCTGTAGTCCTGAAAGGTGACCCAATCTCATCTTCTAAAATCTATCAAGCTTTGAGCTTTGTGAAGGCTTCAAAGGAAAATGATTCGTGTGTGTCACACAAGATTGACAATCTTGTGACCAATGGGAAAAAGGGATTGGGTTTTAATTGGAACAAGCCTAAAACAAATGTCTTTAAACCACAAAGGCAGTCCTTTTCTGAATTAAAACATTTTCATAAAAAGGGTGACAAAGTTTTTTTTGAGTGTGGTACACCTGGACACATAGTTATATTTTGTCCACAGTTGATAAGACCGAAGGTTGTACCACCCAGCAAATTAAATCAGATATTTATCGAAGCTGTTAAATCTGAATCTAAGTCAACTCAAGCAAAACCCTAACAACCAAATTAGGTTAAACCTTTGAACAAGGGTAAAGGGAAACTGGTGAACTTGGATGTTCCCAAAGTTGTTAATGTCAATCAAACAAAGCCATCATCCATTTACCTGAAAACTCTTTCAGCATAAACACTATCTGGAGAGTCAAGTCTTCTGAGACTTCAGTTTCACCCATTCCAGATAAAGCTATCCCTAAGGGTAAATGGATTGATGTTTGGATCCGTGACTCTTTGGGTCAACCCAAGACTGTAAAGGCTTGGGTTCCCAAAACAAACTAATCGTTTGTGTTTGTGCAGGTTGCCCCAACAGCTGCTCTTAACAGCTCTTTGATCGTTGATAGTGGGGCTTCTAGGCACATGAATGGTGATATTTCGCTGCTCACCAACGTTAATTCTGTTCGAGGTGGTTATGTAGCGTTTGCCGGTGACAAAGGCAGGTTCATAACAGGAGAGGGTATTCTTTCAAATGGCCAAGTTTCTTTCGACAAAGTCAGATATGTCAAGCAGTTGGAAAATAATCTACTGTCAGCGTCACAGATCTGTGATAAGCAATACAAAGTTCTATTTGATGAGACCAACTGCTACATACTCAAGCAAGGCGTGATTATTCCTGATGATTGGATTTTGATGTCAGCTCCCAGAAAGCAGGACTTGTATGTTCTCAACATGGCCACAGCTTCAACAACATTCTCAACAGCTTCATGTTTTATGTCAAAGGCAACTAAGAAAGATTCAATTCTTTGGCATAAGAGGATGGGTCATTTGAGTCTACGGAAGATGAACCATTTGGTGCATAACAATTTGGTTGAGGGGGTCAGTCTAAAAAATTTTAAGCTGTCTGATGTCTGTATCTAGTGCAAGAAAGGAAAACAAACCAAGCAGTCTCACACGCTAAAGAAATTTCATTCAATCACTGTTCCTCTTGAGCTTCTCCACATGGATTTATTTGGTCCAGTGAACCGCAAGAGTATAGCCGGGGATCAATACTGTTTAGTCATCATTGATGAGTATTCCAGATATTCTTGGATTTTCTTTCTAAAGGAGAGATCAGAAACGTTTGAGTGTATTCTGTAGATGCACTAAATGTCCGTAGTTCTATTTTGTATTATTCATTATGTAAAGTTTATGTTTTTAATAGAAGTTGTCTTTCTATATTGATTCTTAATGTTTATTATTGAGTATATGTGTTTGATTAGACTTATTAATGTTTGAGTATGGTTAAAGACCGATTCGGGCGAATGACTCCACAAATGAAGTCATTCGCCGAATGAACGCCCTAGCGAATGACTAAATCAAGTGAATGAGTCATTCGCCGAATGACTCATTCAACTGACTTGTCCATTCGACATGGTCATTCACCGAATGAGCTGCTTCGGCCACTCATTTGGCCGAATGACTATAGTCTATAAATACAAGTTCAAATAATTTTAAACCTAACTTCTAAGAGCCCTCCTTCTTCCCAGAGCACCTAGTGTCAAACCCTAGAAGATCTGAGCGGCCATTGATCGTCCAAGTTCGATTCTCAACCCGTGGTGTTCGATTCACACTCAAACGTCCTTCCTACACCTTCGGATCAGCACTTTGCTGTTGGTTTCGATTAGAAAACCCTGGAATAGGATTCCGCACTATTCCAGAGGCTGTCGAGAAGATATCCGTTGGAATCGGATTGTTTCCGAGCTCCAAATAGGTACTACAAAGTGGTATCAGAGCTTTGGCTCTTGATTCTGCTCGATTTCCACTCCAAATCACTAAATCTGAGATTGGTTGTTCGAAATCTGTCAAAACCCTAAGTTTCTTGCTCTCCAAGCTACTGTTCCATTCAAAATCTGTGGGTTTTTTGTAGTGTTTTTGTCAAAACCTTTATCCCAATTGGTTGCTAATCATGTCATGATATTCTGTACCAAATTTGGTGCATAGATTTGATCAAAATCCAAAGTTATAGCGATTTTAGTTGCTGAAAACCTCAGATCAGCCGAATGAGCATGGCGGCCGAATAAGTTTGGCCGAATCACTCCCATTCTCCGAATAGCACCATTCGACATTCTTATTCGGCGAATAGCTCCATTCGGCATATTCATTCGGTGAATAGCTTCTTTCTCCATACTCATTCGGCGAATAGCCTTATTCGATCTTTTCATTCGCCGAATAGGTTCATTCGCCAAATTGTCATACTCATCTTCTCATTCGCCTGATTTGTTACATTCGGTCCTCGACATTCGCCATAGTCTTCTTCATTCGGCCAACAGTTTGAAAATTTTTCTAAGTGTTGAATCTTGTTATTCTTGATTTTAAGGAGGATTTAGCATTGATGGCGAACCAGAATCATCGTATTCAGACGTTGCTGGTGACAGAGACTGATACAAGAAACTCCAATAAAGCTCCCAAGTTGTTATCCTTAGATGACTATCCACACTGGAAGTACAGATTTGAGATTCACATCAATGGAGTGGATACTGACTTATGGATGATGATTGAAGGAGGTTATCTAAGGCCTCTGAATGAAGATGGAACACCTATGCTAGTCACACGGATGACTGAGCCTCAGAGAAAGCTTTATGATTATAAGAAGAAAGCTTATGCTATTTTGTCTCAATCCATTGCTACTGATATCTTCCACCAGTTCAGACAATTTACATCTTCTATATATCTGTTGGATGCTTTGCAGCAGAGATATGAGGGCAATGATGCTTTGAAGAATATAAAGTCAAAAGCCTTGAGGAAGGAATTCAACAGCTTCATGTATGTTGGAAATGAATCTTTGGATGATCTGGTTGCTAGATTTTATCATCTTTTGAGCGAGTTGTTCAATCATCAAGTTAAAACTACAACTCAGGAGAAGATTCAATGTTTGGCAGACGCTTTACCTCCCAACAGGGAGTGATTCTTGATGGTACTTAATCATAATGAGATGATGGCCAACATGGACATCAATGATTTCATCCAGAAGCTGAAAGAGCAAGAAATAAAGAACAAGTGGAAGGTTAAGAGAGTTGCTCAAGTCCAGGATCCATCATTGTATTATTCTACTCCTACTGTTGAGAAATCATCTTCTCATGCTCCATTGAAAACAACATTTGTTTCTCATAGTACTGAAGTTCCATCTTCTCATCAGATTCATTTCAGCCAGTCATCCTCTTCATCCAGCTCTCAAAAAGAAAATCATCAACGTGTCACCAGTCTGAAGACATATAATTTTGACAAAGTGACTGTAGAGATTGCTAAGGAGCACATGGGTCTTCTGTCTACTTTAGTCAGTTCCTATGATGGTTTAGTAGCTGGACAGATTGGCAATCCTTATCTAACAAATGATGAATACTCTCAAATAGATCCAGATGACATGGAAAGGATTGACATTATTTGGGCTTTGGCCAGTGCTGTTAGGAGAGCCAAGGAGTTTGTGAGAAGAACAGGAAAAGACATCAACTTGAACAAAGAGTCTAAGTTTGGATTTGACATGGCTTCTGTTACTTGCTACAACTGTGGGGAGAAAGGTCATTTTGCAAGACAATGCAAACAAACAAGGAAAGCTGGAAACAAGAATCCATTTCAGTATCAAAAGTCTTCTACTGCAAATCCAGAGAGGAGACTAGTTCCTATTGACTCTCCTGCTCAGACTGGTTCTTCAAATTCAAGCAAGGCCTTGATGGTTCAACAAGATGAAGGTGAAAATGGGACTTCAGATTTAATCATGATCAGAAGGAACATGATAAAGCATGCATTGCTGAAATCCAGGAGATAGATGATTCAATTGAAAAGAGTACTTCTGGAGAAACACAGATCTATGGAGAAGAAACATCGGGTTTAGAGTTAGAAAGCTTATCAGTCTCAGACACTCAAGCTGATTCTAATGCTGATATTGAGGATCCAGTAACTCAATTTGCTTTGATGGTGAATTCATCTGCTATTCTTAGTGCATCTTCTCAATTTGATCAGGTATCTAATGAATGTTCTTCATCTAGTTCTAGATGTTTTAATTGAGTTGACCTTGACAGCAAGGTCCTTGCTTATCAGAATCACAATTCTGCTTTGATTAGCGATCTCAACCAGTGTATTGAGGCAAACAAAGTTTTAAAATCTAATGAAAACGATTTTTAAGCTAAAATTGAACTTTTAAACAGACAAGTTCATGAGGCTGAGATTGCTGTTCTGAACAAGCAAGATGCTATCACTTCTTATCTCAATACCAAAAATGAGATAAAGAAGAAGTTAGCCATAGTTGAATGTGACTATGAGACCCTAGGACAAAAGCTCAAGAGCTATGAAAGCTCATCTTATATCATTGAGCATATGATCAATAAGGGTACTGATCATAAGGGTAAGGGAAAAGTGAGTTATCAAAGGTGTCCTCCACCAGTCTTAAATAGCTTTGTCAATTCACCAAATGACAAAGACGTTAAAGATTTTCAAAGTGTTTCTATCCCCGAAGATTATGTCAGCCCCTAGGAAGCAAGACTTATATGTACTCAATATGGCCACAGCTTTAACTACATCCTCCACAGCTTCATGTTTTATGTCAAAGGCAACTGAGAAAGATTCAATTCTTAGGCATAAGAGGATGGGTCATTTGAGTTTGCGCAAGATGAATCACCTGTTACACAACAATTTGGTTGAAGGAGTCAGTCTGAAGATTTTCAAGCTGTCTGATGTTTGTGTATCTTGCAAGAAAGGACAGCAAACCAAGCAGTCTCACAAGCCAAAGAAATATCATTCAATCACTGTTCCACTTGAGCTGCTTCATATGGATCTATTTGGTCCTGTTAACCGCAAGAGTATAGCTGGGGATCAGTATTGTCTAGTTATTACTGATGAATATTCTAGATACTCTTGGGTCTTCTTTTTAAAGGAGAAATGTGAAACGTTTGACTGCATTCAAGTGTTGGTTACCAAACTTGAATCTCTTTATAAGCTGAAGATTCGTATACTTAGAACTGACAATGGGACAAAGTTCAAAAATCACAACATGGAGAATTTTTGTAATGAACGGGGCATTGTTCATCAATTTAGTGCTCCATATGTTCCTCAAATGAACGGTGTTGCTGAGCAAAAGAATCGGACTTTGATTGAAGCTGCTAGGACGATGCTTGCTGATTCATCTCTTCCAGTTCAGTTCTGGAATGAAGCTATAGTAAACGCTTGTTACTCACTGAACAGGGTATTGATAGTGAAGAGACATGGGAAAACTTTCTTTGAACTGCTCCACAACAGAAAACCAAATCTTAAGTATCTTGAACCATTTGGTGCACCGTGCACGATGCTTAAGAAACATGAGCAGGGCAAGTTTAATGAGAAGGTGGAAGAAGGGTACTTTCTTGGATACAACACTCCTAATAAAAGGGTTTATAATAGATCAACTCAGAACGTAGTGGAGTGGTATCATGTTGATGTTCAAAGACATTCTATGCCCCCACCTGGGAAAGGTCCGGACTGGATGTTTGACTATTCTGGTCTTTTTGACTCATTCAATATGCCTCCCATGTATTAGATGAAGATGTTGCTGTTCAAATGATGTATGATGCACAAAATGCACCTGATGAACCAGTGCAACCTTCATCTACTTCAATTCCCATAGTACAGACAAATGATGACAGCTCAGACACAGACGACAATTCCGTTCAGCCGGTTGCACCCGAACCAAATGTTGACAATCTTGTGCAAGGTCTTGAGGACCTAAACCTAAACAATCTTGATCCTCAGGTTGAAGTTCCAGCTCATCCTGTTGGAAGAATTAATCATATTCATCCTCAAGAGAACATCATTGGAAGTCCATTAGATGGGGTTAAGACTAAAAACCAGCTTTCTTCAGGGGGCTTGCAGACATTCTTGATTTTGCAGATGTAAGCTTTTGTGCTCATTCTTGTTTCATCTCCCAAGTTGAACCGCGAACCATCACTGAAGCTTTAAAGGAAGAATCCTGGGTTGATGCCATGCAAGAAGAACTCCTATAATTCAAGAAATTAGGAGTCTGGCGACTTGTTGACAGACCAAAAGATGCAAAAGTCATAGGCCCCAGATGGGTTCTTCGGTGCAAAAAGGATGATCACGGGATCATTGTTAGAAACAAGGCACGTCTGGTGGTTCAAGGGTTCAGACAGATTGAAGGGTTGAATTATAATGAAGTGTTTGCACTAGTTGCTCGACTTGAAGCAATTCGTATTTTCTTGGCATATGCATCATTAAAAAAGTTTAAAGTCTATCAAATGGATGTCAAGAGTGCATTCCTTCATGGTGTGGTTAGTGAAACAATATATGTCAGTCAACCTCTCGGGTTTGAGGATCCATTGCATCGTGACCAAGTCTACAAGCTAGACAAGGCCTTATATGGATTACATGAAGCACCGCTAGCATGGTATGAGACACTTTCCACTTACCTTGTGAACAACGGGTTAAGAAGAGGTGTCAATGACTGTACACTGTTTATTCGAGAAAATGATACTGATCTACTCTTGGTACAAGTTTATGTGGACGATATCATATTTGTTTCTACGAATGATAGTTTGTGCAAGGAATTTGAGAAAGTTAAGAAGGAAAAGTTTGAGATGAGCTCAATGGGAGAGATGAATTTTTTTCTGGGATTACAGATGGATCAATCTGAGGCAGGAATTTTCATTCATCAAACCAAATATGTTGGTGACATACTGAGCCGGCTCAGTATGTCAGATGCGAAACCTGTTGGTACCCCACTGTCTGTTAATCACGGGATTACACCAGATAAAAAGGGGGAGCTAATCGATGCCACTCTGTATCGAGGAATAATTGGCTCTCTGATGTATCTAACTGCTTCTCGGCCAGACATCATGTTCGCCACATGCTTGTGTGCTCCTTATCAATCAAAACCAAGAGTGTCACATCTGATTGCTGTGAAGCGGATTATGCGTTATCTGAAGGGTACACCGGATCTTGGCTTATGGTATCCTAATGATGATAACTTTGATCTTACGGCATACAGTGATTCTGATTATGGCGGATGCAAGAGAGATTACAAATTAACGTCTGCGGGATGTCAGTTCTTTGGAACCCGATTAGTTACCTGGCAGTGTAAGAAGCAGACGTCGGTGTCTACTTCAACCTATGAAGCTGAATATATTGCTGCTGCTAGTTGCTGTTCACAGATCATCTGGATCCAACAGCAACTTCGGAACTATGGGTTACATTTTTCTAATACCTCTATTTATGTTGATAATACTGCTGCCATAGTTGTCACTAAGAATCTGGTCCAGCACTCGAAAACAAAACACATCGACATTAAATATCACTTCATACGTGATTGTTTTGAAAAAAAAACTAATCGATGTTGTTAAAATTCACACCATCACCAGAAAGCCGATCTTTACACAAAAGCTTTTGATAAATCCAGATTCTTCTATCTGTTATCGGCTAATGGTGTTTTCCAAAAAGACGAAGTCCTACCTTCATCTGAATCTAACAAATGATCATCGACTTTCTTAGATAGTTTTGTTTTGATTTATCTCTTTATTTCATTTAGTTCTCTTGTCTATTTCCTTATCTTAATCAAAAACTCAAAAAGATTTTCTATTTTAGGTTTTTAGGGGGAGATAGTAGCTAATTGGAAAAACCAAAAACATCTGAAAAAATTTAAAAAATACACCTGTTATCATGAGATCCAATAAGGTTTCCAATGATTCATGAATTCAAAGTCTGTACACGTGCCATATTGCTGGGACAACCTAGCTGAAGCCGTCCATTCAGATGAGAATGATTGAATCAAAATAAAATAAAAGAAAATCAAGCTGGTACTAAGCTTGTGAAAAATACAAAAATAAATTAAGTTTGATTCCATACACGTGCCATATTACTGGGACGAACCTAGTTAAAGCCGTCCATTTGGATAGAACAAGTTAATCATGTCAACACAGGTCTGTATACGTGCCATATTACTGGGACGAACCTAGTTGAAGCCGTCCATGAGAATGTGTTGGTCATGAGAGAAAAATCGAAAAGAAAAATAAAAAAAGAAAATAAATTGGAACCTTATGGAATTTAAGGTGCTGGGTATTAAGATGTGCGAAGATGAGTTACAAACTAATTTTAATCTTTGCTGAATAGATAAAACATGTAACTTAATCAGAAAACATAAGTAATCATCAAATGAGTTTAATAATTTTGTATTGAAAAGCTTAAAGTGGACAGATGTATCAGTAATTATATCACAAGTCAAAAGTGCCTGAAATGAAACATTCATTAATGCTGTTTTGACTTAATTAGATGTATGTACTAGTTTTTCAACAGATCTCTCACAAAAATATGTGTTTCTTTGTTTATAGTTGCTAGTTGTACAGTTGTAATTTGTTTCAGAAAATTACAAAAAGATTTTCTATTTTCAATATCAGTTTAGGTGATCATTTGTAGGTTCAGATGTCTGACTTATCTGAGTCCTGAATCAACCAGACTTGTCTTCATAACTGACATCCATTTTTACAGATCAAAATGTTGAAATTTTGAAATTAAGTTGTGTTTTTGTGAGTGCTTTATCTCACTCGCACGAATGAATATTGAGTATGAATCATTCGACCGAATGACTTCATTCGGCGAATGAGTCATTCGGCTGAATCAATATAAGCCGAAGGAAGTCAATCGCTTATTTCATTCGGCGAATGAAGTTTGTGTGTGAAGGTCATTCGACGAATGACTTTGGGGAAAAACATCTCATTCGCCCCACTCATTCGGCGAATGACCGACCCTATATAAACATTCAATCGGCCGAACTACCCTCATTCTCACATTTTTCTTTCGGCTGATACTGTGTGTGTGTCATTCGCCCGAATCACTCTCTCTCCTCGACTCACCTATATTTCATCATCATTCTTGATCCAGACACTGATAGATCTTATTCTTATCATCTCCGGTACATGGGGATCAAATGTTGTCGATTCTTAATAGTGAAATAGCCGGTCCTATCATGTCTTTACAATTGGTATCAGAGCGAGGTTACCACTAGAAAGGTCTAACAACCGATCTAGTACACCAAGCTCTTGATTTTGGACGTTAAACTTCGTCTCTGTTTGCTTCGATTGGTCTCGATTTTCGGTGGGTTTTTGCAAAATTGGTTCTTGCAATGTCTTAGTCGTTCCCCTTAGGTCCTTCGTTCAAAATTTGGTGACCTAATTCGAGCTAAAACTCATTTTTGCAATTTTCCCGTTCTGGCCATCAGTTCAGGCGAATGGCCCCCTATTCGTACCAGTTTCACCCGAATGTACACTCATTCGCCGAATGGACCCTTTCGGACACTCATTCGCCGAAAGGACCCTTTCGGCCATTAGTCTCATTCGTTTGTCTTTCGGATGACACAGTCCATTTGGTATTTGATCTATTACGCCAAACCTCATTTAGGTATGTTTCATTCTGATGTTCATTTGTATGAAGAGGTCCCTCATTAGCTCAAGTTAGTCATTTTGGAGCCTCATTCGTACAAGGTGCTGTATTGAGACAGTTGTTGAGAAAAATCAAGTTTCTAATGAGAAAAATCAGCTCGACCCCGCTAGGGGCTGCCGCCCCTTGGACCCTGCTTCCGGGGGCGCTGCCCCCGGACCCCTGTCAAGAGGGTATTGCGGCTGTCATGGGTGTTCTTAGGAGACTAAAGAGACTGTTGATTTTGTGGGGTAATCCGGAGCATCTGATTATTTGGGCCTATTGAGTTAAATTTATATTCCGCATGTTGAAGATTAATTGGGTTCGCTTGATATGGTCTGATATGAAAATATTCTCTATTTGGGAAGTTGTTTTGCTTACTATCATATTCTCGCATTTGGTAATGATTGAAGGAACTTGACACTCAAGACCGGTCCGAAAAGAGTTGCCCTCAGTACGATCCTACGACCTAAAGGGACTTCATTATCAACTAGAAAATGAAGAAAGGAAAGCTACTTTCATATCTTCTACACTTCAGTGGATCTTTATCAAGCTGTTCTTAACGCATACTTTTTGGTTTGATATGTGTATCAAGACTGGTACTTTGTGTATGGACAGTTGAAGACTAATCCTTATTATATGCCATACAAGAAGAGCAATGCTAGAATAACTGAGCTTCAATGTCAATCGGATATTCTTAATCGTAGGAGAAGTCTACAGCTGGAAGTATCAGGGAATCAGACTTGTTACCACTGTTCAGGTTAAAGTGTTCAGAACCAGAAGACATCAGTCAGGGGGCATCTGCAGGAAGAGATGTTCAACTTATTATTGCAGATTGACTGAAGATACAAGTGATTCAGCAATTCGACAGCAACGTCCAAGGGGGAGTATGTTGATGCATATTTTGGGTGTCTGCTGCTGTTCGAATAGATTAGATTTGTATTTGCTTATTTGTAATCACTTGTATGTATCTATGTGTTGTTACACTGGAAACTGAGTCGTGCGCAGGAGCATATGCGAATGGATTTCATGTAAAGGGATCCATTCGGCCGAATGAGGGGCCGAATGTCTCCATTCGGGCGAATGGGCTACAGCCCCTATAAATATCAGTTTTCCAGATTTTAGGGTTTAAGGTTTTTGTGTGTGTTCTTGGGTTTGAGCACGAGAGGGGGAGAGATCATGCTCGATCTCTCCCCGGCAACACTATGTTCTTTTATGATGTGGATTAAATCATGTAATAATTCGATTCTATCAGTGTATCATTTGATTTTGTTCGTCATCTTCATGTTCGTCGTGTGTGCAAACCCTAACCTTCCGTCCAAAGTGAAATCGTCGGTCCTATCTTGTCTTTACATATTCAAGTGTTGGTGACCAAACTTGAATCCCTCTATATCCTCAAGATTCTTATGCTTAGAACCGATAATGGGACGGAGTTCAAGAACCACAACATGGAGAACTTTTGTAATGCACGAGGCATTGTTCAAAAATTTAGTGCTCCATATGTCCCTCAAATGAACGGTGTTGCTGAGAGGAAGAACAGAACTTTGATTGAAGCTGCGAGGACGATGCTTGCTGATTCATCTCTACCAGTTCAGTTTTGGAATGAAGCTGTAGCAAATGCTTGCTACACACTGAACCGGGTTTTGATAGTGAAGAGACATGGGAAGACCTGCTTGGAATTGCTCCACAACAGAAAACCTAATCTTAAGTATCTTGAACCTTTTGTGCCCCGTGTACGATGCTTAAGAAACAGGAGTAGGGCAAGTTCAATGAGAAGGTGGAAGAAGGGTATTTTCTTGGGTACATCACTCCTAATAAAAGGATCTACAACAGATCAACTCAGAATGTGGATGAGTGGTACCATGTTGATGTTCAGAGACACTCTATGCCCCCACCTGGGAAAGATCCAGACTGGATGTTTGACTATTCAGACCTTTTCGACTCATTCAATATGCCTCCCATGTACTCAGATGAAGATGTTGCTGTTCAAATGATGTATGATGCACAAAATGCACCTAATGAACCTGTGCAACCTTCATCAGCTTCAATTACCATGGTACAGATAAATGATGACAGCTCAGACACAGATGATAACCTAGTTCAGCCAGCTGCCCTCGAACCATATGTTGATAATCTTGTACCGGATCTTGAGGATTTGAATTTGAACAATCTAGATCCACAGGTTGAAGTTCCTCCTCATCCTGTCGGGAGAATTAATCGTATTCATCCTCAAGAAAACATCATTTGAAGTCCGTTGGATGGGGTTCAGACAAGAAACCAGCTCTATTTAGGGGGACTTGCAGACATTCTTGATTTTGCAGATGTAAGCTTTTGTGCCCATTCTTGCTTCATCTCCCAAGTTGAACCGCGAACCGTCACTGAAGCTTTAAAGGAAGAATCATGGGTTGATGCCATGCAAGAAGAACTCCTGCAGTTCAAGAAATTAGGTGTCTGGCAACTTATTGACAGACCAAAAGGTGCAAATTTCATAGGCACCAGATGGGTTCTTCATTGCAAAAAGGATGATCACGGGATCATTGTGCGAAACAAGGCACGTCTGGTGGTTCAAGGATTCAGACAGATTGAAGGATTGGACTATAATGAAGTGTTTGCACCAGTTGCTTTACTTGAATCAATTCGTATTTTCTTGGCATATGCATCCTTCAAGAAGTTTAAATTCTACAAGCTAGACAAGGCCTTATATGGATTACATCAAGCACCGCGAGCATGGTATGAGACACTGTCTACTCACCTTCTGAACAACGGGTTCAGAAGAGGTGTCTTTGCCTGTACACTGTTTATTAGAGAGAAGGATAGTGATCTACTCTTTGTGCAAGTTTATGTGGACGACATCATTTTTGGTTCCACGAATGATAGTCTGTGAAAGGAGTTTGAGACGGTTATGAAGGAGAAGTTCGAAATGAGCTCAATGGGAGAGATGAAATTTTTTCTCGGGTTGCAGGTGGATCAGTCTGAGCAGGGACTTTCATTCATCAAACCAAATACGTTGGTGACATTCTGATCCGGTTCAGTACATTGGATGCGAAACCTGCTGGTACCCCGCTGGCTGTCAATCACGGGATTACACCAGACAAAATGGGGGAGTTAATCGATGCCACTCTGTACCGAGGAATGATTGGATCTCTGATGTATCTCACTGCTTCTCGGCCAGACATCATGTTCGCCACATGCTTGTGTGCCCGTTATCAATCAAAACCAAGAGTATCACATCTCATTGCTGTGAAGAGGATTATGCGTTATCTGAAGGGTACACTGGATCTTGGCTTATGGTACCCTAATGATGATAATTTTGAACTTACTGCATACAGTGATTCAGACTATGGTGATTGCAAGAAAGATTTCAAGTCAACATTTGCGGGATGCCAATTCTTTGGAACCTGATTGGTTACATGGCAGTGCAAGAAGCAGACGTCGATGTCTACTTTAACATGTGAAGCTGAATACATTACTGCTGCAAGTTGCTGTTCTCAAATCATCTGGATACAACAGCAACTCAGGGACTATGGGTTACATTTTTCTAACACCCCTATCTATGTTGATAATATTGCCACCAGCTGTCACTAAGAATCTAGTCCAGCACTCGAAAACCGAACACATCGATATTAAATATCTCTTCATACGTGATTGTTTTGAAAAGAAACTCATCGATGTTAAAATTTACACTGATCACCAGAAAGCCGATCTTTTTACAAAAGCTTTTGATAAGCCCAGATTTTTATATCTATTATCGGCTAATGGTGTTTTTCAAAAGGATGAAGTTCTTCCTTCATCTGAATCTAACAAATGGTCATCGATTTCATTACTTAATTTCATTTTATTTTATTCTGGTATTTCATATCTTTAATTAAAAAAAACTCAAAAAGATTTTCTGTTTTAGGTTTTTAGGGGGAGAAATAGTCAGTTAATTGAAAAACCAAAAACATCTAAAAATTTGAAAAATACAAAAACAATTAAAAAATCATAAAACCGAGAAAGTCATCTTTGAGAAGGTGATGTGTTAGCCTTTTATGCCTTAAAAGCTAAGTTGAATGTGTAAACTGAAAACACATGAGAATTGTGAAGAGTTGTACTGATAGGCTGACTTTACAAAATGCATAGACAGTTTGTGATAACTTAGAAAATTTGATTTGTGGCATCTGTTTTAGAAAATCAGCTAAGTGAGAAATAGTTTATGACTCAAATCAGGCATACACCTGATATCATAGGATCTAATAAGGTTTCCAATGATTCATGAATTCAAGTCTGTATACGTGCCAAACTACTGGGACGCACCTAGTTGAAGCCTTCCAATCAGATAAAAATGATTGAATCACAATAAAATAAAAACCAAGCTGGTATTAAGCTTGTAAAAATACAAAAATGTAAAGACCTAGCTGAAGCCGTTCATTTGGATAGAACAAGTCAATCATGTCAACACAGTCTGTATATGTTCCATATTGCTTTGTGTTAGTACATGTTTGTAATTATTTGCAATTCAAAAGTTGTATTTATTTTGATTTTGTATAAAGGTTCGGCTAGGTTTTGCCTAAGGTTCGTCTGGCCCACGAACCTTAGCATTTTGGCGAACCTATTGGGTTGATAGGTTCGGCAAACCTATAGCCTGGCAAAGGTTCGGCGAACCTTTTGGTTGTTCTTATAGGTTCGTCTAGCAAACCTAAGGGTTCGCTCAGCGAACCTTAGGGTTTGGCTGGCAAACCATAGGTTCGCCTAGCAGTAAAGGTTCGCTGGTTCCAGTTTCTATAAATAGCAGGTTTGTTTGTAGATCTGGTAGAACTTTGAACAGACTATGAGAAACTCTCTGTATTTTCTCTGTGTGAGAATTTTGATCTTGTAATCATTTGTTGATAATACAAGAGGTGTTTATTGAATTGCTTGTGTTCTTTGTATTCATACATATTGACTATGGATTCCACACGTAGTTAATAGTTTGTAGGACTTCGTATTCGATCCTGATCGGTTTAACAATCTTCACCAAACCAGCAGTGGTATCACAGCGTTTGGTGAGGTTCTACACTACAATTTCAAAGAATTCAAGCAATTGAAGATTTGAAGACTTTTGATGGATCAAATTCTTTCTTCTTGATTGATTTTCTGGTGTTTTGAGACTGTTTTCATCATCAATTGTTGTTGAATTACAACAATTGAAGTTTTGGAGGTGTTTTGGTAGAGATTTGGAAGGATTTTTTGAAGTTTTGGAAGGTTTCCCGCTCAAAAATTTCAAAGTCTGCGCTACAGGTTCGTGGGACGAACCTGTGACTTGCTGAAGACAAAGGTTCGCTATTATTCTGGTTTTTCAGAGGGTTCGTTTGATAGTTCGCTGAAGGTTCGGCAGAGGTTCGGCAATAGTTCGGTGAAGGTTCGGCAAAGATTTTGCCAAGGTTCGGCAAGTTTGGGTGATAGTTCGGCAGAGGTTCGCTGCTTACTGTTCATAGTTCGGCAGTTTCTTGGTTCGTCTGTGCAAAGGTTCGTGAGTTTCAAGGTTCGCTGCTCAAAGGTTCGCTGCTCAAAAGACAAATTTTGTCCATAGGTTCGGCTGAGGTTCGCCTGAAGGTTTGGCTAAGTCAAAATTTTTTCTGGAGGTTCGGCTGAGGTTCGTTTGAGGTTCGGCTAGTGGTATTTTGGAAAAAGGTTCGCTGCTTACATTTCTAAAATCATGTCTGGCATGTACGCTGCGATGGCAAGTCAGAATTCCAAACTTCAGAGCATCTTAATCAGTGAGACTGAAGTGGGCAGTACAAATAAAGTGCCAAAGCTATTGGATTTAGCTGATTATGACAACTGGAAAGGACGATTTGAGACTCATCTCAATGGCATAGATACAAACTTATGGGAAAGAATTTTATCTCCTTATGAGAGACCAAGGGTAGTTGGTACTGATTTGTTTCAACTCTTGGAAAGACTGGATGTAGATGAGCGGAAAAAGTATGACTCAAAGAAGAAAGCTTATTGGTTATTGAGTCAAGCCATTCCTAATCAAATTTTGCATCAGTTTGATGAACACAAGACAGCTTACAGTCTTTGGAATGCATTAAAGGCAAGAGTTGAAGGCAATACCAATCTGAAGAAAATGAAGGCTACTGACATCAGAAAGGAGTTTGAGAATTTCAACATCATCGGGAATGAAAGTTTGGATGCCTTAATTACCAGATATAGACACTTGTTGACTGAGGTGAGAAAATATGGTATTGAGTATTCAGAGGATGAGAAGATAGATTGTTTGGCTGATGCATTACCTGACAAATGGAACTCCTTGGTGCTCATATTGAGAGAAAACCTACCTGGATTGACATTGGTAAAGTTTATTCAGAAACTGGAGGAACAAGAAATGAAGGAAAAATGTAAAGCAAGACAGGTAAATGTAACACCCCAACCTGACTAGGGCTGACGTGTCACTATTACAGAAATCAGAACAAAACATATCCCATCTTTAACGAATTTAACCTTTAATAAGTACATAGTTTACTAAAGAAATTCAAAAGACCTAATTACATTATTTATTAACACAATCTGATTTAAACTCCTTAATCTGATTATCTTCTCTTCACGCATCCCCTGACTCCCATGTATACCTGTTAAAAAAAACAACAAAAGGAAATACGGCTGAGCCAAAAATTGCTCAGCAACGGAAGAACAATAGTAATGATGGTGAAATTTGAAAAAGGTAAAGGATTACAAAAGTGGCAAAATATAGTGGTGGCCAAGTCATCGGAAGTATTACACTATAATGACAATAAGATAACATAATGATAACGAATTTTCAGAACGAACTAACCATACGATTAACAATATCAATTAATCAGAGCGAATACTTATCAAGTAATTCGTATGGTAAGGAGATACCCATTTGAGCACAAAACAAAACAATACAAATGGTGTACACAGACCCGTCGGCCTAATGTACCAAATTGTGAGCTGTATGTGGGCACACACCAACACTCACCAAAACAAAACAAATATCCTAGGACCAGTCCATACGCCTCTTCAAAATTCAGTAGGTGCACAATTGTACTATCAGAGTACTAAATAGAGACGCCGTGAACCAGTCACACCGTCACGGAAAGTGCTACGCCATTGATGCCCCAATGACGCACCGGTAGAATCACCTACCGGAGGCTCTGCTCGGGTACCGGAATCGAAACAATTTACGGGTACAACACAATCAAATATCTAAACAAAAGTCAGAACATGCGATAATGAATACAAAATTCTATAATTATATCGCATGCAAAACCAATCAGAATTAGAACTAACGGATGCTCGAAAACCAAACGGTTTAACTAAATTAAACGAATAGAACAAATGAGACAAACAAAATATACTATGAGTTAAATGAACGAAATCCGTATGAGAAACGAGACATAACAAAAATACTATGAAGTGAAGGTATAAAATTCGTACCTTAGCCTTAGCGGTTAGTCAGCTAATATTATCAAATGATAACAAGTAGTCTAACTCTCTGGCGATTCAAAAATCTGTGTTTTTGTTTGTTACCATGTTAGCTTTAAGCGAGTTATGAGTTGTATATATAATCGGTAAAATTCTTAGTGATTAAAAGTTTTAATGTTAAATCGGTGAAATCAGTTTATTTACTAAGTCATTTATCATATTTATAATTATTCTTTATTTTCGTAAACCGTAGATCTTAAACGTTTACGATCGAAACAATTTTTTTATAAACTAATATAAAAATATGGCTTAAACGGATTTAATCTATGAAACTCCTGAATTGATAACAAAGCTTTAACTAGTCAACTTAACATTGTATTTTTTGGTGAATTGTTTAAAAAAAATAGTAAGTTAACTATTTTTCTTTCATATGGTTTGTGAGGGTCTATAACCGGAAACCTCCCAATCCAACCCCATCAGCTTTAACCATTCCCAACTAGATCTCATTAGTAGTTTTGATAATAATTTTGTTATATATATCCTTAACTTGTCTGGCTTGCATATTTCTTTTGATTTTCGAACAACAATGGCATTTCTCAAATCATATTCCAACGATTATTCATATACATGTACTAATATAAACTGGTTCAGTTTGCCTAAGGCCATCAGACATGATACCGATTGATTAGGAACTTAACAAATTGAAAGGTTTCTAATGTTACCTTAATTAACAGTGGAACAAAGACAGGTCGGTCGCTGAGAAGCGGTGACGATGTAAAATGAATACTACGAACGGTCGAGGTTGAACCGCTACGGTCTAAACTTCGGCACTCTTGGTGCGAGGTATCTCATCGTGGTGGTTCATGAATTTTAACCGGTGGCGTCTCGACGCGGCTATGATATCGACTATCAACCTGATAAAGAGGAGTCTTGATAGTTGTGAGGATTATTTCAATGGTGCGCAACTTCTGGTCGAACAGAAACAAATACCATGAAGCCCTTGGTCTCCCAAAAGGGTTTCTTGGCAGAAGACCGAAGTGTATGGAGACACAACAGAAGATCTTATTGATCAAGATATTTGTCAAGGAAAGTGTGTTTTGTTTGTGATATTGGTTCCAAGCAGTGAAAGATCGAACATGAAAAGATATATACAATAGGTTTAATGCTATAGGATTTAGAGTTATTAGCCTACATGTGAAAAGGTGTGTAACCGATTGTTTCCACCATCATTATTATAACTTATTGTAATTAAGTATGTAATAACTAATAATATTAATGAGTTATTTTATTATATTTTTTTTCCATCGTTTATTTACAAAAAAAAATATATATGTATACCTACATATGTTATGAAATTGATGATGATTGATATATGGTTTCTTAAACACCAACTAATTTGACGGTTAATAAACCAGGTCGGTATTACCATAACCTAATGTTCGGTGATTAACCTGAGTATTAACTAGTTTATAGGTTCTTGAGACTAATTATTTAATTGTTACATTTCTACGGGTATTATAATTCTACCCCTCTTAAAAAAATTTCGTCCTCGAAATTGAATTAACATCAAATTTTCGAATTTGCCAAGAGAACTTTCAATAACAAGTCGTACAATCCAAAGACAATTGTGAGAAATATCGATTTTTTTTTTAGTTTCAAATATGTCTAAATAACAAAATCGAGCTATGTCTTTTAAAATCACTTCGCAATAGTAATCATATCGAAATAACTACTTAATAACGGTCTAGGCACGTAAAATAAAATAAGGACAAACGTGTTTCAAACTTTTTATCATCAGATGACTTATTATTCTCTTGTTCTCTTGATCATGCATTATTGTTTTGCGCATTGCCTGCTTCGTCATTTGTTAATGCAAAAACTCTCCCACCAGTATTAAGAGATGCATCAGCAGCTTCATTATTCTCATTTCTTTGAGGCTTTGGGTTTTTGCAATCCTTAGCAATATGACCAATTTGTCCACACTGAAAACATGCTCCTGTTAACCGGTGGCATGTGCCTTTATGCATTTTCCCACAATGTTTGCATGCTTCACGAAAATTGTTCTTGTTGTTTCTTTCTTGGTTTGGTGGTTGATACACCTGCATCTGGGTCTGATGAATAGGGCCATTTGTTTGAGCCTTCTTGTTTCCAGAAGAGGTAAGATTATAATCATCACGATCTCTTTTTCGATTTTCCCCAGTATGACTCGTCTTCTCTGCTAACTCTAGTGTCTGAACCGCATCAGCAACCTCGGTGATGTTGTTAAACTTACTCATCACAATCAACTTTCTAAACTTTTCACATACTGCCCATTTAATCTTGTTAGCTTGGACCTGTTGATTTCCAGCAGCCTCTCCCAGAAAACTAGCCAATCGTGTAAACCTAGCCATGAACTCCCTCATTGGTTCATCATCCTTCTGAGCAATCGTAGCATACTCTCGATAATACTTTTCCTGATGTGAAGTTGAGAAATATTGACGATAGAATACTTCTTTAAACTCATCCTAAGTCAAAGTTGTTGCGTATGAATCTCCGCCATGAGCATGCTTGATTCCCCTCCACCAAGACTGTGCATCATCTTCAAGCTTATAAGCTGCTAATCTTACTTTAAATTGTTCCTCAACTCCCAGGACTTCAAAAATCTTCTCAACATGCATTATCCAGTTGCAAGCATCCATAGGATCAGGTGCAGATGTAAAAGATCGTGGCTTTTGTTTTTGAAACCTTGATAACCAAACATGAATTCCCGATGTGTTGTCCGTATGAGTGTCTAGACCATATGGTGGAGGATCAGGAATAGGAGGAGGTGGATACAGCGGAGGAGGTGGTGGTGGTGGAAAGTTCTCGTAGGATTCAACAGGTGCACAATTGTTTCCATTATATCTGGAAGTCGTTCATTAAAAGCTCGATTGATCGCGTCTGTGATCGCAGGGTCTGTTTGCGTGTTCTCAGACGACATCTGAAACATATTACACGATTTAGGAAATAGTGTTTGACTAATCAAAAATTTTGAATCCTAACCCAACGTCTACCCATTAATCTCACGTGTTATAATTTGTTTAAGTTTTCTACAGGAAAGAGCCTTTGCTCTGATACCATAACTGTAACACCCCAACCTGACTAGGGCTGACGTGTCACTATTACAGAAATCAGAACAAAACATATCCCATCTTTAACGAATTTAACCTTAAATAAGTACATAGTTTACTAAAGAAATTCAAAAGACCTAATTACATTATTTATTAACACAATCTGATTTAAACTCCTTAATCTGATTATCTTCTCTTCACGCATCCCCTGACTCCCATGTATACCTGTTAAAAAAAACAAAAGGAAATACGGCTGAGCCAAAAATTGCTCAGCAACGGAAGAACAATAGTAATGACGGTGAAATTTGAAAAAGGTAAAGGATTACAAAAGTGGCAAAATATAGTGGTGGCCAAGTCATCGGAAGTATTACACTATAATGATAATAAGATAACATAATGATAACGAATTTTCAGAACGAACTAACCATACGATTAATAATATCAATTAATCAGAGCGAATACTTATCAAATAATTCGTATGGTAAGGAGATACCCATTTGAGCACAAAACAAAACAATACAAATGTTGTACACAGACCCGTCGGCCTAATGTACCAAATTGTGAGCTGTATGTGGGCACACACCAACACTCACCAAAACAAAACAAATATCCTAGGACCAGTTCATACGCCTCTTCAAAATTCAGTAGGTGCACAATTGTACTATCAGAGTACTAAATATAGACGCCGTGAACCAGTCACACCGTCACGGAAAGTGCTACGCCATTGATGCCCCAATGATGCACCGGTAGAATCACCTACCGGAGGCTCTGCTCGGGTACCGGAATCGAAACAATTTACGGGTACAACACAATCAAATATCTAAACAAAAGTCAGAACATGCGATAATGAATACAAAATTCTATAATTATATCGCATGCAAAACCAATCAGGATTAGAACTAACGGATGCTCGAAAACCAAACGGTTTAACTAAATGAAACGAATAGAACAAATGAGACAAACAAAATATACTGTGAGTTAAATAAACAAAATCTGTATGAGAAACGAGACATAACAGAATTACTATGAAGTGAAGGTATAAAATCCGTACCTTAGCCTTAGCGGTTAGTCAGCAAATCATATCAAATGATAACGAGTAGTCTAACTCTCTGGCGATTCAAAAATCTGTGTTTTTGTTTGTTACCATGTTAGCTTTAAGCGAGTTATGAGTTGTATATATAATCGGTTAAATTCTTAGTGATTAAAAGTTTTAATGTTAAATCGGTGAAATCAGTTTATTTACTAAGTCATTTATCATATTTATAATTATTCTTTATTTTCGTAAACCGTAGCTCTTAAACGTTTACGATCGAAACAATTTTCTTAAAAACTAATATAAAAATATGGCTTAAACGGATTTAATCTATGAGAGGTCGGTCGGTCGCTGGGAAGCGGTGACGATGTAAAATGAATACTACGAACGGTCGAGGTTGAACCGCTACGGTCTAAACTTCGGCACTCTTGGTGCGAGGTATCTCATCGTGGTGGTTCATGGATTTTAACCGGTGGCGTCTCGACGCGGCTATGATATCGACTATCAACCTGATAAAGAGGAGTCTTGATAGTTGTGAGGATTATCTCAATGGTGCGCAACTTCTGGTCGAACAGAAACAAATACCATGAAGCCCTTGGTCTCCCAAAAGGGTTTCTTGGCAGAAGACCGAAGTGTATGGAGACACAACAGAAGATCTTATTGATCAAGATATTTGTCAAGGAAAGTGTGTTTTGTTTGTGATATTGGTTCCAAGCAGTGAAAGATCGAACATGAAAAGATATATACAATAGGTTTAATGCTATAGGATTTAGAGTTATTAGCCTACATGTGAAAAGGTGTGTAACCGATTGTTTCCACCATCATTATTATAACTTATTGTAATTAAGTATGTAATAACTAATAATATTAATAAGTTATTTTATTATATTTTTTTCCATCGTTTATTTACAAAAAAAAAATATATATACCTGCATATGTTATGAAATTGATGATGATTGATATATGGTTTCTTAAACACCAACTAGTTTGACGGTTAATAAACCAGGTCGGTATTACTATAACCTAATGTTCGGTGATTAACCTGAGGATTAACTAGTTTATAGGTTCTTGAGACTAATTATTTAATTGTTACTTTTCTACGAGTATTATAGTAAATGTCACTCAAGACCCTTCCTTGTATGGTGGTTCAGTTGCTACACCTCCTGCTGCATCTGCAAAGATACAGACTGCTTTTGTGTCTAGAACTTCTGAATCTACTCAGAGTTCTTTGGTGCCTACAAGTTCTAGTTCACACTGTCCTGTCAATGAGAAAAAGTCTGAGTCTACACCACCTCCAGTTCAGCTTAACACAACAAATCTGGGAAAAGTGACAGTTGAAGCCGTTAAAGATCATATGTCTATTTCGTCATGTGTAGTGAGTGCTTATGATGAACATGTGGCTGGTAGAATTGGAAATGCAAATCTAACTTTTGAAGATTATGCACAGATTGATGAGGATGAGATGGAGTTGATAGATACGCAGTGGGCGTTGGCGAGTGTTATTCGCAGAATTAACTAATATGAGAAGAAAACTGGGAAGAAATTTACTTTTGACCGGAACACGAAGTTTGGATTTAATCCAAAATCTACACAGTGTTATAACTGTGGGGAACATGGTCATTTTGCAAGAGAGTGCAAGAATCCCAAGAAGCAAGGCAATCTGAATCCATTTAAACCAAGAGAAGAGAATCAGAAAAGGAAAGAGAAGTCTGAGGAATCATCTTCTAAAGCACTTGTGAGTCAAGCTGATCAAGGTTATGATTTGGGTGTTAAGTATGACGATCTTATGGGTGCTTTCATGGCTTCCTTGGAAGAAGAATCAGGGAAAGGAAAAGAGAAGATTGAGGAGATGACTAAGGTATAAAGTGATTTGCATGAGATGATAGATAGACTCAAAGAGATGAACTCTTAGTTAACTTCTGATCTGAGAATATGCACAGAAGCTAACAAAAAGTTGATTGCAAAAGAAAAATCTTTTGATAAGAAGATAATTGATCTTAGCAAAGAAAATGAAGATTTGAAGATCAAAGTTTTACAAAACAATCATGCAGTCTCTGTGCATCTCGACTCAGTTCAGAAGTTAAAAGTGGAATTATCAGCAGCTAAAGCTGAAGCTGAATTACACAAAGGCAAGCTAGAAAACTACCAAAATTCTGCTTCTGTCATTGATTACTTTGCTGCAATGCAAAGATCTTCAAATGATACTTCTGGTATTGGTTTTCATGCTGTGCCACATCCTCCTAGTTATATATCAAGACCACAACTTAAACCTGATTTGGAAGTTAATCCAACTTCATTAAAAGAGATTGTGTCTGATCATGTAACTGAGGATGATGAGAGTGTATCATCTCATGAGAGTGATTTTGTTGATCATGATGCTCCTATCATTGAGGACATCACTGATTCCGAATATCCAGCAGAGATTCTGAAAATGTTTGGTCATCAAGCCAAAAGTGTAGAGAAAAAGAGTCAAGTCCAAAATCTGAAGTAAAATCAACTGGGAAAACAGTGGTTCAACAAAAGTCTGTTTCCAAACCAGATTTCAAAGTCAAAACTTCTTCTAGTCTTAAACCAATTGTGTTTGTTAAGTCTTCGACTACACAGAATGGAGAGTCGAGTATTTCTTTACAAAAACCAAAGGGTGTTTCTGGTAAAGTGGATAAGAAGATTGTCAAAAGGGTTGACAAGGGTAATCAGAATGGGGCTGGAAACAAGGGCAAATCAAAGATTTATCAAAAGAATGACAAATTTAAAGCCACTGGTTTGAAGAACAAGATTGTATCTCCATCTGTAGCATGTAAATCTTTGGATTCATCTAAGGGGTGTGATGAAAAGCCAAAGAAGGTGACATCAAGGAAATGCTACAGATGTGGGAAACTGGGTCATGTCATTGCTGAATGTGATATGGAAAATTGTAACAGATTTCATACTTTTACTCCACGAGAAACACGACAGTGTTTTACTTGTGGAGGAAAAGGGCATATTTCTGTTAATTGTCCAAATCACAAAGTCAAGAAGAAAACTTCTGTTAATGACAGTCGTATGATCCATTCAATTGGGAATCCTAGGAGGGTAAAGCCTAGTGAGGAGGAGATGAGAATCCTCAGGAAATTTGATCCTGAGTGTGTCTGGGTCAAGGAAGAAAAATTTCATAAAAGACAAGTTTTTGATAATCAACAAAAAGGTAAAAGCGTTTTGAAAAGGTCATCATCATCTGATGATGAATTTTATGATAATTTTCCTCCTAAAAGATTTTCAAAACAAAATGCTAATTCTAATTCTTTTTGGAAATCCAGACACAGGTCAGGTGATAGATTTAGTGTAGCAATGATGAATACTTGGAAGATGGGTCTTCAAGTAGTTCATCGAGATCGAACGGCAGGAGGCTGTTCAGGGAGACTCAACGCCGGAATGGCAGGAGTCATCCCTTTTAGTACTGATCATATTTTGTTTTAATTTATGGTGCAGGTGGCATTCACGGGCCATATCAATAGTCGATGGATTGTTGATAGTGGATGCTCCAGGCACATGACGGGAGAGATCAGTTTGTTGAAAGATTTTCGTGAGATGAACGGATGTTATGTTAACTTTGTAGGTGACAAAGGTGGTCAGATTACCGGGAGTGGTAGTTTGACTAATGGTAAAGTTTCCTTTGACAATGTAAATTACTGCAAGGAGTTAACTAATAATCTTTTGAGTGTGTCGCAGATAAGTGATAAAGGTTATAACGTTTTGTTTGATGAGAAGAAATGTTATGTGCTCAAACAAGGAATTCAAATTCCTGATGACTGGATTCTGATGACTGCAGACAGGTGTAAAGATTTGTATGTTTTAGACATGGCTAATGCGGAGACGGTAAACAAAGTTGAGACGTGTTTGGTGTCGAAGGCCACAGAACAAGATACTCGGTCTTGGCATAGGAGAATGGGTCACATACACATCAGAAAGATGAATCATCTCGTACACAATCAATTGGTTGATGGTGTACCGGTTAAACATTTCAAATTACCTGATGTGTGTGTTTCGTGTAAGAAAGGCAAATAGAAAGGAGGTCACATAAGTCTAAAACAGTCTTTTCTATTGATAAACCTCTAGAACTTCTTCATATGGATATGTTTGGACCGATTAATGTGAAAAGTATTGGGGGTGAATCATATTGTTTTGTAGTGACCGATGATTTTTCTAGATTTTCATGGGTTATGTTCTTAAAATTTAAATCTGAAACTTATGAAAATTTTATGTTGCTTGTGAACAGATTCGAGACTTTGTACAAGTTGAGGGTTAGGCGTGTTCGATCAGACAATGGGACAGAATTTAAGAATCAGAACATGGAAGCATTCTGTGATTCAAAGGGCATCCAACAGCAACTTAGTGCACCGTATGAACCACAAATGAACGGTGTAGCTGAAAGGAAGAATCGTACATTGATAGAGTCTGCTCGGACGATGCTTGCTGATTCTAAGCTACCCATTACATTATGGAGTGAAGCCGTAGCGACCGCCTGTTTTACTCACAACTGAGTGCTGATTGTCAAACGACATAACAAGACTTGTTATGAACTTTTACAGAATCGGAAACCAAATTTGGAACACTTGGAACCTTTCGGGGCTCCTTGTACCATGCTCAAGAAAGATGCTAAATTCAACTCTAAGGTTGAAGAAGGTTTCTTTCTGGGCTATAGCCTTCCCAACAAACGTGTGTTTAACAAACGCACTGGTGTTGTGGAACTCTGGTATAATGTGGATGTTCAAAGACATACACCTATACCTGAAGGCAAAGGTCCAAATTGGTTACTCGATTATGATAAACTTTTCGAGTCTTTTAATTTGTCTCCTAATGTTACTGATGATGAAATTTCTTTGCAGATGTTATATGACTTACAGAATTCTGAAGATAAAGGAGTTTCTCATCAGGTTGATGATAATCGTCCAACTGAGGACGACATTTTTGGAGCAGATAATGATGACTGGTCATCGGAGGATGATCATGATGTTTTTGAAGATGCTGTTTCTCAAGATCAAGATGAAGATCAGAATATCACAAATCTTGATCATGGTGTTGGAGTCCCGCAAGTGCCAGTGTCCAGAATTCATGTGAATCATCCTATGAAGCAGATTATTGGAGATCCATCTGTTGGAGTACAGACGAGAAGGCAAGTTGCAAACAAGGAGAGTTTGTACATTGAGCTGGAGCGAAATCATGGGACTCAAGAATTATGGATGCATTCTGCATTTGTTTCTCAGATTGAGCCTAAATCTGTAACTAAAGCCCTCCGTGAGCCTGCCTGGGTGGAGGCCATGCAAGAGGAGCTTAATCAGTTTCAGAAACTGTTAGTTTGGCATTTGGTAGATTTGCCAAAAGGTGAGAAGAAGATTGGCACCAGGTGGGTGTTGAAGTGTAAGCGAGACGATAGAGGCGTAATTGTTCGAAATAAGGCGCGTTTGGTTGTCCAAGGGTTCAAACAAATAGAAGGAATTAATTATGATGAGGTGTTTGCACCTGTGGCGCAGCTTGAAGCGATTAGATTATTTCTATCTTTTGCTGCCCACAAGAAGTTCAAAGTATTCCAGTTGGATGTTAAGTCTGCATTCCTTTATGGGTCATTGAAGGAGACAGTGTATGTTTGTCAGCCACCGGGCTTTGAGGATCCGATCCACTGGGATCAGGTATTCCTCTTGGACAAAGCACTGTATGGTCTTCATCAGGCTCCTTGAGCTTGGTACGAGACCCTCTCGACTCACCTTATTGAACACGGGTTCAATAGGGGTCAGATAGACAAAACATTATTTTATCGGGAAAAAGGCAAGGACATTCTCCTTGTTCAGATCTATGTTGATGATATCATCTTCGGATCTAGAGATCAACAATTGTGTTTGGAGTTTACAGAGGTGATGATTGAGAAGTTTGAGATAAGTGCTATGTCTGACATCAAGTTCTTTTTGGGTTTACAAATCGATCAGACTGATGATGGCATTTTTATTCATCAGACCAAATACATTCAAGATGTGCTAAAACGGTTTAGCATGCTTGATTGTAAACCCATTTCCACGCCCATTCAGCCCAATCACGGGATTGAGCCTGATCTTAAGGGGGAGCTAATTGATGCTACATTATAACGTGGTATGATCGGAAGCTTGATGTATTTGACAGCCTCAAGACCAGATATTGTATTCGCTACAAGTATCTGTGCTCGCTATCAATCAAAGCCTAAAGTTTATAATCTGATTACAGTCGAGGATTTTACGTTATTTGAAGGGTACACCAGACACCGGTTTGTGGTATCCTAAGGATGATAACTATACCTTCCATGCTTATAGTGATTCAGACTATGGAGGATGCAAGACTGATTCCAAATCAACTACTGGAGGTGCTCAGTTTCTGGGGGAGAGATTAGTCTCATGGCAGTGTAAGAAGCAAACATCTGTTACTACATCTACATGTGAAGCTGAATATGTAGCTGCTGCCAGTTGTTGTTCCCAAGTCTTGTGGATACAACAACAAATGAGAGACTATGGACTGAACTTGTTATCTACCCCGATTCATGTAGATAATGAGGCTGCCATTGCAATTACCAAGAATCCGGTGTATCATTCACGTTCCAAACATATTGACATTCGTTTTCATTTCATACGCGATTGCTATGAAAAGAAACTGGTTGATGTTGAGAAGATACACACTAACGAGCAAAGGGCAGATCTTCTCACCAAGGCCTTTGACAAACAACGTTTTGAGTATTTACTCAAATTGAATGGGATTAGGGTCATGGGTGAGGTAATCAAGAATCAACTTCCTTCATAATCATTTTTTATTGAATTAACATCAGATTTTTATTTTTCCTTTTGTGATTTTGTTTTTAGGGGGAGAAAATTTTGTAAAATACAAAATACAAAAACACTAAAAAAAATCAAAAATACAAAAACATGAAAAAATTAAAAAATCTGAGAAATTGATTCGACATAATGAGAAATGATAGCACATTATTTGCATTTGGAAACATATCTATATGTGTTATTAAAAATTTAATAAATAATTACAAGTATTAAGTATGATATGGAAGTAGGTTTATAACTTAGTTAGGATAAGTTTAAACAAAGTTTTGATTATACTTTATAAGAAACAGATGCTTAGAATGCAGTACTTAGTTTTGTCCTGAAAGAGTGGTAATTTTTCTGACACAATGTTCTTGAACAAAAAGTCAAAGTACTAGTTTGATCATGTGTTTATTTTTAAAAGAAATTCTGATTTTTTTTTATTTTAATTTTAAAGCTGGAACATTCTTTGCGTATACTTACGTATCGACATCATGTTATAGCTTTAAACAATTCAAATTTGTATTCTTGGTTCTGATTAAGATTTGGACAATCTCTGCGTATATGCAAATATCGAACTGATTGTTAAAAGCTTAATCTTAAATTATTGTTTCGTTCATTTTCTGGATCATTTGAGCATACTAAGTATCAACCTTGATTCCAAGATCTTGAACAATTTCAAATTGTTTTCTATTTTGTTATTTTCAAAAAGAAATTCTGCTTTATTTTTGCATGATCAGATTAGTTAAAATTGAAATTATAAGTTTGAGAACATTTATGTTTGATTAGTTATTCATAAATCGGGGATGTGTTCAAGTAAATGGATTATTATAAAGTGTTTTCATAATCTTGTTTTAAACTGATTTCTTGACTATGTGATAAATTTAAAAGGATAAGTATACTGACAATCATCTTAGACTTGTGATTTGCAGATAATATTTGAATTAATACAAACAGATGTGTTGAAAATTGTAAAATAATATGATCTGATGTCAGGATCTTTCTCAAACAAAAAGATTTTATTTTTTTAGAGTAGTTCTTTTGTTAATTTTGTAGTTTAATTGTTCTAAAAATTTGAAAAATTCCAAAAAGATTTTAATTTTTCATCTGATGTTAAATCAATAATTTTTGATTATTTGTTTGACTTTAGGATGATTGAACATGAATTTGTTTTAATTTAAAGAATAATTCAAAAATTTTTTTAAAAAAGGTTCGTCTGGGTTTGGAGAAGGTTCGCTGAGATGGTTCGTGGAGTAAGGTTCGTTGGTCATGGTTCGTTGGGTAAGGTTCGCTGGTAAGGTTCGTTGGTTAGGTTCGCTGGTTAGGTTCGCTAGCTAGGTTCGCTGACTAGGATCGCTTACTAGGTTCGTTTGAAATGGTTCGGTGAAATGGTTCGCTTGAAAGGTTCGCAGCAAAGGTTCGTGAAAGGCTCGTCTGGAAAATGTTCATGATATATATATAGAGGGTTCGCCAGAAGGGTTCGTCACTCTCATCGTTTTCACATTCGCGAACCTGCAAGACGAATTTTTTAGATTTTCGATTCTGGACTTCCTAGACTTTTTCATTGATACCATTAGATTCAGAATCATCTCGTGAACATTTCTAGGTAGAAATTTTTGAATTTGACCGGTTAATTTGAGAGATCTGAGAGGTTTTAGAATTTTTAAGATTGAATCTGTAATTGGACTTAAAACTGGTTAAATCTAAAAAATTGGACAAACTATCTTCATTAAAGTTGTTCATCGGCATGTTTCGAACCTGGGTGTATGATTTTTATCATCAGATTCAAAGATTTTAAATTTTGATTTGAAATCTGGAATAGGTTTGCTGATGAACAGGTTCGCTGAATGAACAAAGGTTCGCCGAACATTGAGGGTTTGCCTGAATCTGATAGGTTCGTGGCGAACCTATGGATTTCAAAAGAACTAAACCTTTTTGGTCAAGGTTCGTTTGACCAACAAGGTTCGTTTATGTGAAGGTTCGTTCATTGTGAGGTTCGTTCATTCTGAGGTTCGTTCATTAGAAGTTTCGTTCATCAGAAGGTTCTTTCATTCAGAAGGTTCGTTCATCAGAAGGTTCATTCATGATAAGGTTTGTTCAAAAGGTTTGTCTGGTTAACAAGTTCGTCTGAAATAGGTTCGCTTAGCATTAGGTTCGTCTAAGGGAGATAGGTTCGCTGGTCTACTTAGGAATTTTTTAAATTTTTTAATTTCTTTTGTTTCTAATTGTTTTTATTTCTAATTGTAGATATGGCAAATCTAACTTTCGGAGACAAGCACAATGTTTGTGCTTATCTAGATCCAACAACAAGGAACGGTCAAGATTTCAGACCTATGATCGAGTTCCTCAGGAGATCGAGGATTTATCATGCTATTTCTAACTCCTGCCAGATATATAGATCACATATACAGAGCTTCTGGGAATCTGCCAGAGTGATTTCAGTTGATGAGGATTATGTCATTGATGCAAATGTGCTTGGACAAGCAATTCGGATATCAGAGGCTAACATTAGAAGGGTGTTGCAATTTGGAGGTGAACCTGAAGGTGTAAATCTCATTCCTGAGAGGTGCATCAAATGTTGTTTTCTACGCATCCGGTACTTTGGAGCTTATAACTCCATTTATGTGAAGAAGGGAAAGCTACCGTTGCAGTACAAGTTTCTTGCTCATGTTCTACGTCACTGCATTAGCATGAGGAAAGGCACGTTTGATGAGCTGAGGGATTTCATGAGATCAGATATGGTGGCGCTTATATTGAACAAACCGTTCAATTTCTCTGGCATGATCTTCTGTTACATGTGTGACAACGTCACAAAGGCTAAGGATAGATTCTACATGTATCCTAGATTTGTACAGATGCTGATAGATGAGAGGTTGCCTGAAGGCATGCTACCCAGGGAAGCAGGAGATATTCTGAAGCTCAAACATATGACTGATTCCAGCTTGGGTCAGGTTAGAGTTTATTAGAGGACTGGGGATGCTGTTCTGGAGAAAGACCTGATTGGTCATTGTGCCAGGGCAAACTATGTTGCACCTGATCAGGATGCCTGGAGACATCCTACAATGAAGAAGTTACTGCTGATGAAGATCAAGCACCACCTCCACCTCTTGCCAAGACAACAAACAAGGAAATCTACTGGTCAATCATCCCGATCCACTCCTCAAGCTAAATCATCTCAAGAGCAAAGCTCTCAGGAACCTTTAGAGGTTGATATGTCTGAGCAGCAGACAGAAGCTGCTGTTGCTGATGTTGATGATGTTGAATCTTCTGACACTGAGTCAGAGTATGAGATGGTTCAGGAAGGGAATCAAATGGTGAGGAGGCTGAAGAAGAAATTTGCTGAAAATGCTAAAGAAGAAAGGGCTGAAAGAGCTGATCCTAGCTTTATTCCTGAGGAGCCTGAGTTTTCTAAGCCTAAGAAGATGAAGAGAATGGCCAGGGGAGGGCCGTATGAGAGGAAGAAGGCCAAAACTTCTAAGACCGTTGTGTCTTCACCTATTATGCCTACCTTAGTTCCTGTCTCTGTATCTCCTGTTGTTACTTCTTCTGCTACAGTTTCTACTATTCACACCTCTACTTTGCAAACTCCTGAGTTTGTAAATGTAGCTAATTTTATGCCTTCTTTTGTGGATACTACTACTGTTACTACTTCCTTTCCAGAGACTTCTATTCCTCAGGATTCAATTCCTAGAGATGATGTGTTTTCAGGACTTGATGATTTGGGAGACATCAATTTCACTGTGAACTATGATGATACTGATCTTAAGCGAAGATTATCTATTCTTTCCAAGGAGTTTGAGAGTTATAGGAAAGAGAAAGAGCAAAATGTTGCTGAGAAGGTGGAAGAAGAAGAAGAAGAAGAAAAATTGGACTATGGTGATACTGATGTGGACGAACATCCTGATGATTTTGATTATAATGGTGATGATGAGACTGGTGGTGATGGTGCTGGAGGTATGACTGGAGGGTCTGGAGAGTTGAATTCAGTTACTGGTGCTTTAGTGATCTATTCTCCTCCAAAGGTGTCTTCTGAAGCTGTTCCGATTAGGTCTATGTCATCTGATAGGGCTAGGGATTGTACCGAAGTTGATTTTGAAGATTTAGATGAAATAGAACATCTCATGGCTATTATTGATTACTCTCTGCCTACTTTTCTTGATTTATTTAAAATGAATTCTGATATAGATTTGCAGAGGAAGATTTTTGAAATTCAAGTGGGTCAATAAGTAGAAGAAGGAGAGATCATTGGTGATTATTCAGTTAAAGATTATCAATACTTCTTAGTGGATGATGATGACTTAATGTTTGACTTTGAAGAGGAAGAAGATATGGATTTGTCTGATTATGATAAAGATATCATTGATGAAGAGTTGTTGAACTTAAACACAATGAAGAAAGTGTTTGAAGCTGGGAGTTTTTCAAGAACAACTCTGGATCCTGTTAAAGAAAAGACTTTTAAAGACTTATGGAAAGATATTTGAAGAAGAGAAAAAGTACATCATTGACAATTTTCATGTATTCAAGATTATGAGAGAACTTTTAGAAGACAAAGATCCAGAAAACCTAACTAAACAATCCACAAAGTTCAAGATTGGATCTATATCCAAAATGATTGGACGGATTATTAGTTATGGTTACTTTCATAACATTTCAGGAAGCTTAACTGGTAAAGGATGTTATGTAGTTAAACGAACTGATGGATGTCAATACTTCGGCAAAGCTTCTGATTTGATGACTCTTCCAGCATTTGAATGTAAAGATATTTCTAGATTAAAGATGATCAAGCCTATTCAGACTCGTCACAATGAAATTTTTGAGAACTTGTTAAAGAAAGAAGCACGTTTTGGATGGAGTTTATTATCACCACAGTTCCGAGAAAGATTTCTTGATTATGTGAAGCCAAATGTTTTTAAAAGACCAAGACTAAGAAAGATGGAACAGAACTGGAATCCATATTTTAAGTTCTGGTTCTATGATAAAAGAATGTCTGAAGGTGTTATTCTTTTGAAGCAAGATGATATTTGGAGGGTTATTCGATTGTTGGATCCTATTTGGATTGTAAATTGTTCAGAGGATGATGTTGCTTTTCTGGATACTGCAGAGATTTATGCTGAAGATGGTTATCATGATTTTTGAGTGAGCTTCAAAGATATGGCAATTCAATATCAGACCATTGCACGAATGTGTTATACATTGGGTATACATTCTGGTTGAAATTGGAAAGATGTGAATGACCTTTATACTGAATTGATGCAAATTCAGAAGGAAAGAGATGAAAGAGTTGCTAAGGTTGAAGCAGAAAGGTTGGCAAAGATACCACGTTCGGTTGTTATATGAGCGGTGGATAATGTGGTTGTTGAAGTTGGGGAATCAAGTGGAGTAACAGACAGAGTTGAAGAAACAGTTGAAGATAAAGTTGAAGATAGAGCTGAAGGCAAAGATTGAAGATTTTGATAGCAAACATTTAGGGGGAGTTTGTTAGTACATGTTTGTAATTGTTTGCTATTCAAAAGTTGTATTTATTTTTATTTTGTATAAAGGTTCGGCTAGGTTTTGCCTAAGGTTCGTCTGGCCCACGAGCCTTAGTATTTTGGCGAACCTATTGGGTTGATAGGTTCGGCGAACCTTTTGGTTGTTCTTATAGGTTCGTCTAGCAAACCTAAGGGTTCGCTCAGCGAACCTTAGGGTTCGGCTGGCAAACCATAGGTTCGGCTAGCAATAAAGGTTCGCTGGTTCCAGTTTCTATAAATAGCAGGTTTGCTTGTAGATCTGGTAGAACTTTGAACAGACTGTGAAAAACTCTCTGTATTTTCTCTGTGTGAGAATTTTGATCTTGTAATCATTTGTTGGTAATACAAGAGGTGTTTATTGAATTGCATGTGTTCTTTGTATTCATACATATTGACTATGGATTCCGCACGTAGTTGATAGTTCGTAGGACTTCGTATTCGATCCTAATCGGTTTAACGATCTTCACCAAACCAGCACTTTGTAAAGACCTAGCTTAAGTCGTCCATGAGAATGTGTTGGTTATGAGAGACAAATCAAAATACATAAAAAATACAAAAAGAAAATAAGTTGAAACTTTATGGAATTTATGATGTTAGGTATTAAGATGTGCTGAGATGAGTTACAAACTGATTTTAATCTTTGTTGGTTAGATAAAATGGGTAACTTAGTCAAAAAACATAAGTGATCATCAAATGAGTTGAATAATTTTGTATTGAAAAGCTCAAATTGGACAGACATATCAGTAATCGTATCACAAGACAAATGTGTCTGAAGTGAAACGTTTAGTAATGCTGATTTGATATGATTAGGAGTATGCTCTAGTTTCTCAACAAACCTCTCACAAAAATATATCTTTCTTTGTATTTAGTTGCTAGCTGTATAGTTGTATTTTATTTCAGAAAAATCACAAAAAGATTTTATGTTTTCAATTTTATTTTAGATGATCATTTGCAAGTTCAGATGTCTGTCACATCTGAATTCTAAACCTACCAGACTTATCTTAATTAATGGCATCTATTTAACAGATCTTAATGTTCATTTTTAAAATTAACTTGTGTTTATGAGTGCATGATTTCATTCGCACGAATGGATAGAACGAATGACTCATTCGATCGAATGAAGTCATTCGATCGAATGAAGCCATTCGATTGGTTCATTCGCCGAATGAACATTGAGTATGAAACTCATTCGGCGAATGAGTTTATGGAGAACCAGGTCATTCGTTGGAGTCATTCGGCGAATGACTGACATTATTTAAACATTCACTCGGCCAAACTACCCTCATTCTCCATTTCTTATTCGCTCGGCACTGTGTGTGTACTATTCGCACGAAACAACCTCTCTCCTCTGTCCATCGATTTTTCATCATCTTTCTTGATCCAGATACTGATTTATCGTCTTCTCATCATCTCAGGTACTTGGAGATCAAAGATTGTCGATTTTTGACCATGGAATCCTTGCATATCGTTCGTGATTTAGGGTTTTAGGGTTTTTTAAATCGCCCTTTAAATAAATAATCAAAATGACCTTTAAATCAGAAGATGTCAGTTCTAATATTGTTAGTCGGTCGTTTATGAGTATGGGAGTATAATTTCTATGGGCTGATTTGAAGATTCATAAAATGGAGTTTGAATTTGAACTGTCTGCCGAATGACATCATTCGGCGAATGGCTTATTCGGCGAATGAAGCTCATTCGATAGAATGATTCATTCGGTCAATATACTCATTCGACCAATGGTCATTTGGCCAAATCAAGTGCATTCGGCCATAATGATCTATTTGTTAATTGATCTAATTTAATTTTATTAAGCAACTGAATTGTACTAACATGTGTATTTCTATGATTTTCAGTATGGCTGGATACAAGTCAGTGACCAAGAACAACATATGTGCTCACCTGGATCTTTCTACGCCGAATGCTAGACACTTCACAGAGATTATCACATTTTTGAGGCGTTCCAGGATATTTGCTGCTATTTCTACCATGCATGTCCCCTATCATTCTCATCAACAAGACTTCTGGGCTTCTGCTGATATTGACTGTGAGGCTGAGCCTACTATCATTTGAGGGAAGGTACTTGGTCATGATGTGATTATTTCTGCTGAGTACATCCGGAGAGTCTGTGTATTCCAAGATTTACCATATCAGCCATATATGCTTGACCGCTATTTAGTTCGTGGGTGTTTCATGCGGTGCAAGTACGAAGATGATCTAGGGGCAGGGATCCTCAACAAGGTGTATATGTCTCCGTAATTCAAGTATCTAGGAGAGGTGACTTCGATGATATGAGGGAGACTATACAGTGTGCCTTCGTTGCCCTAGTGCTGAACAAGCCCTTCAATTTCTCAGCGATGATCTTCACGCACATGAAGGAGAATGTGGCACTAAAGGGAGATAGGAAGTTCCTTATGTATCCTCGGTTCCTTTAGCAGTTGATTGATACTCAGTTACCAGATTTGCCGAAGATCAATGCTGACATTATTTGCTTGGAGCACATGAATGACATTACTCTGAACAAAGTAATGTCATACAGAGGAAAGGAGAGGAAGCCGACACTACGTTCTTTGTTTGGCCATCTTGTGAGGCCTGATTACGTAGCTCCAGCTGGTAGGAGATGGACGCATGATGATTCGGATTCGGACATGGAGGATATTGTTGTGCCTGGTGATGAGGGTGATGATGGAGATGGTGGTGAAGGTGATGCAGGAACTGGTGCTGGTGGTGTTAGTGTTTGTGTCAGCTCGACTGTTGATGTCACTATTACTACTGCTAGTGTTAGCACAGTTGAGGGTGGAGTGACAAGTGTTAGTGCAGCTGATGTTGGCACAGGTGCTGGTGTTAGTACATATGTTGTTGATGATGAGGATGTGGATATTGATTCACTGTTGGAGTTGGACTTCATGGCCACTACTACCTCCATAGTGACTACTCCACTAGATATGACAGGCACCACATCTGCTGAAGACAGGGATGAGTCAGATGACTCAGGTGATGAAGGTGGTGAGGCTGGTGACGGGGGTGCTGAGAGTTCAGACTCAGAGGACACTCCTGATGAGTATGAAGATGTATGGGTAGGTGGGAAGTTGGTGAAGAGGAAGAGGAAAAGAAGTGAGGCAGAGCTTGATGAGATCACAGATCCTACCTTTATTCCTGAGTTTGATATCTCACCACCTCCGCGTTCATCTGCTCCAGCCACTGCAGCTGTTTCTGTTGCTACTACTCAGGCCACATCATCTCCAGCTGGGAGGAGGAAAAGGGCTAGGTTCCTTTTCTAGAGGACGTCAGAACTGTCTTCTGCTGCTACAACGACTGTTTCATCAGTAGCAGCAGTCACAGTTTCTTCACTGACCAGGTCAAGGGCTATTCCGACACGTAACACTGTTGCCCCTCTGACCACCTCTATTGTTTAGGCTCCCATATACACTACTGCATCTACAGGTCCTTCCATCACACTATCTGATCTTACCATACCTACTGTTTCAGTTGTCAAGCAGCTGATCACACTGAACATTATGATTCTTAGATTGATGGAAAGGAACCTGGAACAGGAGAAGAAGAGCAAGGAGCAGGAGTTGTTGATTTCCCAGCTCACAAAGAGGGTGAACGATCAGGATGCATTGTTGCTCCAGGCTGCTAATCAACGAGCTGATTTGAAAGCCCGTTCTGCTCAACAAGAAGAACAGCTCCTGAAGTACATCGATAAGCATAATCAGTTGGCTTTGATTGCCACTGATTTCAGTAAGAGGATCCTATCCTTGGAAGAGGAGAACGCCCGACTTTCAGAACAGATTGAGAGTCTTAAGGAGACTCCAAGGATAGAGGGGTCTGCTGCTCACTCCGATGATTCAGATTTCAGAGAAAGAAGAACAAGAAGAAGAAGAAATTGAAGCAGAGTAAGGTGAATCTGATGAGGAGAAAGTTGATTTGAGGAGTCAGACAAAGATGATGACTCGGATGGTGATAATCAGGATGGATCTGGGAGTGGGTCTACTGGATCTTCAAGTTCTGATTCTGATGATGATGATGACCAAGCCCCTCCTTCCCCTGAGATTCGTATAAAGACAAAGCATGATAAGAGTGCTAAAGCTCCTTCTCCTCCTCCTGCTCAGACTGACGAACCTACAACCGCTGAGGAAGTCGAAGCTGTGCCACTGAGACATCAACTGCATGAAACACTTGCTATGATTCTTGACACTCAGGGCGTTATACAGCACTCAGTTAGCTACGATAAAGAGGAAGGAGAGATCATTCACTGTTTATCAAAGGAGCAAATCGCCGAGCTGTTCAGGTTAAATCCTGAGGAGGTTGTGATTGATGATACCTCACCTCCAGTTGATGATGAGCCGTCTCCAGAAACTTTTGATGACGTTGATGAAGTCATTATGGAGGACATAACAGAGGAAGAATATCCAAAGTATGCATCAGCTGAAGACGAGCTACCAACTTTTACTGATTTATTTGATCAAGCTACTGAAGAAATGTTGAGCTGATACTTAGAAGAACAAGATGAGAGTAGTAAGACTTTAGCTGATGACATCAAATAGAGAAAAGAAGAATGGAAAGCGTACTGGGAGATCCAAAAGAAGGAAAGCAATGTAAAGATGCCAGCTACACACACAAAAGTCTACAGGATGATGGGCTATAAAGCTAGAGGACAGATTCTGAGCTGGGCATACTTTCATGACTTAGGATGCTACACAGTAAAAAGAGAAAGGGGAGTTGATTACTTCAAACATCCACATGACTTCACGACGCTGCCAGGATTTGAAGTCAATCGGATTGCGTGCTTGAAGATGTTATACAACGATGGCTCAGGGATATCAGCTTGGTTCTCTAGACAAATCCAGTACAAGTACATAAAGAGGTGGGTGAACTTCAGGCCTCAGCAACCTGAACGATATTACTTGCCAGAAATAGATGGACATACTCGGAAGCATAAGGTTACCCTGAAGTGGCTTCCTCCTAAAGTCATGAAGAAGATTCCGTTAAGGAAGATGCGTCAAGACTTTATCGAGGGCTTCCGATGGTGGTACTACGACTGGCGTACTGGAGAAGCCGTGATTGTTATGTGCAAAGAGAAGAAATGGGAGACTTAACGTATTTTTGATCCGATGTGGTTGACAAACTTGTCACGCAGCGATATCAAGATTCTGTATTTTCATCAAATTTTCTTTGATGTTCAAGATATGGAGCAAGCATTGGAATTCATGAGGGTAATCAAGATCTGTATGGTTATGAAGATTCATGCAGGATCAGACTGGAAAGCTATCTCCGACAAATATTTCAAGAAAGACACTTCCAAAGGATGAACTAGGTCCAAGGGGGAGTTTGTAGATGCATTAAATGTCCCTAGTTCTATTTTGTACTGTTCTTAATGTATAAAGTTTATTATATTAATGGAAGTTGTCTTTCTATATTGTTCTTAATGTTTATTATTGTTTATAAGTGTTTGATTATGTTTAAAGTTGAAGTTATATGTTTTTCAGACACATTTGGGCGAATGGCTCTAAGTATGAAGCCATTCGCCGAATGAATGAACTAGAGAATGACATAGGTAAACGAATGAATCATTCGCCGAATGACTCATTCGAATAACTTGTCCATTCGACTCTGTCATTTGCAGAATGAGTTGCTTCGGCCCCTCATTTGGCCGAATGGCAACAATTAGTAAATACAAACCAAATCTATTTCAAACCTAACTTTCAGAGCCCTCCTTCTTCCATGAGAACCCAGAGTCAAAACCCTAGGAGATTAGAGCGGCCATTGCACATCTAAGTTCGATTCTCAACCCGTGGTGTCTGATTCTCGATCAAACGTCCTTCCTACACTTTCGGATCACCACGGTTGCTGTTGGTTTCGATTGGAAAACCCTGGAATAGGATTCCGCACTATTCCAGAGGTTGTCGAGTAGATATCCATTGGAACCGGATTGTTTCCGAGCACCGTACAGGTCCTACAATACCCAAAAATTATGAGATACAAGACAAGAAATAATAAGACAAATAACTGGCACTATTACAAACACTGAATCAATAGACTAGTACAAATACAAAGTCAACAAGAACGGAAACAAGAGTCTTCAGGAGTCTTCAGGTCTTCTGAGGTTGAAGTAGTTGTGCTGATGGTCAATGGTTATTCTCTAGGAAGATGATAATTGGAAGATGATCATCGGAAGCTGATTAAACAATCAGTTATTTCGGAATAAAAGATTGTCTTCCGAGTCATTTAATGTCTTCTGATGCAATGGATGTCTTCCAAAGGTGTCATGATCAGCTAGTGTCTTCTGAGGTAGATAAGTTCAGCGTCAGTTCTTTTTGGCGAATCTTCCGCTGTTGATCTTTCGATACTGAAGCAGTTCTTCAATCGGAAGAGTAGCATCCGCGGCTGTTCAATCCGCGGTTTACTCAATTGTATGGCTTCATTGGTTTTGCTCATCAGTCCTTATTTTCCAACAATCTCCCTTTGGACTGACGAAGCCAAAACCATTTATTTTTGTTTCAAAGCCAGACCAATTTTAGTCCTAAGAGTTCGAACATAGTTCAAAACTTCATACTCCGTATCAGCATTGTCCAAAGTCTTGTGCTGCATCCCAATTTGAAAAGAAAGTTCTTGATCCATTATATCTTTCAATGGCTATACTCTTGGAGATAGAGTCATAGAACCATCTTTTTATTCTTGTTCTGGAGTTTTTGATCTGAGGAGGCTGGGATTTAGAAGGTAGACCCAAAGGAAGAGGAGCTTTAGCTGGCAAATGTATTATTTCTCTCCTTGTCACTTGATCATTTGAATCAAGTACCTTCTTTACTACAGCACGCTGATGAGGCTCATGGTTCATCAGAAGATCAGGAAGGATTTCCTTATTAACATCAACCCAGGGTCTGAATTTGATAGCAGATGGAGATTCTGTAGACTCAACACCACGGTTTCCCATAGGTGCATTTAGCAAATGATCAAGCATTGTGCTTGGGTTGGCATCCTTGAGCTAAGTCACTATAGAGGGAGAAGGAGAAGTGACTTCTTTCCAAAGCTCAGGGTGATCTCTGTTCTCTCTTTTGAACTTTGACCATTCATCAAATAGAACATCATCTCTCCATCTTGTTATTGTGTTATTTGGTCCCATTGATTTTCGATGAGGATGTGGTTTATTCTTTTCCTCTGCTCAATGGTCTTTTTCTTCTTGACTTCAGCTTTTACTATTTTGGATAAGACTTCAGCTTCATTTCTTAGGCTAGTAATATCCCAGTTGCTAAAGTTTTCAACCTTGTACTTCCCTTCATCCAGTAGAAACTTAATGAGCTGCTCCCTCTCAGCCTGATAGGCTTTCTCTTGCTGCTGATCCAGTCTGGCAATTTGTTCCTGATAGGTCTTTACCAGTTCATCTCCTAAGAGACCAATGGCTTCTAGACCAGCTAGGATCATGTTTTTCTTCTCCGTTTCTTTATTCTTTATCTTCCAAAAGTCTTCATCGGAAGGGAAAGTCCTAACAGGTGAGTAGGATTCCTTTATTGGAGAAGTTTGTGCTTTCTTAGTATCTGCCGACCTTATTAGTGAGGGAGCTGTGGGAGTGTTGGGAAGATCAGACTCATCATCATCAGCCAATATGAACCTTTTCTTTCTTGAAATAAGAGTGGCAATGGGTTGATCATCATTTAAGTCTAAGTTGGGTTCTTGAGTATGGGTTAGGGGGTTCTGAGATATGTTATTGGATGTTTTGGTTATTCTGACCACACTCTTTTGTCTTCTTGAAAAAGACTGAGTGATTATTGGTGCTGGTTTTTGGCCAATTTTGGAGGCATTGAGAGTGATAGGAAGGGAGGTTTGTGAGGATAGTTCTAGGAGTGTTTAAGAGGCAGAATTTGGAGAAAGATTAGGTGAGATTTCTTTTTTTTGTGTTTATGGGTGAAGAGGGGATAAATATGGTGGGAGAGACATGTTTAGGATGGATGGGGTTGTGCTCAGATTGGACGGAATCAAATGGAATTGGTATGTCCTGAGTAGTTGAGGCTAAAGAAGATGGGGCAGTGGTTGTGGGCTTTATTTGCTCAGTTGGAGCTGATTTAGAAGGTTTGGGTTTTCTGGATACTCTAGATGTTCCAGTGTTTATTTGAGCTTCAGCTTCCCTTTGCTTATGCTTTGAGCTAGCCTTAGCAGCTTCAGTTTGGAACTGTTGATCCACTGCTGCTTTAAGGAGTGCATCTTGATTTTGGCAATCTTATTTGCTTCATCCTCATTTGCTCAGTCTTATCTTCTGCCCTTTTGGAAGCTTGGGCAGCAGACAAGAGCCTTTCATTTCCCCTCTTTTTGGCTTCATCAGCCTGTTCCTTGAACCAGGGAGAAGGAGGAGCAATCCCAGTAAGGGACTCAAGAAATTGGGTATGGTTAGAAACTTCATGTTATAAGGAGGAGACTTTGGTATCTACTAAAATTTTCGGTAGATCCAATTGGATCTTTTGAGTGGTGAGGAATTGGTGGGTAATGGTTTGAAGCAGGGTAGTTAGATGGGCAGTAAGAAGTGGGTTTAACACTTCCTGAAAAGCATGAGGTGAGAAGATGGGGGCAGTGGAAGTAGGTGGAGTGTTTGAAGTACCTTCAATTGAAGGTGCCTGCATGGGGATGGATTTGGGTTGCAGGGATTGGTTACTCAAGAATGTTGTGACTAGCTTAGTGAGCTTAGACACATCAGCCTGAATGTGAGCAACATAATCCGTCAATTCCTTTATTTTAAGATCTGATTCGTCCATCCTTTAATGGATTTAGTCAGTTTTATCATGACCTGAGTCCATCTCAGGAATGTCATGGACCCCTTTTTCTTGGTTCCGGGGATTTCGAGCCTTAGTTTCAAGAACTTCATAGGCTGTTGACATATCGGGAGTCTTATTGCCTGATCCATTCAAATGAGAGCCCGTTGGAGTCTCATGTGAGATGCATGCTCTATATGATCAAGAGGTCTAGATGGACTGGACATCCTGATCTCATCCTCTTCTCCATGGGTAGGAAATTGATGAGTTTGAGCAAAGGTTTGATGTGGTCGTTCCTCTATTGGAGAAGGGGGAGGAGAACCAAGTTGCTCAAACAAAGAATCAATCTCATGGAGAACATGGGTAGGAGAGTTAAGGGTTATATGTGGAGAAGAAACAGAGATGTCCTTGGGAGATTGGACTGCCATCTGAGTGTCAAGTGACATTTCAGTGGTTAGAGAGGGTTCCCTTTGGAGTACAACATCATCCTGTTGAGAGGATTGATGATGAGCTAGATGGGGTGGAGATGCTTGATTCATCTGTGAGGATGGAACAGATGTATCCAATTGCTTAGTGGGGGCAGAGACATGTTCAGGGATGTCATCTTCCTGAACAGTCTTTTTGGGCTTTTTAGGTTTAGAGGCTTTGGAAGAGGCTTTTCTTTTGGCCGGTACCTATACAGGTGTGGAAGAAGAGGTGGATGTGGGTTCACCAAGGATGGGTGTTTCCTTAGTGTCATCTATTTGTCGAGCATCAGTGTTCAATCTAGTGAAAACATGTTTGTCAATGCTCTTGATAGTAGTAATAGGAGCAATATGAGAACCATTATTAAGGTCAGCAAAGAGACAGGCCATCACAAAGCTAGGATACAATAGAAACTTGGGACTTTTCTAGTGATGTACCAGATGGTCAAAAATTATTTAGGACAAGTTGACCTTGTCGTTGGACAGAGCAGCATACATGACATATTGCATGTCATATGGCATTTCTCCCCAACTTGTGGACTTTTGAGACAGACACTGTAAAATGGTGTGATATAGGAACTTGTACTTAAGGTAGAAGAAAGCTTTGTACAAGGTCCTCTCTTTCAGGTCACCCTGATAATCACACTGAACAAAAGCATTATGGAGAAGTTTTAGAGAAACAGTTATGGGAGCCTCGGTGTCGTTCAAGTTTAGGGCAACGCTTATTTTGGAGGGGGTGAGGGTGACTTGTTGACTAGCGACCACCGAAGCGATGCTTTCGTCAGAGCCATCCTTTGTCACCAATGATGAGTTTGCCAAAACTGGTTTAGAGCAACTTCTGAGATAGGAGGATTTAGAGTGAGAGCAGTATGAATGAAGGAGTTTACCAGAATGTCGATTGCTTCGTTGTAGTGAGGGTACTCAGAAGATTTGACAAGGTAGGCTCCAAGGTTGTTGATCGACTTGATTTTCATGGCTTCAGATGCCATTTTTTTTCGACGAAGAACACCGAGCATTTATGAGCGTAAAGTGTGAGTACGAATCTTTGCTTTAGAGAAAAAGAGAGAAGGAAGTTTAACTGTTCGAACACAGGGCCGGTTTGAAAAATAAAAACTGCCACTACTTATAACTTACCAAAAGCTTTACCTTAGGGTTTTTACCCATTGGACAAACCTGTGAGCAAGAGAGAGAAGAACAAACGACAAAGGAGTACGTTCATGCACACCCTGAAGTACAGACAAAGCTTTGTAAGGAATGAAGCATGGTCCGATGCCGTTACACCATCATCATGAGCATCAAGCTCAGATGGAATCAATGTAAGTGCGTCGTGTCAGGCGACATGCCTGACAAGCAGTTGTCCTTCGCCATGAGCAGCATTCAGAAGATTCAAATTTGAACGAAGGGTTTTCTTGATCAAAAGAAGATCAGGAAACTTCGTTAAGTTATTGTGAAGGAACTGAGGGACTTAAGAGGGTAACCACGGATATAAATAATATCAGTGGTCATTAGAGAAGAGAAGGGTAAAAAGGTAAAATGCAAAGATATTATCGAGCCCTGAAAACAATTAATGAGGGTCAATTCAATTAATTGTAGGGGGTCTAATCTTGCAGAGCGATTAGTGACCGTCAAATCAAACGTAAGTCTCAAGATTTAGTTAACTATAGAGAAAAGAAGTTAACCATGGAAGAGATTTTTAACATTGGAAGAACCTTATCCTAGGAAGCAAAGTAACTATGGATAAGTGATAACGTTAAAAGTCTCAGAAGGAAAAGAGACAACGAAAGTGAAATAAACCACAGAAGGTTTAAAGTGTAACAACGGAAGTTTTAACCGCGGATAGATATGAAACAGTGGTTGTCATAACCACTGAACCTATCCGTGTTATGGGATAACCACTAAGAGACCAAGGTTGATTCATCCGTGGCTTATCAAATATCCGTTGTTAGGATAATCATTGAAGATTATCCTTTTATATATATATATTTATTTAAAGGTTTAAGAAACACATTCTTAACCATGTTTATTAGCTCATATTTATCATTCCCAATTTGGCCACAAACTTAGAAAAGGTTGAAGAGTCCAAGGGTTTGGTATATATGTCCGCTATTTGGTCACTTGTAGAGACATGTTCTAGGACAATTAGTCTATTTTCAAAACAGTCTCTAATGAAGTGATGCCTTATTTCTATGTGTTTGGTTTTTGAATGGTAGACATGATTCTTTATTATGTTTTTGGCAACTTTGCTGTCTATTAGGAGAGGTGTTTTTAGTTCAGTTATTCCAAAATCCAGCAGTTGGTATTGTCACCAAAGGATTTGGGCAGTGCAATGGACTGCTGCAATGTACTCAGCTTCAGCAGTTGAATATGAGACCGACGTTTGCTTCTTGCTTTGCCATGGCACTAAGAAATTTGCAAAGAACCGACATCCTCCCGAAGTAGACTTTCTGGTGAGCGAGCATCTAGCATAATCACTGTCTGAAAAACCAACAAGCTTACAAGTTTAATTAACAGGATACCAGATACCTAGCATAGGAGTGCCTTTATGATATCTGAGTATCCTCTTCACAAATGAAAAATGTGATTGTTTGGGTGCTGACTGGTATCTTGCACAGACACATGTTGCATACATGATGTCTGGCCTCGATGCGGTAAGATACATCAAAGATCCAATCATGCACATGTAGAGGGTTTGATCTACAAGATCACCCATCTGGACTTATTCCTGGACTTGTAGCCATGGGGGTAGAGATTATTTTGCAATCATTCATATCAAATTTATTTAGAAGATCCTTTCCATGTTTAGATTGATGAATGAAAGTCCCATTGGGGGTTTGTTTAAGTTAGAGTCCTAAAAATGTTTTTAGTTCACTTAAAGCACTCATTTCAAACTTAGAAGACATTAATTTAGAAAATTGTTCACACAAGGAAGGTTTTGTTGATCCAAAAATGATGTCATCAACATAAATTTGGACCAGCAAAAGTTCCTTGTCTACCCTCTTGATGAACAAAGTCTTATCAATGGTTCCCCGAGAAAATTTATTAGAAAGAAGAAATTGGGAAAAAGTGTCATACCATGCTCTGGTGCCTGCTTCAGGCCATAAAGTGCTTTGTCTAGTCTGTACACCCAATCAGGATGATGAACATCATCAAATCCTGTAGGTTGACACACATAGACTTCCTTCTTTATAGTTCCATACATGAATGCACTTTTTATATCCATTTGATATACCTTTATATTATGGGATATAGCAAATGCTAGGAAGAGTCTGATGGCTTCTAGTCTGGCCACGGGAGCAAAGGTTTCATCATAATCGATGCCTTCCTCTTGAGAGTACCCTTGCACTACCAATTTGGCTTTATTTTTGATCACGATGCCTCTGTCATATGCTTTATTTCTGAATACCCATCTATTTCCAATAGGGTATTTTCCTGCTGGCAAGGGGCAGAGAGTCCAAACATTTTGCCTTTTGAATTGTAATAATTCATCTTGCATAGCCTCTACCCAATTATGATCTTTAAGAGCTTCCTGATATTTGGAAGGCTCAACTTGGGACAAAAAGGCTACATGAAGGCAGAAGTTTGAAATCTGGCTCCTATTTGAACACCTTTATTTAAATCACCTAAGATCTGTTCTAGAGGATGACTTCTGCTGAAGGGAATGATGTCCAAACAGTTATTTGTCGAGGCAGCATCGGAAGAAGGTGACTTTTCAGTGGAGCCAGGAGAGTTTTCTGGTGGGGAAGTATGAACATTTTTAGGAACATCTACAGGTACATTATCCAAGGCTAGGGATAAAGGAGTAGATATTTGTTTATCTTGATCTTGAGAATTTATTTGAGAGGAAGGAATGGAGGTAAAGAATTCAGATACAGAACACTCCTCAAGAGAGGATATATCTTCAGAGGTTTGACACGATTATGAATAAGGAGAAGCAGAAGGGGTAGAAGAAATATAGGTGAAGCTTTTAAGATCGAAGAGATCATCAGGAGCAGATGCAAAAGATGAAGTTGATGCAGATTCATTGAATTTGACAACAATAGTTTCCTCAACAATTTTGGTCCTGAGGTTGAAAGCTCGGTAAGCCTTAGAGGTCAGAGAGTATCCAACAAAATATCAAGAGTCAACTTTAGCAGCAAACTTGGACAAAGAGTCTTTTGTGTTCAAAATGAAACACGGACACCCAAAGACTTTAAAAAGGAAATGAGAGGCTTTATGTTATGAAGGACTTCATAGGCTGTCTTGTTATGTCTTTTCACAATGTGAACTCTGTCTAAGACATAGCAAGCAGTGTTTACTGCCTAAGCCCAAAAGGATAAAGGCCATCATGAGTCTGAGAGCATAGTTCTTGCAGCTTCAATAAGTGTCCTATTCTTTTTTCCACAACTCCATTTTGAGCAGGAGTTCTAGGAACACTATATTGTCTGAGGATTCCTTTAGAAATGAAGAACTTATCAAGAACCTGATTCTTGAGTTCAGTGCCATTATCACTCCTTATTGTCTTGACTGAAAGACCAAATTGTCTTTCAAGTTGGGTGATAAGCGCAATTATTTTATCAGAAGTCTCATCTTTGCTGAAGAGGAAGAAGGACCAGCAAAATCTTGAGTAGTAATCCACAACAACTAAACGATATCTCTTTCTTGCCAAACTGGCTACCTTCACTTGACCAAAGAGATCCATATGAAGCAGATTGAGACAACTGATTATTTTGGATTCCTCAATAGATTTATGTGATGTTTTATGTTGCTTTCCCTTTAAGCAATATTCACATTGACCTTCAAAGTGAAATTCATTGGAAGGCAATCCTCTTACTAGAGATAGGGTAGAAAGCTTATGAAGAGATTGGTGGTTAAGATGACTAAATCTTCTGTGCCAGAGGGCAGTTTCAGAAGATGATGCTTTGGCTATCAAACAAGTAGGAGAAGATGTTTGAGAATCAGTGGTCATGTCTACAATGTAGACATTTCCACTTCTTTTCTCCATTAGCAAGGTGTGCTGATCAATTAAGCTCTTTATTTTTGAATTTATTTCAGGTGAAAGAATTTGGCAACTGTCCTTGGTGAAAAATGAACTAAAGTTCTTGTCAGCTAGTTGAGAAACACTCAAGAGATTAAAGTTGAGGTTTTCAACTAAGCTTACATCTTTGGAGTGCAGTTTTCCACTCAAGACAGAACCGGACCCTACTATCCAACCCTTTGCATTATTTCCAAAGGAAACAGACCCTCCATTCTTTGGAATGAAGTTATTTAAGATAAATCTGCATCCTGTGATGTGCCTAGAGCCTCCACTGTCCACATACCATAGATGATTTTGGTTTGAAGAAGATCTCTGCATATGACGATTAAATGCAATAGGTTAGATATGGGTCTTATTTTATTTTTGAAAGAAAGAGGAGATGCTTATTCTTTTTGCTGAGTGTTATTCATCAATTTCTGCATCATCAGTATCAACTGTTGCTGATTTTGATGCAAGATATTGATTTGTGAATCCATGGAAGAAGGGTTCACATCAGCAGGAGAATGAGTAGCAGGAGTCACCATGGGATAAGAAGGTGGTGTTCCAAGAATGGATGGTCCAGGAGAAGAAGATAGAGGTGAAGACAAGCGAAGAGATGGATGGGAGTTAGATCTTATTGAACTATTATCTGAAGATCTATTAGCCTTCTTTGATTTCCTCATCTTATTATGGAGATTCCCTTTAGAAGAAGAAGCCTGTTCAGCTTTCAATCTTTCAGCATTAAGTTTATCTCTAGCTTTTTCCAAAGGAGTTTTTGTCCAACAGTTTTTAGTAGTGTGATTGTACTTGAAACACTTTAGACAAGCAGGAGATAGAGAGGAATAGTTAGGGATGAAAGGCTTATTCGCCTTCATTATTGGATAAGGTGGATGAGGATGAGAAAGAGGGAATCTGATGTCAACCATGGGCCTCTTTCCTTTGTCAAGGCGGGCAACATGATTATCAGAGGTTTCAAGAAGAATAGTACCTTCCGAACTTCGAGTAGAGCTCATGGTTGGAGCAATCTCAGTTTGTTGAGAAGAATTATTGTTGTGATCACTTTCCAAGTTTGTTTCCTCCAGTTTTTCAACGTTAGTTTCAGTGGGATAAACAAACGTAGGAAACTGTCTAGGTTGGTACACTCTTGGAGGTGTGATTTTTATGGTTGGAATTTCATCCAGAAGAAAGGTAGAGGAGATGGGTTCAGAATCAGTGTCATTTATTTCATTGTCAATTGGGGTATAGTCCTCTGGAGGACTAGTGTGATTATACCCGATTCCAAATTTGGCTTTGCTGTGAACTTGCTTACTTAGAAGCATTTTGAATCCTTTGTAGGATTCAACCCACTTGTCACAGCTGACTTTGGTCTGAGACAATTCATCTCTACAAGCTGCATATTTTTCATTTTGCAAATCAAATAGAGCTTATAGATTGGATTTTTCAGTCTTTAGGATAGAGATTTGACTGTCTTTATTTTTTATTAATTTTTCTACTTCAGAATTTTTATTATCTAGCAGTTGCTCCAACTCCTGATTTTGTTGTTGAAGCAACATGTTGGCTTTCTTTATTTTTGCAAAAGCCTCTATGCACGCATCAGTACATAGTTTTTCTAGAGTAGAAGACGATACCAGCGCATCATGAGTGTTTGCTACAGGTTGTTCAGAAGGAGTAGAATCGTCACCAACAGCCATGAGAGCAAAATCTGTTGGTTCAGAAGTGATGAGGGCATAGCCTACATCTTCAGGCAGGCTGCTCCAGTCTACGTACTCTTGGGTGAAAAGAGCCGGTTGACTAGAAGAAGGGGACTAGACAGCAGGACCTGGTACATTTATTTGTGAAGGGGATGGTTCAACAATTTAAAAGGGGCAAGAGTGAGTTGATACATGATACCATTGGCAGCTTGTACAAATTGTACATTGGTAGGAGGAGGGGTCTGTACAATGTGTGCTGACTCCTAAGAATTGTTGTGCCTTCTGAAAGATGAGGAAGAAGAAGAAAAAGGTGCTGAAGAAGTATGTGATTGTGAGTTTGGGAAAGTCACATACGGTGAAGAATTAGAGTTGGGAGCATTTTTTCATTCCCTGGAAAAGTGTCTAGTGCCATGACATCTATAGCATTGAACCTTAGCCTTATTTAGGCCAAACCTGGTCTTCCCATGAATACCAGGAAATTTCCTTCCGGTCCTCTTATAGAACTTATTCATTCTTATGCTCAAGAGGGCCAGTTGGTGAAGAATGTCCATCTCTTCCAAGTCATCACTTGGAACTTGATGAGATCATCCATGACAAAGCACAAATGATCAGAAATTGGAGAGTGGTCATCACAAGAAGAAGTGATGCCAGTAGTTATGTCTATGTATTCATCATAACCCTGATCATTTTTCTCTGAGTTATGACTGAGAAGAGCTGTGTTCCCTTGATCATACTCTTCAGTTGATTTATTAGACTTTATTAGTTTTCGTTTCTGGTCAATCTCTTGCTCAAAGGTTAGCAACTTACCATGGAGTTAGGTAAGCGAGAGTTTGCCAAAGTTTTGAGACGATCTCATGACAATGGAATAAGTTTCCCATTTTTCAGCCCGAGATCTCAAGTAGTGGTTTAGAATAGAGACAGGGGGTACACTTGACCAGCTAGCTTTAGTTCACTTAAGAGAGAAGTGAACCGTTCAAACTGCTGAGTCAGTGACTCGTTATTTAGTTGGGAGAATGTCTCGTATTGTTGAGCTAATATCTCCCTGGTATTAGCCACAACATCTTCGGTACTACTGAATTGCTCTTTTAGAGCATCCCACAAGTCTTTAGCAGACTCGTGGTGAAAAAGACCAGAGTATATTTCATTAGGATGGTCCATAGCCAGTTGAGCATGTGCCTTTGCATCAAGCTCTAACTTCTGATAGTCTTCTTCGGTGTAATTCCGAGGATTCTTCGTGACATGGTCTCTAGTCTTCGTGTCTAGGACCATTGGTTTATGCTGTCTGAACATGACAAACTTCCAACATCCTGTGTGATTATTGGACAGGAAATGTAACATCCGTCTCTGCCAAATGTTATATTGGTGCCTAACGAAGATCGGTGGCTTTGTGGCAGAACCGGTGTTATGGGGGTCTAAGGTGAAATTTTCTACCATGGGTTCACAAACAGTTATGAGCAAATTAATAACTGATGAGTTCTCAAAGTGATTTGTTAGAATGATTTTTGAACGCAGTTTAGTTCAAAAACCAAACTCCTGCAGATTTAGAGAAAATAGAAAGACAGAAGAGACAGAACACATAAAACTAAACAACAAGATATCAGTGAGAGCTTTGAGTTTAGTCTTGATGGTTAAACTAAGACTAAGGACAAAGCTCTGATACCAATTGTTGAAATACAGAAACCTCGAGGAGTAGCTGTTTTACCAGGAACAAGGCTTTAGACTCTTAGTCAAAGCTTTGGTTTTAGCTCCTGCTAAATTTTTGCACAAGGTTGTTGTAACATCAGTGCCGGAATCATAACCGGAACAGTAACATGAACAGTAATTCATGTACAATATATGTGTGCTATATGTATATCATTATCATTTTATGTTTGACACAAAACTATTGCGCTTCATTTCATAAACATAACTCAAAACCATGGTTCAACAGTCAGAATTTCATCTGACAACACATAATTATCACTTGATTGTTAGTTAGGACATTATTACGTATAAACGTATGTGAGGTTGAATAGAACAAAATAACAACGGAGGTCCGTTACGTGAATGCTAAATTGACGGGTTATTCGTATAGGTGACGATCTGTACGAATATATCGGAAAGTTTAACGTTCTGAACGATATCCAATAATTAGAAAATCATATCGAAAAGTGTAGTTATCTTCGTGTTCGTACGGGTGATGATTCGAGCGAATACGCGCGACGACTATACGATTCAATTTAAACAGGTAAATTTAACGATTAAAAAATTTAAAATAAACGGAAGATATTTAGTTAATTTACTAGGAATTACCACCTAAATGAAATTTATAAACTCTACTTTTAAAACTGTAATGTTCCATTACGAAAACGAAAGGAAACCGACGCTCCTGCGCGAAACCGAGCGAGCCCGAACATACTCGGGTATTTGAAAGCATTAATATGGCATTAAATCACATATTTCCTCCCCACCTACCATCTTCTTCTTCCCCAAACCGTCATTATGGTTGAGGTAGGAATTTGGGGAAAACACTTTAGATGGCCTGAATCTAGAAAATGATGGTGATGGGATACACAGCTGCGAACCAAGCGAAGGAACACTCAGCTCGGCCGAATGGCCAGAAGCTGAATGAGTAGTCCATTCGCCGAATAGGGCTTCCATTCGGTCGGTTCCCACACTCGCATGACCATGAGCCTTTGGCCGAACCACATCATTCGCAGGAGCTGTCATTTGGTCGACCTGTGACAACTAGTACCTGACCGGCCGACAAGTCCGTACGGTACGCGTACTTTCAACAGTAACTGTGTGTAAATACAAGTGTGTAAACAGTACTTGTATTAACAGAATCCTAAATACAAGAAACAGTTGTACGTATTTTCTTGTAAACTTAAATACTGTAGGTACAACACTCATTTGAAACATAAGTTGTGTGTATTTAAGTGAAAACCTAAGTACGGTTAACACAACAAATCACGAGAAACAACAGTGTTCATACAAATAACAAGAACAAATCGGTTGCGATCTGATATCCATAGATGACAGGAATCAGATGGCCGACATTTCAATGTGAAAACAATGTGAAAACAGGATGTTTAGTTGAGTCCGACAGTGAGGAAATACAATTTAAAACAATGTAGCAGTGTCGTTTCAGAATAACGAACTGATAGTGTGTTTGCGTGTGTGACGATTCACACAAACATATCTGTGAGTTTAACGTTATGAAATGATAACTGGAAAGTAGAAAACAAAAGTCGGAAAGCAAAATCATCGTCGTGTTCGTTCGAGTGACGATTAGAACAAATACGCGCGATGGTGACGCGATCCGACGAAACGAAAACGAAAACACGACACGAACGATCATAAATTAATGAAATTATATAAATAATGTTTTACAATTTTGAAACTCATCAAAATAATTAAATTAACATTTCTTTTAAATTATTACATATAAATTACGCGTAAAGTTCCGGATACGCGACGAAAACGCGAACCGAGCAACTAAAACGGACCCGAATACCCCGAGGGTATTTAAACAACAAATGAGGGTGTTTTCTCATTTGTTGGCTGCCATTTCTCTCTCTAAAACTCCAATTCCGAAACCCTCTCTCTCTAGAACTTTCAACCTTCAAAACCCCATAACTTGCTCATTTCTCAACGAATTTGGGTGATTCTTGAACCTACACGAAGCTCTTGAAGCCCTCTACGTGAAAGTTCAACAGATCGGAGGAGATAGCTACTGAAAAACGAGGTATGATGCCATAAAGAAATCTGGAAATAGGGTTTTCGTTACCCTTAATCGACCTAAGTCCACCCAACCGGTCTAGATCTCTTGTGAGTCAAACTAAACCTGCGAATGTTACTCTTGGCATATCGACAACACAGCAACAACCATGGGAACAGTGAACTCGCAGCTGGTGATGATGGGTAGTGGTTACAGGTTCGTGAGGGGGTTTAGCCATGGCCGAACCCTAATTTCCAACGAACCCTTCAATGCCTTAGCCGAACCTTCTTGCTCCTCACCTACAACTCACGAACCTCTCACTAGCAGGAGCCGAACCTTTATGGTGACTGCGAACCCACATAATCAGCGAACCAGCCGGACAATCAGTCGAACCCTTGATCATCTCCCGAACCCTGCTCAGCGAACCAATATCAAGCTGAACCTGCATGCTTCGCCCATGCAGACGAACCCTAAGGGGCGAGCTCATAATGTCCCTAACCTTTTGAGAGTGGTGAACCCTGTGTGTGTCACGAGCCCTTATGGCGCCGAACCTACCAATGGCCGAACCAGTTAGCATCACCGAACCCTACATGGCTTTAGAAACCTAGACGAACCTATGTATCTAAGTCCTTAGCCGAACCCTGTGAAGACCACCGAACCTATGGGCTTGTGAAGGGGCAGCCGAACCATGCATCTTAGTAGGCGAACCTTTGATAGCCACAAACACTAGCCGGACCAATCATGGCCGAACCCTAGTCATTTAGGTCTAACAGGTTCGTTAACCTGCTGATGACCGAACCCAAGCCGTGCCACTTATCCCACCCAGCTATTTAATTCGTCCACTTTTTCCTATTGGGCCTTAACAACCAAATTGAATAACAGACTCCTTGGCCCAAACATCATAAACGATTTGGTCATGTGAATCTCGGCCCAGACATTAATTGCGCGGCCCAAACATGTTCTTTCGGCCCATGGGATTTTCAGTCCAAGGCCCACTTACAAGCATAGCCCAAGTCATGAACCGGCCCATTAGGATTGTTTGGGTCCAGTTCGATTGGCCCAGCCCAATAAATCTTTTTGACTTATCATGGCCCAATAGCATAAACTTTAGCCCAGATAATCATCTGACTGATGAACCATAGTTCTTAACTTTTTTTTCTGTACTGATTCTGAACATGTTCGTTGATGACATGAAATGAAAGTGAAACATGAAATGAATACGAGAAACAATGAAACACATATAGTTTGCACCTGGTTACTGTTCATTTTACTGTAGAGATCACTGTTCTGGTGACGTTTTCGGCACTGATGTTACAGTCTCCCCTTGTTAGAGAAATTTTGTACCGAAATTTAAGAGTTGATATCGGGCACAGCTTCCTCTTCAAAAAGTTGGGGATACTTTAACTTCATGTGATCTTCAAGTTCCCAAGTAAACTCGGGTCCGCGTCTTGAGTTCCAACGAACCTTTACAATCGGAATACGGCTTCGCCTCAGTTGCTTGACTTTGCGATCCATAATCTCTAAAGGTTCTTCGATAAAGTGTAACTGATCATCCACTTGAATTTCTTCGATCGGGATGACGAGTTATTCATCAGCAAGGCATTTCTTGAAGTTCGAGACGTGAAACACGTGATGCACACCACTGAGTTCCTGTAGTAGTCTCAGTCTATACGCCACAGGACCAATACGTTCGATAATTTCGAACGGTCCCACGTATCGCGGTGCCAACTTGCCTTTCTTTCCAAAACGGACTATGCCCTTCAATGGGGAAACCTTTAACATGACACGGTCTCCCTCTTGAAATTCCAACGGCTTGCGCCGTTTGTCGGCGTAGCTCTTTTGTCTGCGTCTTGTAGCTTGCAATCTTCTTTGAATCTGGGCAATCTTATCAGTGGTTTCCTGAATAAGCTCTGGCCCAGTTATACGGTTATCTCCAACTTCAGTCCAACAGATCGGTGATCGAAATTTCCGACCGTACAAAGCCTCGAACGGTGCACATCCGATGCTACTGTGATAACTGTCGTTGTAGGAGAATTCGATCAGTGGCAAATGAGAATCCCAATTCCCACCGAAATCCAACACACAGGTTCTCAACATATCTTCCAGGGTTTGAATAGTACGTTCGCTTTGACCGTCCGTTTGTGGATGATAAGCTGTACTCAGATTTAACTATGTCCGTAGAGATTTCTGTAATGATTGCCAGAACCTTGATGTGAATCTGCTGTCTCTATCAGAAATAATAGACAATGGCATGCCGTGGCGCACCACTATCTCATTGATATATAATCTTGCCAGTTTATCCATCGTGAAAGTTTCACGCATAGGCAAGAACTGAGCAGATTTGGTTAAACGATCAATGATCACCCAAATTGTATCGTGACCACTGGAAGTGCGGGGTAGCTTGGTAAGGAAATCCATAGCTATTTGTTCCCACTTCCAGAGCGGGATCTCAGGCTGTTCCAGTAAACCAGATGGTTTCTGGTGTTCCGCCTTTACCTTTGCACACGTGAAACATCGACCGACGTACTCGGCTATGTCTTTCTTCATTCCCTGCCACCAATAAAACCCACGCAAGTCTTGGTACATTTTATCTGCACCTAGATGAACAAAATATTTTGTCTTGTGTGCTTCATCGAAGATAAGTCTTCTTAATTCATCTACCGCAGGAATCCATATATGATCCTTATAGTAAATGATTCCATCAGGCTTCGTATCAAATTGTTTCTCTGCTCCACAGTCAAGTTCTTTCTTCAAGTTTCCTCTATCAACTGATTCTTGTTGTGCTTGAATAATCTTGTCTCGTAAGCTTGTCTGCACAGTCATTCCCATTGCTCTGACGCGCAAGGGTTTGACCCTTTCCTTCCGGCTCAAGGCATCAGCTACAACATTTGCCTTTCCCGGATGGTACTTGATCACACAATCGTAATCATTCAGAAGCTCAACCCAACGGCGTTGTCGCATGTTGAGCTCCTTCTGATCAAAGATATGCTGCAGACTCCTGTGATCAGTAAATATGGTACACTTGGTGCTATATAAATAATGTCTCCAAATCTTCAGTGCGAAAATTACTGCTCCCAGTTCAAGATCATGAGTAGTGTAGTTCTTCTCATAAACTTTTAACTGTCTTGATGCATAAGCGATAACTTTGTCCCGTTGCATCAGTACACAACCGAGTCCCTGATGGGATGCATCACAATAAACAACAAAGTCATCACATCCTTCTGGGAGAGATAGAATCGGAGCATCACATAATTTCTGTTTCAATGTATGAAAAGCATCTTCTTGTTTCTGCTCCCAGACAAACGGTTCACTTTTCTGTGTTAACTTAGTGAGTGGCAAGGCTATCTTAGAAAAATTCGAGCGAACCTTCTATAATAGCCCGCCAAACCCAGAAAGGACCGTATCTCCGTTGGCGTCCTCGGAGTGTCCCAGTTCTTTATCGCTTCAATCTTGGCGGGATCTACGTGTATTCCCTTGCTGTTGACTACATGACCAAGAAACTGAACTTCTCTTAGCCAGAATTCACATTTGGAGAATTTGGCATAGAGTTTCTTTTCCTTCAACAACTCCAAGATCTTCCTGAGGTGTTGCTCGTGCTCTGTTTTGGTCTTGGAATAGATCAGTATGTCATAAATAAAGACAATGATAAACTGATCCAAATACGGCTTGCACACGCGGTTCATGAGATCCATGAAAACCGCAGGTGCATTCGTCAATCCGAAAGGCATCACCAGAAATTCGTAATGCCCGTATCTTGTTCGAAAGGCCGTCTTCGGTATGTCTCTGTCTTGAACTCTAAGTTGATGATAACCGGACCGTAGATCGATCTTTGAGAAATATTGAGCTCCTTGTAACTGATCAAACAAGTCATCAATCCTCGGCAATGGATACCGATTCTTGATAGTTAACTTGTTCAGTTCCCGATAGTCAATGCACATTCTAAACGTTCCGTCTTTCTTCTTCACGAACAAGACCGGAGGTCCCCAAGGTGAGTAACTCGGTCTAATGAATCCTTTATCCAGTAACTGGTTCGACAATTCCTGCATCTCTGAAGGTGCTAACCTGTAAGGAGATTTAGCAACAGGAGTTGCTCCAGGTACTAAGTCAATTCGGAACTCTACCGGTCGCTCAGGTGGCAAACCTGGTAGGTCTTCAGGGAATACTTCTGGATATTCACTCACTACCGGTACGTCTTGTATCTTTTTCTTGTCTTTCTCCTTTACCACCACATGAGCCAGGAAAGCTACACACTGCTTCTGTAAACACTTACGCGCCTTTATGCAAGAAATGATTTTGACACTTTGTTTTGCTTGATCCCCTCTGACTTCTAATACACGATCATCTGGCAATGGAACTCGAAGCAGCTTTTCAGAACAGATGACTTCCACTCAGTTAGAAGAAAACCAATCCATTCCAACAATGATGTCGAAACTACCCAAATCCATCGGTATCAAATCGATGGCAAATGTATGACCATTAAGTGTCAACGGGCAATTCCTGTATACTGTACTAACTGTGATCTGTTTTCCGTTAGCTACTTCTATAATGTAAGGGGAGTCTAGTTGTTCCTCTATAGAATCTAGTTGGCATGCAATTTCGGCAGAGATAAAACTCTGATCCGCACCAGTGTCAAATAGAACAGATTCATAAAATTCGTGTAAAAGAAACGTACCAGTGACCACATTCGGGTCCTGGCGTGCAGCTGGTGCTCCGATGACAAAGGCTCTTCCACATGGTGCTTGAACTGCCTGTTGAGCCTTCTTCGGGAACTTCTTTGCAAAGTGACCTTGTTCGCCACAGTTGAAGCATCCACCGTTGCTCTTATTGGCTGGTGGAGGGAGAGCCAAAGCAGCATTGTTGACTGCTTGGTGAGGTGTCATTCGGCAATGTTGGACCCAGTGGCCCTTTTCTTCCACACCCAGTACATTGCTTGCAAGGGGTGTTAGCAGCATGATGGTATTGACACTTGGCACACAAAGGATATGCACCAGTGTAGGGTCTCTTGTTGGGGTTTTGTGGTGCAGCTGTTACTTGTTGGAGAGGGGCGGGCATCGTGTAGTTCTTGATAACCTTTTGCTTCTTCTTGGGATGATGATGGGGTCTCTTTGACGACTCCTCTTTGTTCTTGCCAGTATCAGCCTCTTTCTTCAGAACTCCAGAGGCTACCATCAGATCTGTGAGTTTACCAGACAAACTCACAGCAGACTCCACTGTGACAGGATTTGCAGCAATCACTAATCCTTGTATGCAAGCGGGTAGCCCGCATACATACCTGTCAATGCGTTACTCCAGAGTGGGTACCATATCTGGCACCAAAGCAACCAACTGATGATAACGAGTCATATATCCCATGTGATCAGCCCCTTCATCACATGGTTGGATAGCTCAACCTCAAGTTTCTAAAACTCGTTCTTGGGGCAGAATTCCGTTCTCAGCAACGTCTTGAAATCCTCCCATGGCATAGCCATAGCTTCTTCTCTTCCCCTGGCATTTATCTGTGAGTTCCACCAGGTCAAGGCTCGCTTTTTGAATGTTCCAGAAGTTTAACGAACCTTGTGATGCTCTAGACAGCTGCAGAGGTCCAGAGTTGTCTCGATTTTCTCTATCCATTGGATTAATCCAACGGCTCCCTCAGACCCACTAAAGCTGGGTGGTTTACATCCTACAAATGACTTGTAGGAGTAGTGTGATGATCCGCCAGTATTTCCACTGGCTTCTCCTGATGAGTTGCCAGTGTTGTTGATCTTATTACAGAGACGGTTGAACATCTCCGGTATCGCCTCTTGCATTTGGTTGGTCATCTGACTGCTCAACAAGTTCACCAAAGCAATGGTTGTAGGGTCCAGTATGGGAGTTGTGCTTGAGCCAGATGGTTGGGTTATCAGCGGTGGGGGAGGAGGAGGCGGTGGAGGAGGTGGTGGTGGTGAATCATTGGGTGATGGCGTTGAGGAGTGTCGAGCTTGGTCTTGTGGTGATGTCAACAGGGGAGGTTGTCTTCGTGGCGGCATTCTGATCATAACCAAAAGAATATTGGTTAGTGCAATGATCGAATGCAGAAGACACAATGCAATAAGTCTTAAATCATGTGTTCTCTACATGCAGGGTCCCTAGGTTATAGTCTAGGCCAAACCGTTTAGTTAAGTGACCTATATTTCTCTATAACCATGGCTCTGATACCAATCTGTCACACCCCGAGCCGGCGGGGTTGGATCGGATTCTCCGTCGGGCGGAAGGTTCTCGGGGCGCGATATCGTGAATGATAATCGTGATGATCAGATTGTTTACATTGCACATGATATATGTGAGAAAATGCTAATTAGAATAGAATTACAAAGATAAATTACATCAGTATCGTTTATAATTTAACAATGTAAATCTACCATAAACATCATAAAGTTTCTATCTTGTAACTATACAAGATATACAAAATAATTGTATAATGATGTTCCAAAAATATGCAGGTCCAAAAATGCTAAGTCTTCTATCTGAAGGCCTAGTCCAAAAGCATAAGCTTCTTAATTGACCTGTTCGTCACCTGAGAAGTCATGCAAAAAGACCAAGTCAACACATGGTTGGTGAGTTCATATAGTTTAGTAATTGAAAATGATTTGAAAACCTTCTTCGGTAAAGACCCTAACCTCATTAACATCACATGTAATGTCCACATCGGTATGCTAATATATAGGGCATACCCCTGAGTCGAGCCTACGACCCACCCAGACGCCGTCCCACAACATACTAATGCGTATATGACACTGATGTTAATGATAGTTAAGCATTTTTACCTATCATACACTCAAGACATTTGTTAAACCCCCGGGTAACAACCTTAATCTCATTAACCTCACATGTATCATCCAGATCGGTATGCTTATATATAGGGCATACCCCTAAGTCGAGCCTACGACCCGCCCAGATGCCGTCCCACCACATGCTAATCCGCATAGGACATTGGTGTTAATGATAATTAAGCGTTTTACCCCTACCATTACCTCATTTGTCCTCCAGTTCTTTGTTCCTGTATATACGACAATTTGAAATCCCTATTGATTTCCTTAAGTTCATCACACAAGTATGATCAACCACAACAATTGTACAACAGGGAAATAAATGCTTAATTAAATAAATAAATAAACATATAATAAAATCTAAGTCCTAATGATTGGGCCTTGGTCATACTCGAGTAGACTAGTATAGCAATCAGGTACTTAGTAGTAAAGGAGATCTGTAAATATCATCAAGCATGCGACCTATACTCAATCAGTCTAGCTAGGACATCTTTTGAGATACAGGATTTCATTGACCGTTATTGACCGTTATTGACCGTTCACATGCTATCTCTGAATATTTCCCAGATGTTCCTCAAAACCGTTAGGGAATACTGTAAATATCACCAAGCATGCGTCTCATATTCGATCAGCCTAGCTAGGACATCTTTCAAACCTGAGATTGGCACATGCTATCTCTGATATTTCCCAGTTAGACCCTTAAAATAGTTCTTTGTGATAGACCGTCAAAATAGTTCGTTGGTTCATTGAAATAGATCGTTGAAAATAGACCGTCAGTTCTTTGAAATAGATCGTTGAAAATAGACCGTCAGTTCTTTGAAATAGATCGTTGAAAATAGACCTTCAGTTCTTTGAAATATATCGTTGAAAATTTACCGTCAGTTCTTTGAAATAGATCGTTGAAAATAGACCGTCAGTTCTTTGAAATAGATCGTTGAAAATAGACCGTCAGTTCTTTGAAATAGATCGTTGAAAATAGACCTTCAGTTCTTTGAAATAGATCGTTGAAAATTTACCGTCAGTTCTTTGAAATAGATCGTTGAAAATAGACCGTCAGTTCTTTGAAATAGATCGTTGAAAATAGACAGTCAGTTCTTTGAATTAGATCGTTGAAAATAGTTCTTTAATTTGACGAGTTATTTACCCATCATGAAAAGATAACTTGGTTTAAGTTATATAAACAGTTTACCTATACAGAAGTCTAGAATAACAGTTATACATATACAACATATACAAGGTAAAGCCTTTAAGTAAACAACTCATATAAAACAGTTTACGCATGCTTCTCAGCCCCGCGTTTTAAAACGAAAATGTTTAGAAAAGGGGCAATGAACTCACCTGTGTTGCTGTGTAACTGAATCACAAAAGATAATGCGCGCACTTTGACTGTTGCTTATGTATCTTTATCACCTCGATTTGGCTGGATAAAACCTCAGATCATTTGTACTTCTATGATCTACAAGTGATGGTGGTGATTTTGACACCAAAATGGCTTGAAATGATGAAGAAATGAGAGAGATCTTGTAGTGAGAAGGTAAGAATTTTAGAGAGTAGAAAGAGAGAGAAGTGAACGATGGTGGTGTTGGTGGCTGGTAGGTAGTGGTAATTATGGCAAGTAAATGCCATAATAATGGCTTTAAAATACCCGAGTGTTTTCGGGTTCGTTAGGTTTCGAGTGGTTTCGCGTAAAATCGTCAGTTTCTCGCCGTTTTCGCAACGAACCGACTCGGTTCTAAAATAGAATCCCTAAAATTATTTTAGGTTGTGATTCCTAATAATTTAACTAATATCTTTTATTTATTTGTTTATTTTCAGAAATAATTAATTTTACTGATATATCGAATCGCACAGTCATCGCGCGTATTTGTTCGAATCGTCACCCAATCAAATACGACGATAACTACACTTTTCGATATTGTTTTCTAATTATTGGATATCACTCAGAGCGTTAAACTTTCAGATTTATTCGTACAGATCGTCACCTATACGAATAATCCGTCGGTTTAGCAATCACGTAACGACATCCGTGTTATTTTGTTCTGTAAGTCCTCACGTACGTTTATACCTAATAAAATCCTATCACATAATCACATGATGGTTCTGTAATGCCAGATAATCATCTAACTGATGAACCATAGTTCTTAACTTTGTTTTCTGTACTGATTCTGAACTTGTTCGTTGATGACATGAAATGAAAATGAAACATGAAATGAATACGATAAACAATGAAACATATATAGTTTGTACCTGGTAACTGTTCATTTTACTGTAGAGATCACTGTTCCGGTGACGTTTCCGGCACTGATGTTACATAGGTATAATTCCATACTATTATGGCAAAGGGGATGATCCACATGCGTGTGGAAGTTAATGTAAGGCCACCATGGAGTGGCATTGGTGATGATCCGCATTCGTGCAGAAGCATATTGATAAAGATTAGAAATTATTTGGAAAAATTGAACCATTGATTGGTTAAATGGTGTTTACATGTTATAAGTTGCTAAGATAGGTTTAGAACTTATTTACATGTAAAAAGGTGTGCATGAAACTTGTTTTTGGGGGTAAAGAAATGATTGGAAATAATCAGAAATGAATCTGGGGGTTAAAACCAATTATTTTGCATTTTGTGTAAATTTTGGACAAATTCTGTCAGTGGAGTCTGGGACGCCACTGGGCGCATCCAGGACGCCACCTAAAACGCCACCTGGAGTCCAGGATGCCACCATGCCTCTATAGACGCCACCCAAAAACGCCACAGTGGAGTCTGGGACGCCACTGGGTTTTCCACAAACGCCACCCAGGACGCCACTTCCTACAGGAATGGTTTTGAATGGGGAGTTTAAGGGGTCCAAACACTTAATGTTTGTGGTTGTTTCAGGTCAAAAGTAGATTTGGCTACAAAAGTGATGACCGGGATACGACTGATCGAACCGAGCTTGTAGTACTAAGCTAATATTTTGGATAAACTAATTTTTGTATATCATTGTAGATGGGTTAAGGGTGATTAATATTAGCAAACCATTATGTTTGAAAGTTTGCAGGTTTATATATGAACTAGTTGGGCAATGTAAATCGAAAAAATCTGGGACCTCTTTTGTAAATTCCGCAAATTTGTTTAATATTTTGTTATGAGAATTGGAGTGTCACAGTAGACTTTTATGGTCACGCTATTATGGGCATAAATCAAACAATCAAACGAATTCAAGAGAACAGAGGTGAACAAAGATCAAAGGATATCCTAAAGTCCCGACATGTATAGTAGACCTTAGAGTTCAAGCTGATATGGGAACATCATAAAGTCCCGACACATACAGGAAGACACCTTTGGGTCAAGCCTGATATGGGCGACGTGTGAGACGATACAGACTGGAAACTACTAACAACTTAGAAGAAATGATTGAGTTAATTAAGGCCCAATCATTAAGTCTTAGTTGTATTATTCTATGGTTGATCATGAATGCGTGATGAACTCAAGAAATCGATAGAATTTCAATTTGTGGAACTCAAAAGCTATTATGACGATGGGTGGAATGAAACGCTTAATTATCATTAACAACAATATGTTAAGCAGCCAGGTATGTGGTGGGACGGTGGCTGGGCTGGCGGTAAGCTTGACCCTACATATGCCCTATATATAAGCATTCTTGATTGGATAACATAGGTGGTTGTTGATGAGGTTATGGTTGTCATTTCGGGTGATCAAGGTTAACAGATTTCAGGTTATTCAAACGTTGGGAATCAAAGGTATGGGATGAAATGCTTAATTATCACCAGGAACAATATATCATGTCGTTTGGTATGTAGTGATACGGTGGCTGGGCTGGCGGTAAGCTTGACCCTACATATGCCCTATATATAAGCATACTTAACTAGATGGTATAGGTGGTTAATGGTGAGGTTAAGGTTGTCATTTAGATAGGTTTATTCAAGTTCATTTTCAAACAAAACTATATGAACTCACCAACCATGTGTTGAGTTGATCTTTTTGCATGACTTCTCAGGTGACGAACAGGTCAGACTAAGAAGTTTATGCTTTTTGACTAGGATGCTAGATAGAGGACCTAGTATTTTGGGACGTGCATATTTTCGAACATCATTATACATATTATTTTGTAAATCTTGTGCCAAATACAAGATAGATGAATTATGATGTTGATGGTAGATTTACATTGTTAAATTATGAACAAAACTTATGTAATTTAATTTTGTAATTCTATTTTATTTAGCATTTTCTCAGTATATATCATGTGCAATGCAAACGATCTGATCATCATGATTGTCATTCCCGATATCGCGCCCCATGACCTTTCCGCCCGACGGGACACACGATCCGGCCCGGCGGCTCGGTGTGTGACAGATTGGTATCAGAGCCATGGTTATAGAGAAATATAGGTCATTTTTTTAAACGGTTTGGCCTAGACTATAACCTAGGGACCCTTCATGTAGAGAACATAAGACTTAGGGATTCACTTGCATTGTGTCTTCTACATTCGATCATTGCACTAACTAATATTCTATTGGTTTTGATCAGTATGCCGCCAAGAAGACCACCTCCTCTTATGCCTCCACCACCACTGCCACCTCCTCCTCCGCACCCACACACTCCCCCTCCTGACCCAAACGCAACTCAGAATCTGGATCCTGCTACTGTTGCCTTAGCAACTCTACTAAGCAGTCAGCTGACTAACCAGATGAAAGAGGTGATCCCTGATATGATCAACCATATTCGGAATGACTACAACAACTCTGGGAACTCATCAGGAGAGGCAAATGGTAATACTGGCAATGCATCCAACTACTCCTACAAGTTATTTGTAGGATGCAAGCCGCCTAGTTTCAGCGGTACCGAGGGAGTCGTTGGATTAATCCAATGGATAGAGAAGATTGAGACTACTCTGGATCTCTGCAGTTGTCCAGAGTATCACAAGGTTCGTTATTATGCGAGATCATTCAGCAAACGAGCCTTAACTTGGTGGAACTCACATATTCAAGCTAGAGGAAGAGAAGAAGCCATGTCTATGTCATGGGAAGATTTCAAGACTCTACTGAGGACTGAATTTTGCCCCAAGAATGAACTACAAAGGATGGAGACCGACCTGTAAAACCATGTGATGAAAGTAGCGGATCACTTAGGGTATACTACTCTTTATCACGAGTTAGTAGCATTGGTGCCAGACATGGTACCAACACTGGAAAAGAGGATTGACAGATATGTAGGTGGACTCACCGCCTGCATACAGGGTAGCAAACCCTGTCACTTTAGAGTCTGTTGTTAGCCTATCAGGGAAACTCACTGACTTAATGGTAGCCTCTAGAAATCTGAAGAAAGAGGCTGACTCCAACAAGCACAAAGAATAGTCATCCAAGAAACCCCACAACCATCCCAAGAAGAAGCAGAAGGTTATAAAGAACTACCCGATGGCTACTCCACTCAACCAAGTAGCTGTTGCACCGCAGAACCTTCACAAGAAACCATACACTGGCCTGCATCCTTTGTTTGCTAAATGCCAGTACTATCATGCCGCTTACAATGCCTGCCGACACTGTACGGGATGTGGAAGAAAGGGCCATTGGGTCCAACAATGCAGGATGCCACCTACTCAAGCAGTCAACAATGATGCTTTAGCTCTCCCTCCACCCAACAATCAGAACCATAACAATGGTTGATGTTATAACTATGGTGAAATTGGCCGGTTTTCAAAGAAGTGCCGAAAGAAAGTACAACCGGCAGTTCAAGCACCACGTGGAAGAGCCTTTGCAATAGGTGCTCCAGCTGCTCGTCAAGACCCAAACGTGGTCACTGGTACAATTCTATTACATGACTCTTATGCATCTATTCTGTTTGACACTGGTGCGGATCAGAGTTTTGTCTCAACCGACTTTGCATGCCAACTTAATCAAGTTGAGGAACTTTTAGATTCCCCTTACATTATAGAAGTAGCGAATGGAAAACAAATCATAGTTCGTACGGTATATAGAAATTGCCCATTAACGCTTAACAGACAGACATTCACAATCGATTTGATACTGATGGAGTTGGGTAGTTTTGACATTATTGTAGGGATGGATTGGCTATATCTCCATAGAGTGGAAGTCATCTGTTCTTAAAAGCTGCTTCGGATTCCATTGACGAATGATCATGTGTAGGAAGTTCGAGGGGATCAAACAAAACGAAGTTTCAAAATCATATCTTGCATAAAGGCGCGTAAGTGTCTACATAAGCAGTGTGTAGCTTTTCTGGCTCATGTGGTGGAAAAAGAGAAAGATATGATCAAGATCAAGATTCAAGATGTGCCAGCAGTAAAAGAGTATATAGAAATGTTTCCTGAAGATCTACCAGGTTTACCACCCACACAACCGGTAGAGTTCCGTATTGACTTAGTTCCTGGAGCAACTCCTGTTGCTAAATCTCTTTATAGGTTAGCACCTTCAGAGATGTAGGAATTGTCAAATCAGCTACAGGAGTTATTGGATAAAGGTTTCATCCGACCGAGCTCCTCACCATGGGGAGCTCCGGTTCTGTTCGTGAAAAAGAAGGACGGATCCCTTCGGATGTGTATAGACTACAGAGAGCTGAACAAATTGACCATCAAGAATCAATATCCCTTACCGAGGATTGATTATTTGTTTGACCAACTACAAGGAGCACAGTATTTCTTGAAGATCGATTTACGGTCCGGATATCATAAACTCAGAGTTCAAAAAGAAAACATACCAAAGACGGCGTTCCGAACCAGTATGGGCATTACGAGTTCATGGTGATGCCTTTAGGATTGACAAATGCACCTGCGGTTTTAATAGACCTCATGAACCGAGATTGCAAGTCGTATCTGGATCAGTTTGTCATTGTCTTCATTGATGACATACTGATTTATTCCGAAATCAAAGCAGAACATGAGCAACATCTCAGGAAGATCTTGGAGCTGTTGAAGAAACAGAAACTCTATCCTAAATTCTAGAAATGTGAACTTTTGCTGAGAGAAGTTCAATTTTTGGGTCACGTAGTCAACAGTGAAGGAATACATGTAGACCCTACCAAGATCGAGGCAATCAAGAACTGGGATACTCCGAAGACACCGACGGTGATACGATCTTTTCTGGGATTAGCAGGTTATTAAAGAAGGTTTATTTCAAACTTTTCCAAGATAGCCTTGCCTCTCACCAAGTTAACTCGGAAAAGTGAGCCATTTGTTTGGGAACATAAACAAGAAGATACCTTCCATACATTGAAACAGAAGCTATGTGATGCTCCAATCTTATCTCTCCCAAAAGGCTGTGATGACTTTGTAGTATATTGTGATGCCTCCCATCAGGGACTTGGTTGTGTACTAATGCAACGAGACAAGGTTATTGCGTACGCATCGAGACAGTTAAAGGTTCATCAGAAGAACTACACGACTAATGATCTGGAACTGGGAGCAGTAATCTTTGCATTGAAGATTTAGAGACATTACTTATATGGCACCAAGTGTACCATCTTCACTGATCACAAGAGTCTACAGCATATCTTCGATCAAAAGGAACTCAACATGAGACAACGACATTGGGTTGAGCTTCTGAATGTTTACGACTGTGTGATTAAGTACCATCCGGGTAAGGCGAACGTTGTGGCGGATGCCTTGAGCCGGCAGTAACGGGTCAAACCCATGCGTGTCAGAGCAATGGGGATGACTGTGCAGAAAAGTCTAAGCGACAAGATTATTCAGGCACAACAGGAATTATTAGAACGATGAAATCTGAAGAAAGGACTTCATTGTTGAGCAGAACGACAGTTTGAAACAAAACCAGATGGAGTTATCTACCACCAGGATCGCGTGTGGATTCCTACGGTAGACGAATTGAGGAAACTCATCTTTGATGAAGCAAACAAGACCAAGTATTCGGTACATCCAGGCGCCGATAAAATGTACCAAGACTTACGGGGATTTTATTGGTGGCCGGGAATGAAGAAAGACATCGCCGAGTACGTCGGCCGATGCCTTACTTGTGCGAAAGTAAAAGCGGAACACCAAAATCCGTCAGGGTTACTGGAACAGCCTGAAATCCCTTTATGGAAGTGGAAACAAATAGCTATGGATTTCATTACCAAGCTACCCCACACTTCTAGTGGTCATGATACAATTTGGGTTATAATCCATCGATTAACCAAATCTGCTCACTTCTTGCCAATGCGTGAGACCTTCACGATGGAAAAACTAGCAAGACTATACATCAACGAGATAGTGGTACGTCACGGTTTACCATTGTCTATCATTTCAAATCGAGACAGCATATTTACATCAAGATTCTGGCAAACATTACAAAAATCTCTAGGGATGCACTTAAACCTGAGTACAGCTTACCATCCACAAACGGACGGACAAAGCAAACGTACACTACAGACCCTAGAGGACATGTTGCGAACATGTGTTTTAGATTTCGGTGGGAATTGGGACTCTCATTTACCACTGATCGAATTCTCCTATAACAACAGTTACTATAGTAGCATCGGATGCACACCATTCGAGGCTCTGTATGGTCGAAAATGTGGGTCACCGATTTGTTGGACTGAAGTTGGACATAATCGAATAACTGGGCCAGAGCTTATTCAGGAAACTACTGATAAGATTGCTCAGATTCAACAAAGGTTACAAGAAACCAGAAGCAGACAAAAGAGCTATGCCGACAAACGGCCCAAGCCGTTGGAATTCCAAGTGGGAGACCGTGTCATGTTAATGGTATCTCCATGGAACGGCGTAGTTTGTTTTTGGAAGAAAGGAAAATTACCACCACGATATGTGGGACCGTTCGAGATCATTGAACGCATTGGTCTTTTGGCGTATAGACAGAGATTACCAATGAGCTCAGTGTCACACACCAAGCCGGCAGGCCAGATCATGTGTCCCGTCGGGCGAAAGGTTTTCGGTGCGTGATATCGAATGATAATCATGAGGATCAGATTGTATACATAGCATCAACATTGAGAATACTAAAGCACAATAGCATTAAATTAAGATTACAAAGTTAAATTACAATTTGTCAATGTATGATAATTTAACTAAGTAAACCTAACAGAAGATTCACAAGTTTACTATCTTGCAACTGTACAAGATATCAAAAGAGATTCTCAGAAATTCAACAAAAGTATGTGCTTTCCAAAAACTACTAGGTCCTCTAACTCGGCATCCTAGTATGCATTCCTGAGCCTTAGTTTACCCGTGTACATCACCTGAGAGAGCATGTAAGAATACAAAGTGAACACAATGCTTGGTGAGTTCATATAGTTTAGTATAAAAATATAGTTTCGCAAACCTCTTTGGTAATAACCTTAATCTCATTAATAACACCTGCCCAATCCAATTCGGTATGCTTATATATAGGGCATACGAAAGGGTCGAGCCTACAACCCGCCCAGACGCCATCCCATCACATACTAAACCGCATATGACATTGTTGTTAATGATTATTAAGCGTTTTACCTACCATCCAATTTAATTTCCATCATAATTTCAAGCATTCTGTTTAAGAGTTTAAGACACGCACATAATAGCATTTGCAAACCTCTCCGGTAACAACCTTAATCTCGTTGATAACACCTGTCCAATCCAATTCGGTATGCTTATATATAGGGCATACGAAAGGGTCGATCCTACAACCTGCCCAGACGCCATCCCACCACATACTAAACCACATATCACATTGTTGTTAATGATTATTAAGCGTTTTACCTACCATCCAATTTAATTTCCATCATAATTTCAAGCATTCTGTTTAAGAGTTTAAAACACGCACACAGTAGCATTTTCAAACCTCTCCGGTAACAACCTTAATCTCATTAATAACACCTATCCTATCCAATTCAGTATGCTTATATGTAGGGCATACAAAAGGGTCGAGCCTACAACCCACCCAGACGCCATCCCTCCACATACTAAACCGCATATGACATTGTTGTTAATGATTATTAAGAATTTTACCTACCATCAAATTTCATTTCCATCATAATTTCAAGCATTATGTTTAAGAGTTTAAAACACGCACACAATAGCATTTGCAAACCTCTCCGCACACAATAGCATTTGAAAATCAAGTTTTAAGAGCTACTTTTATGGACAACTGAACACCCTAAGGAATTCAGTATCAATCCATAACGGAACCAAAGGTGACTCGCAACATCGGTGTTTTGAAAAAGGCTTTCTCAAGATGATACAAGGTCAACTAAAGAAAACCATAATCATCCTAGTGACTCGTCACAAAACCAGAGTGGAATCAAGAAGAACACTGAATGACTAGTAGGGGTTGACACCATAGGTCAACACTCGGCGGCCAATCAGTCTGTCTTACATGATTCTGACAACGAAGAACGTTGATGACTAGTAGGGGTTGTCACCATAAGTCAACACTCGACGGTCAATCAGTCTGTCTTACGAAGTCCAATAGCTTTTGCATACAAGTTTATAGCATTCACATAGTTTAGCCTTTACGTATCCTGTGCACAAGTACTAGCTTGACAACCAGAATCCCATTCCGTTTGTCTTAGCATTTCAAGCATATTAGGCATTCAATTGCTTAAAGAATTCCAAGCATTTCTAGCATTTCAAGCATTTCAAGCATTCAGGCATTTCTAGTGTATAAGTCTTTCTGAGTTTAAGTATATGAGCGTTCGAAAGTATAGTTTATAACAACACTTCAGAGTTTTAGTATTTATTTTCATTACCATTTAAAACATCAAGAGTTTAAGCGTCCAAGTATAATTGCATAAAGAATTAGCATTAATGTTGCTACGCTGCTCAAAGGTATGCGCGCTCGTTATTTGTTGATTAAGTATCTTCAGCACCTGTGTTGATTTATTATGATTTAAATACTATAAGTCTTTAAATTTTGACGTATATAGGGTTTAGATCTCGGCGTGCAACTATGTGTCCTATATACTTACTAATGTGTTACTAGAATTCTCTAATTATTTTACGTTACATACCCTCTATGAACCCTTATCCGTTAGTTAATAACAAGTAACCTTATTTATATAAGATTTGTACTAATAATCTACATGACATTTTAAATAAACCATCATTTATAAAATCCTCTTAAATTGTAGAATATCAAATTTAGAAATCCTTTAAATTACTTTTGAAAACATTTTAATAGGGAAAATTTATAAGTCATTATCTTTTAGTAAAAACATAAGTTATTTCTATGAAAAGTATAAGTTAAAGTTGTTAGAACTTAAGTTAATCTTACTTGATTACCTCTAAGTCCCTCATTAGATCTTTTGTTACGACGTTGATCCGTGTGTATACCTTACATTAGATCATTCAAATTTGAATAATCTAAGTTGGTCATACAATGGCGTGAAACTACTAAGTGTTAAGTGTTGACTCATATAGTCAACTCATTCATACTTAGTTTCTTTGACCCCAATGTTCTCCCTTAGTGCTTTAGTTCGTTTGACACTCTCAATGTACTTAGCTTATTTGTTTCCACAAAACCTTTGTATTTGATTTGCATCCATTTGGCTAACATACTAAGTTTTATCTAATTACCTATCCTTGATCCTTAACATTTTTATCATTCACAACCCATGGGTGATAGTCCCATTTGATGACTAAACTTGAATTGACATGTTTAAAATGATTTAGAAATTTTGAATGTTTAAAACTATTAGGTGTTATAATCCAAAAATTGGCTAACAATTCAAAATAGTCAACTTTGACCATTTTTGATGTTACCAATTTTACTTTGTATGTCATTGAGCAACGTAGGTGTTTTAAGCCCAATTGATTACACGAAACACTTTTTTAAGTGTTAGATTAGTTTAGAAAAGAATTTAGTTTGGAAAACTTAGTTTCGATGAACAACACAACCGGTTTAAACACTTAGAAATCCTAATGGCTCACAATCGACTAACCCATGTTCAAACAGCCCTCATGATCTCGTTTCTTGATGGTTTGAGCTGGTTCCAAGTTCTGGATACTTGGGAGACTTGAACTTAGCTAATCCTGACCACCAACAGCAACATAGATGGCCCTAAGTCCAGTAATATCGATGAGATAACAGCCCTTAACCTGCCAGCACTATAGTTGCAACGGTTTCACTTTGGACAGCCCCTTTGACCATCGAGTCAGCCATTTACCTATGTTCTAACCACTCCCAGCCCTTCCAGTCTTTAACCCCTGATGTTCCATGAGATCCTAGACTAAATTAGTGCAAATATTATGGCGTTAGATGGTCCAAAACAGGCTTGGAACACTGTTGTTCGTCGGAACAGTAACAGCACACAACCAGCCCCATTTGAACATGATTTTTGCCAATATTCAGCTCCAAATTGATTCCTAACTTACCCAAACATCAATATAACATGTTTCTTAGACTCCTAAGTCAATTTGGTGTGATTCCTAGGGATTTTGATGCTCTAAAATTCACCAAAAATGTGTTGGTCGTTCAAGAACTTACCAAACAGGGGCAGCCACTAAATGAGCTCGGTTGAGCTCATTTTTGGTCTGTTTTTGGTGATTCAAAGCTTTATTTGTTCATCTCTTCACGATCTACATGTTTCTAGAGTCGTTTTAGTGTTTATCCTAACTGATTTGAAGTGATAAAGACGGGTTTGAAGCTTACCTCGTCGGAATAGTAGAAAACCCTCAAAAACGGTAGCTTCTCTCTAAAACTACGATCGATTCAGCTCGTTTCAGCTCCGATCAATTGTACTAATGTGTTCCTCTCGTTCTCACGGTCGTTTTGACTACTAGAACGTCGAATTTGGTGGAGAAATGAGAGAGTTACGGAGGTTTGAAGTGGCGGAGGTATGATGGTGACAGGAAAAATAACGGGAATCTTGGGGAGGAAGGGTTCTTAAGCTGTAATTTGTGAAGGAAAAGGGGAAAAAAAGAGAGGTTTTATGCCCCGGGTGTTTACCCGCATGTTCGGTCTCGCTCAGTTTCGGTTTCGCGCGTCGTTTCCGGAACTTCGCGAAATGAAACGTAACGTTGTAAAATTAGAAATTTTCAATACATTTTAAGGTTGTAATTGCTAATAGTTTTCTAAATATATTTTTATCAGTTTTAAAATTTTGAAACGTTTATTTTTATTGTTTCATCGGATCGTATCGTTTTCGTGCGTATTCGAACGAATCATCACCCGTTCGAACACGACGAACACGTTATTTTCCAATATGGTTTTCTACTTATAAGATACCGCTCAGAACGTTAAACTTACAAATATATTCATGCAAATCTCCACTCACACGAATGTACCGTATGTTTAATATTTATTTAACGACATTCGTTATGGTTTTAGTTTTGATTTCCTCACGTACGTTTATACATAATAAGGTCCTAACTAACATTCGTAGATAGTATCTTGTCCTAGTTTAACGTGTTTAGACATATTAGTATTGTGTCTACGTATGTTGTTTGTCAGTTTTGAGTTTCTGCACTGTTAACATCAGTTGTTTCATATAATATTGACATAGAGTATTACACGAACACTTTCCATAGCAGTATCTACAGTACTTTCCTACTGTTCAGAACTACTGTTCCGGCACTGATGTTACAGTCTCCCATTGTTAAAGAAATTTCGTCCCGAAATTTAAAACCAGTATCAGGTACAACTTTCTTTACACTCAGGGAAATGGGTTTGAGTCGGTTTCACGTGTCTTCTAAAATACTCATTCATTCGCAAATATTGGTTACTTTTTCGCAAATGTCCATGCGCATTCATTCGCAAATAGTGTTTACTTGTTCGCAAATGTCATGTACATTCACTCGCAAATAAACAAAGTATAGTTTACTCATTCACAAATTTTCTGCTGAACTTAATATCCTTGCCGCTAGTTTAGTAGCTAGTGCATTATAATTACGAGGGTAAGCGTCGGTTCTGAATCCCATTAATGGTGCTTGTACCCACTTATTATTCCTCTTCATAATTTCTACCTCTCATTTGTCTTAACTGTTCCTCTTTGAAGGGTAGTCTATCAGGAGTATAGGATGGCAGCTTGGTAACCCTACCATAGCTATCGTTTCCTACTCCTATAAGATCATCTCATGTTGTCTTCAAAGCTCTAGGTTTCTGGATTGTTATATCTCAACCTCTAGACCACATAGAATGTATCCTAGATCATGTCATTACAATCCTAGGTATACTAACCACATTTGGGTCTATTTCTAGATTTTAGGGTATGATTCTAATGTCCGAGGGAACTACCAAATAAACGTGGTAATTTTACCCTATGACAAATGTACAAATTTACCTTCGGGGTGAATCTATGCACATCTCTAAGAATGAATCTGTCATTATGATCATCCTTATTACACACGTATTTGCCTCACATCATCCATCACCAGATGTTAGCAACTTTGCCAGCTTTGGTCAGATGATGTTGGTGTGTAACTCCATTATCTCAGGGAATGTTGGGTTTTAAATACCCAATATTCAATGTTACAAGACAATGAAGTAAAACGATAAGTAACTGACACTGTTATAGACACTAAATCATCAGAAGAGTAGAACCAATACAAAGTCAACAACCACGGAATCATGAGTCTTCGGAAGTCTTCAGTTCTTCCGAGGATGAGATAGTTATATAGAAGGTCAGTGGTTATTCTTTCAGAAGGTGTTCGTCGGAAGCTGCTTAAATAACTGTTATTATTTAATCAGAGGTTGGCTTCCGATAGATTGGTTGTCTTCCGAAACACTGGTTGGCTTCCGAAGCATTGGTTGCCTTCCGAAACAGTGGTTGTCTTCCGAAACACTGATTGGCTTCTGAAGCATTGGTTGCCTTCCAAAACAGTGGTTGTCTTCCAAAACACTGGTTGGCTTCCGAAGCATTAGTTGTCTTCCAAAGCCAAGGGGGTCCGCGATATTTCTTTTGCGAATCTTCCGCTGTGGAACTTCCGATGCCGACGTTCAATAGTTCTGCATTCAGAATAGAAAGTATCCACGTTTGGTCAATCCACGGTTTTATTCACTTGTCTGGCTTCAGTGGTTTTGATAATCAGTCCTTCTCTTCCAACACTATGTTTGAATTAACGGTCTACCCACTTACTCAGCAATTCCCACAAACTATAGTGTGCTAATCTGTATAATTATCTAAAGCTGATATTATAACAGACATACACATACCATATAGTCCTACCAGACATGTAAAGGAAATTTCCCAAACATATTTTCAGGAATTACATCAGTAGTCTTCCGGGTAACTAAGACTAAATGACTTAAGACAAACAAATTCTCAATTTATTTAAGGATTACCTAACTCGTCCTTACGTCTGTTTCTTTATCGAATTTCCACATGTAATAGTGGTCTATTCCTATAAAGCTTTCTCCCTAACTAAGATGGTGATTTCTAATTAAATTATAAACAATAATCATTTTCCTTCCTTAATCTAATAGGCAACTAATTAATCTAAGGCTTCCTTATCATATTATCCTTAAACTAAGATAGAATATTTAGTTTAACTATCATACTACTCCATAAATTAAATATGCCAATTAAAATAAAATACCTATGGAGTCATCGGACACCGAGAGTTCCAGGAGCTGGTAAAGCAAGCACTTCCTCAGTGACTGCTGGAGGCATTTTCCTAGGGCAGTCCCTTGCGAAATGTCTGTGCATTCCACATGTATAGCAATTGTTTTTATGTTGGGAGGAAGTAGAGTTGCTCGCATTCTGTTCTTATTTCCGATTTGGAATAAACCGACACATTTGGATCCAGTGTCCATACCTCCCACAATTCAGACGGTGTCTACAAGGTTTCTCCTCACTATGGTGAAAACCACATCTAGCACACTCAGGGAACTTACCAACATATTGATGGAGAATAGGGGCTACTGGTGACCTGCACTATTGCCTCCAGTGACCCGCTTTCCCACAGCGTGTGCATTGTACGCATGAAAGTTCAGCTCGGTGATAGTAGTGACAAGCTGGACAGAGAGGGACCTTTCCCTCATAGTGTACACTAACTCTTGTAGTAAAATCTGTTAAGATTTGACTGATGGGTATAGCTTCATTGTAGTTCTCAGATCTCTTTCACCTTTTTGCAAAGCAACTTTTAGGTTTGTTGTTGGTTTCTCCTTTCTCCAGTTCTTTCTTCTTTGCAATGATTTTGTTAGTACACATTTGTAATTGTTTGTTATTCAAAAAGTTGTATTTATTTTGAGTTTTTAGAAGGTTCGGCTAAGGTTTGCCATAGGTTCGTTTGGCCCACGAACCTTGGCAGGTTGGCGAACCTATTGATTTCAAGGTTCGGCGAACCTATATGTCACACCCCGAGCCGGCGGGGTTGGATCGAAGTCCCCGTCGGGCGGAAGGTTCCCGGGGCGCGATATCGTGAGTGATAATCAAGGTGATCAGATTGTTTTACATTACACATGATAATAATGAGAAATGCTAAATTTAATAGAATTACAAAGTTAAATTACATCAGTATTGTTTATAATTTAACAATGTAAATCTACCATCAACATCATAAATTTCTATCTTGTATTTACACAAGATATACAAAATAATTTGTATAATGATGTCTTCAAAAGTATGCAGGTCCAAAATACTAAGTCTTCTATCGGAAGTCCTAGTCCCAAAACAAATGACTTCTTAATTGACCTGTTCGTCACCTGAGAAGTCATGCAAAAATAAAGTCAACACATGGTTGGTGAGTTCATATAGTTTAGTAATTTGAAAATGATTTGAAAATGTTCCCTTCGGTAAAGACCCTAACCTCATTAACTTCAATGTAATATCCATATCGGTATGCTTATATATAGGGCATACCCCTGAGTCGAGCCTACACGCCCGCCCAGACGCCATCCCACCACATACTAATACGCATATGACACTGTTGTTAATGATAATTAAGCATTTTTACCCTACAAACCTCTGATTTGAATTATGTTTTGCAAAACTTGATTTACCTTTGATCCTCTTGAGTTCCTCATAGATATATGATTTCCCAAAAGTCAGTGATAGAAATAAAATGTTGAATACTTAATTAAATAATTAAATAAAACATTTAAATACAACTAAGACTTGATGATTGGGCCTTATTTGACTCAATCACTTAGACTTAGTTGATGGTGGTTGTCCAAGTTGTAACCTCTCACACGTGACCCATGTCAGGCATAACTCACAAGGAGTACACCTGAACTGAGCGGGATTTTAATGTTTTGCCCATTACAGCCTGACCCAATGGTCTTCTTCATCTGAAACGGACTTTAAGGATATCCTATGATTCTTGATCACTTGATTCTCTTGATTTGACTTTGATATTGATTTCAATTGATCGTTCATGTTATTGCCCGTATAGCCTGACTACAAGAGTCTTCTGTACCTGAAGGGGACTTTATATGTGTGTTACACGTGATCTTGATTCCCTATACAACTGACATCCACCTTAACTTGAGTATTAATGATTTCATTAGATTATAATGATTTCATTATTACCATGATTCACACACATTTATGATTTCTGATTCCTTGAGTCTCTTGATCTTGATCTTTAGAATTTCCATGATCCAAAATGATAATTGATTCTTGATTATGATTCTTTGTTCTTAGATTCCACACTAAATTAGATTTCCTTTGAATATGATTTTTTGATTTTGTTCATTTGATTTCACTTTGAATTTAGATTCTTGAATTTGAGCTTGATGGACTTGGGGTTGATTTAGAGTTTAAATTTAAAGTATCACTCATAAGAGTACTTTAATTTAATTTGATTATTTGATCTGTTTAATAATTACCTAGACATGAGTCTAGCGCATCAACAAACATATATATGTAAAACATATAATAATAAAAGCATATAAATAAACAGTTTAAATAAAACAGCCCCGCGTTTTAAAACAAAAATGTTAGAAAAGGGGCAATGAACTCACCTGTGTTGATGTGCAATTGAATCACAAAAGGTAATGCGCACTCTTTGACTGTAGCTTATGTATCTTTAGCACCTGAGTTGTTTTAAGATAGATTCGTAGACGATAAGTATTTATAATAGTCGTATCTGGGGTTTGGTCTCGGTGTGCAACTAAGTGTCCTACATTACTAAAGTGTTTCTAGGATTTCACCTAACAAATCTAATCGTATTTCCCATACTCGGCCCATGTCCCAATATTATCAACTACTAAACCCTAGATGATTAGGGTTTATTTTAATTACATCACAAGTTTTCATCTAACACATTTTTTTTGATAATTCACTTTAAGTTAAACTTTTATTTAGAAATCATTTAATTAATTTAATAAAGTTTATAATTCAACTTTCTTTTATTAAAACATAATTTAATTTAATTGGAGAGCTGTTTAACATATGATGGGCTTATGTTAAGCCCATTGGGCCATCCTTGACCCATTTATAAGACTTTGTTCGTTCAAACGATCTCTAGTTAGTTATTTAATTAGTTACACCTTGACAAGTCAATTAGTCATCTAAATTAGTTACTTGCCCTTATAAGATTTCCTAAGGTTTAGGTGCTAATAATTAAATCAACACATCAAAACCTTAGGTTATTGTTTCGTCCCAACATGATTTCACCAAAGTCCCCAAGTGTTTTAAGCTAAATTAATGGGTATTAACAACCAATGTTTGGACTTCAATATGATTTTAGGGAAACCCTAAAATTCCATGCCCACACACATGCACACATTCCACCCATGCAATTCATGCAAGGTTACGTAGCCCCATATACCAAATGTATCCCTTCCCTTTGATCACTAATCACGGTTCACACTCAAGCTAGTCGAATGGTGTTTCATGCCCCTTGGCTGAATGTGAGATGCCGATCGAATGAAGACCCCTTGGCCGAGCGAATGGATAGTGGCAAAGGAACTCGGCCGAAAGAAGAAGACCCCGATCGAATGAGGGGCAGCCGAAAGAGCTTGCTCGAATGACCTCATACGGTCTTTAGCCATTCGGCGAATGAGGGAGGGAGTATGGAGCCATTCGTCCCACTGGTTCGGCGAATGGGATGATGGCGAATAGGCTTGGGTCGAATAAGGGCATTTGTCATTCGACCGAAAGAGTGCTAGGGCCATTCGGCCTGTAGTCATTCGCCGACCTGGGCTGACCCATTCGACCGTCGCACCTTGTCACTATGGCAGCCACGGTTTTCGAATTAAATGACTAGCTGGTGAACCATAACGTGTTCCTACACCCTTCTATGATGTTTTTGTGAAGATCCTAGGGTATAAGAAGGTTTGAGATCGATTAAACATGAGGGTTTGAAATTAGGGTTTTCAAAACCCCAAACCGAAAATTTGGTGATGGTGGCTAGTTGGTGGTGGTGGTTGTGAGGTTTAAAGCCTCATTAAATGAGGGGAAAATAGCCGGGTTTGTTCGGGTTCGTTCGGTTTCGCGTGGTTTCGTGTAAAAACGTCCGTTTCTCGCCTTTTTCGTAACGAAACGACTCGGTTTTAAAATAGAATCCCTAAAATTATTTTAGGTTGTGATTCCTAATAAATTAACTAAATATCTTCTATTTATTTAAATTTCAAAAATATTTAATTAACGTTTAAATCGAATTGCGCGGTCATCGCGCGTATTTGTTCGAATCGTCACCCGATCAAATAAGACGATAACTACACTTTTCAATATGGTTTTATAATTATTCGATATCATTTAGAACGTTAAACTTTCAGATGTATTCGTACAGATCGTCACCTATACGAATAATCTGTCGGTTTAGCATTCACGTAACGGCATCCGTGTTATTTTGTTCTGTAAGGCCTCACATACGTTTATACATAATAGAGTCCTAACACATAATCACATGATGGTTCTATGTTGCCAGATAATTATCTGACTCAAGAACCATTGTTCTGAACTGTGTTTCTGTTAAATGTTTCTTAAATTGGTTCTATGATAACACAAAATGATAATGATAAATGATATGAATATGAAACGTACTTAAGTGTATATGGTTCGTACCTATTTTACTGTTCATATACCGTAAAGGTCACTGTTCCGGTGACGGTTCCGGCACTGATGTTACACTATAACCTGGAGAAGGTTCGGCGAACCTTTTGATAGGTCAACATAGGTTCGTCCAGCGAACCTAAGGGTTCGTCCAGCGAACCTAAGGGTTCGTCCAGCAAACCTTAGGGTTCGGCTACAAGAAATAGGTTCGCTGGTCTGTTTTCTATAAATAGAAGGTTTGTTTGTTTTTTTAGATAGAACTTTTGACAGAATTCAGAAAACCTTCTGAGATTTTCTCTGTGTGAGATTTGTGTATTTCTAAGTGAAGTCTTGTAATCATTTGTTGATAATACAAGAGTTGATTATTGAATTGCTTGTGTTCTTTGATTTTCTACATATTAACTATGGATTCCGCACGTAGTTGATAGTTAGTAAGACTTCATATTCGATCCTTATTGGATTTCAACCAAACCAACAGTAGTATCAGAGCGTTTGGGGAAGTTCTACACAACAATTTCAAAGAAATCAAGCAATTGAATATTTGAAGACATTTGATGGATCCAATTTTTTTTTCTTGATCAATTTTTTGGTGATTTGAGATTGTTTTCATTATCAATTTTGTTAAATTACAACAATTGAAGTTTTGGAGGTGTTTTGGTATAGATTTGGACGGATTTTTTTGATGTTTTGGAAGGTTTCCCTCCCAAAATTTTCAAATTCTGTGCTGCAGGTTCGTGGGACGAACCTGTGACTTGCTGAACAGAAAGGTTCGCTGTTAGAAGGTTTTTCAGAGGGTTCGTTTGATAGTTCGCCTAAGGTTCGGCACTGGTTCGACCAAGGTTCGGCTAAGGTTCTGTCAAGGTTCGGCAAGATTTGGGTGATAGTTAGTCTGAGGTTAGCTGATTACTGTTCATTGTTCGTCTGAGGTTCGTGAACAAGATTCCCTAAAGGTTCGTCTTTGTTGGAAGGTTCGTGAGATTTAGTTCGGCTGAGGGTTCGCTTGAACTAAAGGTTCGCCAGTTTCAAGGTTCGCCAGTTTCAGGGTTCGCCTGTTTCTGGGTTCGTCTGTGTAAGGGTTCGTGAGTTTCAAGGGTTCGCTGCTCAAAGGTTCGCTGTTTAAAGGTTCGCTGCTCAAAAGACAGTTTTTGTCCAGAGATTCAGCTGAGGTTCGTCTGAGGTTCGGCTAAGACATTTTTTGTCTAGAGGTTCGGCTGAGGTTTGTCTGAGGTTCGGCCAGTGATATTTTTGAAAAGGTTCGCTGTTTATCAACTTAGAAATTATGTCTGACATGTACGCGGCGATGGCAAGTCAGAACTCCAAACTTCAGAGTATTTTAATCAGTGAGACTGAAGTGGGTAGTACAAATAAAGGGCCAAAGCTATTGGATTTAGCTGATTATGACAATTGGAAAGGACGATTTGAGACTCACCTAAATGGCACAGATACAAACTTATGGGAAAGAATCTTATCTCCTTATGAAAGACCAAGGGTAGTTGGTACTGATTTGTTTCAACTCTTGGAAAGACTAGATGTAGATGAGCGGAAAAAGTATGACTCAGAGAAGAAAGCCTATTGGTTATTAAGTCAAGCCATTCCCAATCAAATTCTGCATCAGTTTGATGAACACAAGACTGCTTACAGTCTTTGGAATGCATTAAAGGCTAGAGTTGAAGGCAATACAAATCTAATGAAAATGAAGGCTACAGATATCAGAAAGGAGTTTGAAAATTTTAACATCATTGGAAATGAGACTCTTGATGCCTTAATCACCAGATACAGACACTTGTTGACTGAAGTGAGAAAATATGGTATTGAGTATTCAGAGGATGAGAAGATTGATTGTCTGGCTGACGCACTACCTGATAAATGGAATTCTTTGGTGCTCATATTGAGAGAAAACCTACCTGGATTTACATTGGTAGAGTTTATTCAGACACTGGAGGAACAAGAAATGAAGGACAAACGTAAAGCGAGACGTGTACATGTCACACAAGATCCTTCCATGTATGGTGGTTCTGTTGCTACCCCACCTGCATCCTCTGCCAAGATACAGACTGCTTTTGTGTCTAGAACTTCAGAAAGTAATCAGAGTCATTCGGTGTCTACAAGTTCTAGTTCACATTGTACGATCAATGAGAAGAAGTCTGAATCTACACCACCTCCAGTACAGCTTAACACTACTAATTTGGGAAAAGTGACAGTTGAAGCAGTTAAAGACCATATGTCGATTTTGTCATGTTTAGTGAGTGCTTATGATGAACAGGTGGCTGGAAGAATTGGAAATGCAAATCTTACTTTTGAAGATTATGCACAAATTGATGAAGATGAGATGGAACTGATAGATACTCAGTGGGCTTTGGCGAGTGTTATTCGCAGAATTAAAAGATATGAGAAGAAGACCGGGAAGAAATTCACCTTTGACCGAAATACCAAATTTGGATTCAATCCAAAATCTACACAGTGTTATAATTGTAGTGAACTTGGTCATTTTGCAAGAGAATGCAAGAATCCAAAGAAGCAGGGAAATCTGAATCCATTCAAGCCTAAGGAAGATTATCAGAAAAAGAAAGAGAAATCTGAAGAATCATCTTCTAAAGCACTTGTAAGTCAAGCTGATGAGGGCTATGACTGTGGCAAACAATATGAAGATCTTATGGGTGCTTTCATGGCTTCATTAGAAGAAAAATCTAGCAAAGGAAAGGAGAAGGTTGATGAGGTGAATGAGGTATATAATGATCTTCTTGAGATGATTGATAAACTGAAATAGATGAACTCTCAGTTAACTTCTGATCTGAGAGAATGCATAGAAGCCAACAAAAAGTTGATTTCAAAAGAAAAAGCATTTGACAGAAAGATAACTGATCTTGCTAAAGAAAATGAAGATTTGAAAATCAAGGTTTTACAGAATAATCATGTTGTTTCTGTGCAACTGGATTCAGTTCAAAAGTTGAAAGTAGAGTTATCAGCTGCAAAAAATCTGAAGCTGAGTTGAACAAAGCCAAGCTTGAAAACTACCAGAATTCAGCATATGTCATTGATTACTTTGCGGCTATGCAAAGATCTTCGTGTGATACTTCTGGTATTGGTTTTCATGATGTGACGAATCCTCAAAGTTATGTATCAAGACCACAATTTGATCCAGAATTGGAAGTTAATCCAGTTTCCATAAAGGAAAGTGTGTCTAATCAAGTGTCTGAGGATATGGAAAGTTCATCATCTCATGAGAGTGAATTTGTTGATAATGATGCTCCTATCTTCGAGGACATCACTGATTTAGAATATCCAGATGATATTCTAGGAATGATTGGTCATCAACAAGCTAAAGATGTTGAGAAGATGAGTTCAGTTTTCCAGAAACCAAAATCTGAAGTAAAATCAGCTGGGAAAACAGTGGCTAAACAAAAGCCTGCTTTCAAACCAAATCTAAAAGTCAAAACTAATTCTACTATAAAGCCAATTGTGTTTTGTTAGTACATGTTTGTAATTGTTTGCTATTCAATAGTTGTATTTATTTTGAGTTTAGAAAAAGGTTCGGCTATGGTTTGCCTAAGGTTCGTCTAGCCCACGAACCTTGGCATATTGGCGAACCTATTGGGTTGATAGGTTCGGCGAACCTATAACCTGGCAAAGGTTCGGCGAACCTTTTGGTCTGTTTTCATAGGTTCGTCTAGCCAACCTAAGGGTTCGCCCAGCGAACCTTAGGGTTCGGTTGGCAAACCTTAGGTTCGGCTACCAGTAATAGGTTCGCTGGTCCAGTTTCTATAAATAGAAGGTTTGTTTGTAGAACTTTTAAGAACTCTGGACAGATTGTTAGAAAACCTTCTGTGTTTCTCTGTGTGAGAATTTGTATTTCTGATTGAGATCTTGTAATCATTTGTTGATAATACAAGAGTGATTATTGAATTGCTTGTGTTCTTTTTATTTTCTACATATTGACTATGGATTCCGCACGTAGTTGATAGTTCGTAGGACTTCGTATTCGATCCTGATCGGTTTCAACCAAATCAACAGTGGTATCAGAGAATTTGGTGAGGTTCTACACTACAATGTCAAAGAATTCAAGCAATTGAAGATTTGAAGACATTTGATGGATCAAATTCTTTCTTCTTGATTGATTTTCTGGTGATTTGAGACTGTTTTCATCATCAATTTTTGTTGAATTACAACAATTGAAGTTTTGGAGGTGTTTTGGTAGAGATTTGGAAGGATTTTTTGTAATTTTGGAAGGTTTCCCTCCCAAAATTTTCAAAATCTGCGCTACAGGTTCGTGGGACGAACCAGTGACTTGCTGAACACAAAGGTTCGCTGTTAGAAGGTTTTTCAGAGGGTTCGTTTGATAGTTCGCTGAAGGTTCGGCAGAGGTTCGGCAAGAGTTTGGCGAAGGTTCGGCAAAGGTTCTGTCAAGGTTCGGCAAGTTTGGGTGATAGTTCGTCAAAGGTTCGCTGCTTACTGTTCATACTTCGGCTGAGGGTTCGCTTGAACTAAAGGTTCGCCAGTTTTTTGGTTCGTCTGTGTAAGGGTTCGTGAGTTTAAAGGTTCGTTGTTCAAAGGTTTGCTGTTCAAAAAAAAAATTTGTCCATAGGTTCGGCTGAGATTCGCCTGAAGGTTCGGCTAAGAAAAATTTTAGTCCATAGGTTCGGCTGAGGTTCGTCTGTAGGTTCGGCTAAGACAAAATTTTGTCTGGAGGTTCGGCTGAGGTTCGTTTGAGGTTCGGCTGGTGATAATTTTGAAAAGGTTCGCTGCTTATCAACTCAGACATCATGTCTGACATGTACGCGGCAATGGCAAGTCAGAACTCCAAACTTCAGAGCATCTTAATCAGTGAGACTGAAGTGGGTAGTACCAATAAAGTGCCAAAGCTACTGGACTTATCTGATTATGACAACTGCAAAGGAAGATTTGAGACTCATCTCAATGGCACATATACAAACTTATGGGAAAGAATCTTATCTCCTTATGAGAGACCAAGGGTAGTTGGTACTGATTTGTTTCAACTCTTGGACAGATTGGATGTAGATGAGAGGAAAAAGTATGACTCAGAGAAGAAAGCTTATTCGTTATTGAGTCAAGCCATTCCCAATCAAATTCTGCATCAGTTTGATGAACACAAGTCTGCTTACAGTCTTTGGAATGCATTAAAGGCCAGAGTTGAAGGCAACACAAATCTGAAGAAAATGAAGGCTACTGACATCAGAAAGGAGTTTGAAAATTTCAACATCATCGGAAATGAAACTCTAGATGCCTTAATTACCAGATACAGACACTTGTTGACTGAAGTGAGGAAATATGGCATTGAGTATTTAGAGGATGAGAAGATTGATTGTTTGGCTGATGCATTACCTGATAAATGGAATTCTTTGGTGCTTATATTGAGAGAAAACCTACCTGGATTGACATTGGTAGAGTTTATTCAGAAACTGGAGGAACAAGAAATGAAGGACAAACGTAAAGCGAGACGGATAAATGTCACACAAGATCCTTCCTTATATGGTGGTTCAGTTGCTACACCTCCTGCAGCATCTGCGAAGATACAGAATGCTTTCGTGTCTAGAACTTCTGAAACTACTCAGAGTTCTTCGATGTCATCAAGTTCTAGTTCACATTGTCCTATCAATGAGAAAAAGTCTGAGTCTACACCATCTCCAGTGCAGCTTAACACTACAAATTTGGGAAAAGTGACAGTTGAAGCAGTTAAAGACCATATGTCTATTTTGTCGTGTGTAGTAAGTGCTTACGATGAACAAGTGGCTGGAAGAATTGGAAACGCAAATCTTACTTTTGAAGATTATGCACAAATTGATGAAGATGAGATGGAATTGATAGACACACAGTGGGCTTTGGCGAGTGTTATTCGCAGAATTAATAGATATGAGAAGAAGACTTGGAAGAAATTCACCTTTGACTGAAATAACAAATTTGGATTCAATCCAAAATCTACACAGTGTTATAATTGTGATGAACTTGGTCATTTTGCAAGAGAATGCAAGAATCCAAAGAAGCAGGGAAATCTGAATCCATTCAAGCCTAAGGAAGATTATCAGAAAAAGAAAGAGAAATCTGAAGAATCCTCTTCTAAAGCACTTGTAAGTCAAGCTGATGAGGGATATGACTGGGGCAAACAATATGAAGATCTTATGAGTGCTTTTATGGCTTCATTGGAAGAAGAATCTATCAAAGGAAAGGAGAAGGTTGATGAGGTGAATGAGGTACATAATGATTTGCTTGAGATGATTGATAGCCTGAAAGAGATGAACTCTCAGTTAACTTCTGATCTGAGAGAATGCACAGAAGCCAACAAAAAGTTGATTTCAAAAGAAAAAGCATTTGACAAAAAGATAATTGATCTTGCTAAGGAAAACGAAGATTTGAAAATCAAGGTTTTACAGAATAATCATGCTGTTTCTATGCATTTGGATTCAGTTCAGAAGTTGAAAGTAGAGTTATCAGCTGCAAAATCTGAAGCTGTGTTGAACAAAGCCAAGCTTGAAAGCTACCAGAATTCAGCATATGTCATTGATTAGTTTGCGGCTACGCAAAGATCTTCCTGTGATAATCCTGGTATTGGTTTTCATGTTGTGCCAAATCCTCAAAGTTATGTATCAAGACCACAATTTGATCCAGAATTGGAAGTTAATCCAGTTTCTTTAAAGGAAAGTGTGTCTGATCAAGTGTCTGAGGATATGGAAAGTTCATCATCTCATGAGAGTGAATTTGTTGATAATGATGCTCCTATCATCGAGGACATCATTGATTTAGAATATCCAGAGGATATTCTAAGAACGATTGGTCATCAACAAGCTAAAAATGTTGAGAAGATAAGTCCAGTTTTCAAGAAACCAAAATCTGAAGTAAAATCAGCTGGGAAAACAGTGGTTAAACAAAAGCAAGTTTTCAAACCAAATCTAAAAGTCAAAACTAATTCTACTCTAAAGCCAATTGTATTTGTTGAGTCTTCTACCACACAAAAAGGAGAGTCAAGCAAAGTTTGTCAAAAACAAGAGAAATTTTCTAAAAAGATTGACAAGAAGTTTCTCAAAGTTGTTGACAAAGTTAATCAAAGTAGGGATGGAAACAAGGGCAAATCAAAGATTTCTCAAAAGAATGTCAAGACAAAAGCCATGTTTTTGAAAAATAAGGTTTTATCTCCATCTGTAGCATCCAAATCTTTGGGTTCATCTAAGAGGTGTGATGAATTAAAACCAAAGACTGTGTCATCAAGGAAATGCTACAGATGTGGGAAAGTGGGTCATGTCATTACCGAATGTGATTTGGATACTTGTAACCAATTTCATACTTTTACTCCACGTGAAACAAGACAGTGTTTTACTTGAGGAGGAAAAGGACATATTTCAGTCAATTTTCCAAATCACAAGGTCAAGAAGAAAACTTCTGTTAATGACAGTCATGTGATCCATTCTGGTGGGAGTCCTAGGAGGGTAAAGCCTAGTGAATAGGAGATGAGAATACTCAGAAAATTTGATCCTGAGTGTGTCTGGGTCAAGGAGGACAAGGTTCATAAAAGACAATTTTTTGAAAACCAACAAAAGGTTAAAAGAGTTTTGAAAAAGACATCATCATCTGATGAAGAATTTTATGTCAATTTTTCTCCTAAAAGATTTTCAAAACAAAATGTTAAGTCTAATTCTTTTTGGAAATCTAGACCCAGGTCAGATGATCGATTGTTTGTGAGGAAGGATGAATACTTGGAAGAAGGATCTTCAAGTAGTTCATGGAGATCGAAGGGCAGGAGGCTGTTCGGGGAGACTCAACGCTGGAATGGCGGGAGTCATCCCTTTTGGTACTGATCATATTTTGTTTTAATTTATTGTGCAGGTGGCATTCACGGGCCATATCAATAGTCGATGGATTGTTGATAGTGAATGCTCCAGTCACATGGCGGGAGAGTTAGGATTGTTGAAAGATTTTCGGGAGATGAACGGATGTTATGTTAACTTTGCAGGTGACAATGGTGGTCAAATTACCGGATGTGGTAGTTTGACTAATGGTAAAGTTTCCTTTGACAATGTGAATTACTGCAAAGAGTTAACTAATAATCTTTTGAGTGTGTCGCAGATAAGTGATAAAGGTTATAAGGTTTTGTTTGATGAGAAGAAATGCTATGTGCTCAAACAAGGAATTCAGATTCCTGATGACTGGATTTTGATGACTGCTGACAGGTATAAAGATTTGCATGTTTTAGACATGGCTAATGCGGAGACGGTAAACAAAGTTGAGACGTGTCTGGTGTCGAAGGCCACAGAGCAAGATACTCGGTCTTGGCACAGACGAATGGGTCATATACACATCTGAAAGATGAATCATCTTGTACACAATCACTTGGTTGATGGTGTACCTGTTAAACATTTCAAATTACCTGATGTGTGTGTTTCTTGTAAGAAGGGTAAACAGAAAAGGAGGTCACATAAGTCCAAAACAGTGTTTTCTATTGAGAAACCATTGGAACTACTTCACATGGATCTGTTTGGACCGATTAATGTGAAGAGTATCGGGGGTGAATCATATTGTTTTGTTGTGACCGATGATTTTTCTTGATTTTCATGGTTAATGTTCTTAAAGTTTAAATCTGAAACTTATGAAAATTTTGTTTTGTTGGTAAACAGATTGGAGACTTTGTACAAGTTGAGGGTTAGGCGAGTTCGATCAGACAATGGGACAGAATTCAAGAATCAGAACATGGAAGCATTCTGTGATTCAAAGGGCATCCAGCAGCAATTTAGTGCACCGTATGAACCACAGATGAACGGTGTAGCTGAAAGGAAGAATCGTACATTGATAGAGTCTGCTCGAACGATGCTCGCTAATTCGAAACTGCCCATTACTTTCTGAAGTGAAGCCGTAGCGACCGCCTGTTTTACTCTCAACCGAGTGCTGATTGTCAAACGACATAACAAGACTTGTTATGAACTTCTTCAGAATCGGAAACCAAATTTGGAACACTTGGAACCTTTCGGGGCTCCTTGTACCATGCTCAAGAAAGATGCTAAATTAAACTCTAAGGTTGAAGAAGGTTTCTTTCTGGGCTATAGCCTTCCCAACAAACGTGTTTTTAACAAACGCACTGGTGTTGTGGAACTCTGGTATAATGTGGATGTTCAAAGACATACACCTATACCCGAAGGCAAAGGTCCAAATTGGTTATTCGATTATGATAAACTTTTCGAGTCTTTTAATTTGTCTCCTAATGTTACTGATGATGAAATTTCTTTGCAGATGTTATATGACTTACAAAATTCTGAAGATCAAGGAGTTTCTCATCAGGTTGATGATAATCATTCAACTGAGGAAGGCATTTTTGGAGCAGATAATGATGACTGGTCATCGGAGGATGATCAGGATGTTTTTGAAGATGCCGTTTCTCAAGATCAAGATGAAGATCAGAATATCACAAATCTTGATCATGGTGTTGGAGTCCCGCGAGTGCCAGTGTCCAGAGTTCATGTGAATCATCCTGTGAAGCAGATTATTGGAGATCCGTCTGTTGGAGTACAGACTAGAAGGCAAGTTGCAAACAAGGAGAGTTTGTACGTTGAGCTGGAGCGAAATCATGGGACTCAAGAGTTATGGATGCATTCTGCATTTGTTTCTCAGATTGAGCCTAAATCTGTAACTGAAGCCCTACGTGAGCCTGCCTGGGGGGAGGCCATGCAAGAGGAGCTTAATCAGTTTCAGAAACTGGGAGTTTGGTATTTAGTGGATTTGCCAAAAAGTGAGAAGAAGATTGGCACCAGGTGGGTGTTGAAGTGTAAGCGAGACGATAGAGGCGTGATTGTTCGAAACAAGGCGCGTTTGGTTGTTCAAGGGTTCAAACAGATAGAAGGAATTGATTATGACGAGGTATTTGCACCTGTGGCACTGCTTGAAGCAATTAAGATTATTTCTATCTTTTGCTGCCCACAAGAAATTTAATGTTTTTCAACTAGATGTTAAGTCTGCATTCCTTTATGGGTCTTTGAAGGAGACAGTGTATGTTTGTCAGCCACCGGGCTTTGAGGATCCGATCCACCGGGATCAGGTATATATCCTTGACAAAGCACTGTATGGTCTTCATCAGGCTCCTCGAGCTTGGTATGAGACTCTCTCGACTCACCTTCTTGAACACGGGTTCAAGAGGGGTCAGATAGACAAAACACTGTTTTATCGGGAGAAGGACAAGGACATTCTCCTTGTTCAGATCTATGTAGATGACATCATCTTTGGGTCTACTGATGAACAGTTGTGCTTGGAATTTAAAGAGGTTATGATTGAGAAGTTCGAGATGAGTGCTATGTCAGACATTAAGTTCTTTTTGGATTTACAAATAGATCAGACTGATGATGGCATTTTTATTCATCAGACCAAATACATTCAAGATGTGCTAAAACGGTTTAGCATGCTTGATTGTAAACCCATTTCCACGCCCATTCAGCCCAATCACGGGATTGAGCCTGATCTTAAGGAGGAGTTAATTGATGCTACATCATATCGTGGAATGATCAGGAGCCTAATGTATTTGATAGCCTCAAGACCGGATATTGTATTCGCTACAAGTATCTGTGCTCGCTATCAATCAAAGCCTAAAGTTTCTCATCTGATTGCAGTCAATAGGATTTTACGTTATCTGAAGGGTACACTAGACACCGGTCTGTGGTATCCTGAGGATGATAACTATTCCTTTCATGCTTATAGTGATTCAGACTATGGAGGATGCAAGACTGATTCCAAATCAACTACTGGAGGTGCACAATTTCTGGGGGAAAGATTAGTCTCTTGGCAGTGCAAGAAGTAAACATCTGTTGCTACATCTACATGTGAAGTTGAATATGTAGCTGCTGCCAGATGTTGTTCCCAAGTCTTGTGGATACAACAACAGATGAGAGACTATGGACTGAATTTTTTATCTACCCCAATTCATGTAGATAATGAGGCTGCCATTGCAATTACCAAGAATCCAGTGTATCATTCACGTTCCAAACACATTGATATTCGATTTCATTTCATACGCGATTGTTATGAAAGGAAATTGATTGATATGGTGAAGGTACACACAACTGAGCAAAGGGCAGACCTTCTCACCAAGGCCTTTGACAAACAACGTTTTGAGTATTTACTCAAATTAAATGGGATCAGGGTCATGGGTGAGGTAATCAAGAATCAACTTCCTTCGTAATCATTTTTTATTGAATTAACATCAGATTTTTTATTTTTTATTTTTTTTTCTTTTGTGTTTTTGTTTTTAGGGGGAGAAAATTTTGAAAAATACAAAAACATTAAAAAAATCAAAAATACAAAAACATGAAAAAATTAAAAATCTGAGAAATGGATTCGACCTAATGAGAAATGATAACACATTATTTGCATTTGGAAACATATCTGTATGTTTTATTAAAAATTTAATAAATAATTACAAGTATTAAGTAAGATATGGAAGTAGGTTTATAACTTAGTTATGATAAGTTTAAACAAAGTTTTGATTATACTTTACAAGAAACAGATGCTTAGAATGCAGTACTTAGTTTTGTTCTGAAAGAGTGGTAATTTTTTCTGACAAAATGTTCTTGAACAAAAAGTCAAAGTACTAGTTTGATCATGTGTTATTCACAAATTGGGGATGTGTTCAAGTAAATGGATTATTATAAAGTGTTCTCATAATCTTGTTTTAAACTGATTTCTTGACTAAGTGATAAAATTAAAAGGATAAGTATACTGACAATCATCTTAGACTTGTAATTTGCAGATAATATTTGAAATAATACAAACAGATGTGTTGAAAATTGAAAAATAATATGATCTTATGTCAGGATCTTTCTCAAACAAAAAGATTTTATTTTTTAGGATAGTTCTTTTGGTAAATGTGTAGTTTAGTTGTTCTAAAAATTTTGAAAAAAATACAAAAAGATTTTAATTTTTCATCTAATGTTAAATCAATAATTTTTGATTATTTGTTTGAATTTGGAATGATTAAACATGTTTGTGTTTAGAAATTTAAAGAAAAATTCAAAATTTTTCAAAAGGTTCGTTTGGTTTGAGAAGGTTCGCTGAGAAGGTTCGTTGGGTAAGGCTCGCTGGTTAGGTTCGCGGGCTAGGTTCGTTAGCTAGGTTCGCTGACTAGGTTCGCTTACTAGATTTGTCTGAAATGGTTCGTTTGAATGGTTCGCTGCAAAAGGTTCGTAGCAAAGGTTCATGAAAGGCTCGTCTGAAAAGGTTCGTGACATATATATAGAGGGTTCGCCAGAAGGGTTCGTCACTCTCATCTTTTTCACGATTCGCGAACCTGCAAGAACAGATTTTTCATTTTCGATTGAGATCATCCCAGAACTTTTCATTGATCATTTTAGACTCAGAATCATCTTGTGATCATTTCTAGGTAGAAATTACTTAATTTGACCGGTTAATTTGAGAGATCTGAGTGTTTTTTAGGATGTTTAGATCGAATCTGTAATTGGACTTAAAACTGATTAGAATTTAAGTTTTGGACAAACCCTCTTTGTTAATGTTGTTCATCGGCAGTTTTTGAACCTGGGTGTTAAATTTTATTTTCTAATTCAAAGATTAAAAATTTTGATTTGAAATCTGGAAAAGGTTCGCTGATGAACAGGTTCGTTGGATGAGTTGATAGGTTCGCCGAACCTTGAAGGTTCGTTTGAATCTGATAGGTTCATGGCAAACCTATGTATTTTAAAAGAACCGGACCTTTTGGTCAAGGTTCGTTGACCAAAAGGGTTCGTTCGTTTGAAGGTTCGTTCATCAAAAGGTTCGTTCATTCTGAGGTTCGTTCATCAGAAGGTTCGTTGATGAAAAGGTTCGTTCATCAAAGGTTCGTTCAAAAGGTTTGTTTGATTAACAGGTTCGTCTGAATTAGGTTCGCCTAGCATTAGGTTCGTCTAAGAAGATTGGTTCGCTGGTCTACTTAGGATTTTTTTTTTAATTTTTTAATTTTTGTTAATTTTTGGTTAATTTTGTTTCTAATTGTTTTTATTTCTAATTGTAGAAACGGCGAACTTAACCTTCGGAGACAAGCATAATGTTTGTGCATATTTGGATCCGACTACACGGAACGGTCAAGATTTCCGTCCTATGATCGAGTTTCTTCGGAGATCAAGGATTTACTATGCGATTTCCAATTCTGTTCAGATTTACAAATCACATATTCAGAGTTTCTGGGAATCGGCTCGGGTTATTTCTGTGGATGAAGACTATGTTATAGATGCGAATGTGCTTGGACAACCAATTCGTATATCTGAGGCTGATATTAGGAGTGTTCTTCAGTTTGGAGGAGAATCGGATGGTGTAGCTCTCATTCCTGAGAGGTGCATCAATGGTTGCTTTCTACGGATTCGGTATTTTGGAGCATACAATTCGATATCGGTGAAGAAAGGGAAGCTACCTCTACAATACAAGTTCTTGGCTCATGTTCTTGTTCACTGTCTGAGTATGAGGAAGGGAACTTATGATGAGCTTAGAGACTTCATGAGATCAGCTATGGTGACTCTCATATTGAATAAACCGTTCAATTTCTCTGGAATGATCTTCCGTTACATGTGTGACAACATCACGAAGGCTAAGGATAGGTTCTATATGTATCCTAGGTTCGTGCAAATGTTGATCGATGAAAGGTTGCCAGAAGGCATGCTACCGAGGGAAGCTGGAGATCTTTTAAAGCTTAAACACATGACTGATTCTAGTCTGGGTCAGGTCAGAGTGTATCAGAGGACTGGGGATGCTGTTCTTGAGAAAGAGTTGATTGGTCATTGTGCCAGGGCAAACTATGTTGCTCCTGATGAGGATGCCTGGAGACATGCTGACTCAGGATCCGACACTGAAGAGTTTGAAGCTAATGATGATCAGGCACCACCTCCACCTCCTCCATGACAACAAGTCAGAAAGTCTACTGGACAATCGTCCCAATCTACACCTAAAGTTCAAACTTCTCAAGGGCAAAGCTCACATGAGCCAATAGAGGTTGATATGTCTGAACAACAGACAGAGGCAGCTGTTGCTGATGATGATGAAAAGGAATCTTCTGACACTGAGTCAGAATATGAAATGGTTCAAGAAGGGAACCAGATGGTTAGAAGACTCAAGAAAAAGTTTGCTAAACAGGCTGAAGAGGAAAGGAATGAAAGAGTTGATCCCAGTTTTGTTCCAGAAGAGTCTGGGTCTTCTAAACTAAAGAAGCTGAAGAGGATGGCCAAAGGAGGGCCTTATGAGAGGAAAAAGGCCAAAAATACTAAGACCGTTGTATCTTCACCTGTTATGCCTACCTCAATTTTTGTTTCTGTTTCACCAGTTGTTACTTTTTCAGTTCCCGTGACTACTATTCATGTTTCTACTTTACAAACTCCAGAGTTTGTAAATGTAGCATCTTTTGTTCCATCTTTTGCCGAGACTGCTACTGTCACCACTTCTTTGCCAGAGACTTATATTCATCATGATGATCTTCCCAGAGATGATTTATTTTCAGGATTAGATGATTTGGGAGACATTAACTTCACTGTTAATTATGATGACTTTGATCTTAAGAGAAGATTATCTTTATTATCAAAAGAGTTTGAAGATTACAACAAGATCAAAGAAAAAGATGTTGCTGATAAACCATCTTCTTCCACTACTGAGCTAGATGAGTTGAAAGTTCAAATGTCTTTGATGATAAAGTGGAGAGAAGAAGAAATTGCTGAGAAGAAGAAGATGAAAGATAAAATTTCTGAAATGGAATTTTTGATTAAACTTCAATCGGAAGACATTGTTGAACTTAAGAATGAAAATACTGACTTAAGATTCAAGATAAAAGATTTGGAGTCAAAGATTAAAAAGTCAGAAGCTTCGAGTTCTAGAGTTAAGAAAGTGGTGGTGGATGTGGATGTTGATGTTGATGTTGAGGAGAAGGTAGAGGAGGAGAAGGAAGAAGAAGAAGCAGTTGATTATGGGGATACTGATATTAATGAACATCCTGATGATTTTGATCTTGGTGGTGATGATGGAGCAGGTGGTGGTGCTGGTGGAGTTGCTGGAGGTGATGGTGGTTTGAATGCTGTGACTGGAGCTATCATTGTTTATACTCCTTCAAAGATGACTACAGATGTTGTTCCACTTTCTTCTGTATCTTCTGATAGAGCTAGGGATTGTACTTCTGTTGAGTTTGAAGATTTGGATGCAATAGAATATCCTGAACGGATTCTTGATTACTCTTTGCCTACATTTCTTGATTTGTTTAAAATGAATTCTGACATAGACTTGCAGAGAAATATTTTTGAAGTTCAAGTTTATCAAGAGATAGAAGAAGGAGAGATTGTGGGTGACTACTCAGTCCAAAATTATCAAGATTTATTTGAAGATGATGATTAATTGATGTTTGATTTTGAAGAAGATGAAGATACTGATTTATCTGATTATGATAAGGATGTCATCGATGAAGAGATGTTGAATTTAAATATGATGAAGAAAATGTTTGAAGCTAGTAGTATGTCAAGAACAACTTTAGATCCAGTTAAAGCTAAGACAAATTTGGATTATTGGAAAGCATTTCAAGATGAGACATAGTACATCATTGATCACTTACATTCTTTCAAGATTATGACAGAAGTGTTTGAAGATAAAGATCCATAAAATCTAAGTAAACAATCCAAGAAGTTCAAGATTGGATCTAAATCCAAGATGATCGGAAGGATTATTAGTTATGGTTATTTTCATAACATTTCAGGAAGTTTGATGGATAAGGGATGTTATGTGGTGAAAAGAATAGATGGATGCCAATACTTTGGCAAGGCTACTGATCTGATGAGTTTACCAGCATTTGAGTGCAAAGATCTTTCAAGATTAAGGATGATAAAGCCTATTCAGACTCGACACAATGAAATTTTTGATAATCTGTTGAAGAAAGAAGCTCGAATGGGATGGAGTTTGTTAACACCAAAGTTCAGAGAAAGATTCAAGTATTATGTGAAGCCTAAAGTCTTCAAGAGACCAAGACTTAGAAAGATTGAACAAGATTGGAATCCATTCTTCAAATTTTGGTTTTATGATGAGAGAACTTCTGAAGGAGTGATTGTATTGAAGCAGGATGATGATTGGAGGGTGATTCGAATGCTTTATCCTATTTGGATAGTTAATTGTTCAAAAGATGATATTGATTTACTTAACACTGCAGAGATATATGCTGAAGATGGATATCATGATGTTAAAGTGAGTTTCAGAGACATGGCAGTTCAATTTCAAACCATTGCACGAATGTGTTATACACTGGGTATTCATTCGGGATGCAATTGGGAAAATGTGAACTATCTTTATACTGAGTTGATGCAAATTCAGAAGGAGAGAGATGAAAGAGATGCTAAGATTGAAGTCGAGAGGTTGGCGACGATACAACGTTCGGTTGTTATACGAGCGGTGGATAATGTGGTTGTTGAAGAAGTTTGAGAATCTAGTAGAGTAATTGACAGAGTTGTAGATAAAGTTGAAGATAAAGCTGAAGATAAAGTTGAAGGCAAAGATTGAAGACTTTGATAGCAAACATTTAGGGGGAGTTTGTTAGTACATGTTTGTAATTGTTTGCTATTCAATAGTTGTATTTATTTTGAGTTTAGAAAAAGGTTCGGCTATGGTTTGCCTAAGGTTTGTCTGGCCCACGAACCTTGGCATATTGGCGAACCTATTGAGTTGATAGGTTCGACGAACCTATAACCTGTCAAAGGTTCGGCGAACCTTTTGGTCTATTTTCATAGGTTCGTCTAGCGAACCTAAGGGTTCGCCCAGCGAACCTTAGGGTTCGGCTGGCAAACCTTAGGTTCGGCTACCAGTAATAGGTTCGCTGGTCCAGTTTCTATAAATAGAAGGTTTGTTTGTAGAACTTTTAAGAACTCTGGACAGATTGTTAGAAAACCTTCTGTGTTTCTCTGTGTGAGAATTTGTATTTCTGATTGAGATCTTGTAATCATTTGTTGATAATACAAGAGTGATTATTGAATTGCTTGTGTTATTTGTATTTTCTACATATTGACTATGGATTCCGCACGTAGTTGATAGTTCGTAGGACTTCGTATTCGATCCTAATCGGTATCAACCAAATCAACATGTTTGTTGAGTCTTCAACCACACAAAAAGGAGAATCAAGCAAAGTTTGTCAAAAACAAGAGAAATTTTCTAAAAAGATTGACAAGAAGTTTGTCAAAGTTGTTGACAAGGTTAATCAAAGTGGGGATGGAAACAAGGGCAAATCAAAGATTTCTCAAAAGAATGTCAAGACAAAAGTCACGGGTTTGAAAAATAAGGTTTTATCTCCATCTGTAGCATCCAAATCTTTAGATTCATCTAAGGGGTGTGATGAAAAACCAAAGAATGTGTCATCAAGGAAATGCTACAGATGTGGGAAAGTGGGTCATGTCATTTCCGAATGTTATTTGGATACTTGCAACCGATTTCATACTTTTACTCCACGAGAAACACGACAGTGTTTCACTTGTGGAGGAAAAGGACACATATCAGCAAATTGTCCAAATCATAAGATCAAGAAGAAAACTTATGTTAATGACAGTCATGTGATCCATTCTGGTGGGAGTCCTAGGAGGGTAAAGCCTAGTGAAGAGGAGATGAGAATACTCAGAGAATTTGATCCTGAGTGTGTCAGGGTCAAGGAGGACAAGTTTCATAAAAGACAATTTTTTGATAACCAACAAAAGGTTAAAAGAGTTTTGAAAAAGACAATCATCTGATGATGAATTTTATGACAATTTTTCTCCTAAAAGATTTTCAAAACAAAATGTTAATTCTAATTCTTTTTGGAAATCCAGACCCAGGTCAGATGATCGATTTTTTGTGAGGAAGGATGAATACTTGGAAGAAGGGTCTTCAAGTAGTTCATCGAGATCGAACGGCAGGAGGCTATTCAGGGAGACTCAACGCAGGAATGGCGGGAGTCATCCCTTTTGGTACTGATCATATTTTGTTTTAATTTATGGTGCAGGTGGCATTCACGGGCCATATCAACAGTCGATGGATTGTTGATAGTGGATGTTCACGGCACATGACAGGAGTGATCAGTTTGTTGAAAGATTTTCGAGAGATGAATGGATGTTATGTTAACTTTGCAGGTGACAAAGGTGGTCAAATTAATGGGTGTGGTAGTTTGACTAACGGTAAAGTTTCCTTTGACAACGTGAATTACTGTAAAGAGTTAACTAATAATCTTTTGAGTGTCTCGCAGATAAGTGATAAAGGTTATAAGGTTTGTTTGTTGAGAAGAAATGATATGTGCTCAAACAAGGAATTCAGATTCCTGATGACTGGATTCTGATGACTGCCGACAGGAGTAAAGATTTGTACGTGTTGGACATGGCGAAGGCGGAGACGGTTAACAAAGTTGAGACGTGTCTGGTGTCGAAGGCCACAGAATAGGATACTCGGTCTTGGCACAGACGAATGGGTCACATACACATAAGAAAGATGAATCATCTTGTACACAATCACTTGGTTGATGGTGTACCGGTTAAACATTTCAAATTACCTGATGTGTGTGTTTCGTGTAAGAAAGGCAAACAGAAAAGGAGGTCACATAAATCCAAAACAGTGTTTTCTATTGATAAACCATTGGAACTACTTCACATGGATCTGTTTGGACCGATGAATGTGAAGAGTATCAGTGGTGAATCATATTGTTTTGTAGTGACCGATGATTTTTCTAGATTTTCATGGGTTATGTTTTTAAAAAATAAATCTGAAACTTATGAAAATTTTGTTTTGCTTGTAAACAGATTGGAGACTTTGTACAAGTTGAGGGTTAGGCGTGTTCGATCAGACAATGGGACAGAATTTAAGAATCAGAACATGGAAGCATTATGTGATTCAAAGGGCATCCAGCAACAATTTAGTGCACCGTATGAACCACAGATGAACGGTGTAGCTGAAAGGAAGAATCGTACATTGATAGAGTCTGCTCGAACGATGCTCGCTAATTCGAAGCTGCCCATTACATTTTGGAGTGAAGCCGTAGCGACCGCCTGTTTTACTCTCAACCGAGTGCTGATTGTCAAAAGACATAATAAGACTTGCTATGAACTTCTTCTGAATCAAAAACCAAATTTGGAACACTTGGAACCTTTTGGGGCTCCATGTACCATGCTTAAGAAAGATGCTAAATTAAACTCTAAAGTTGAAGAAGGTTTATTTCTTGGCTACAGCTTGCCCAATAAACGTGTGTTTAACAAACGAACGGGTGTTGTGGAACTTTGGTATAATGTGGATGTTCAACGATATACACCTATACCTGAAGGCAAAGGTCCAAATTGGCTTTTCGAGTATGATAAACTTTTTGAGTCTTCTAATTTGTCTCCTCATGTTACCGATGATGAAATTTCCTTGCAGATGTTATATGATCTACAGAATTCTGAAGATTTAGGAATTTCTCATCAAGTTGAAGCCAATCATCCAACAGGGGAAGGCACTTCTGAAGCCGTTAATGATGACTGGTCATTGGAGGATGATCAGGATGTTTTTGAAGATGCAGTTTCTCAAGATCAAGATGAAGATCAGAATATCACAAATCTTGATCATGGTGTTGGAGTCCCGCAAGTGTGTTGATTTGGTTGAAACCGATCAGGATCGAATACGAAGTCCTACAAACTATCAACTACGTGCGGAATCCATAGTCAATATGTAGAAAATACAAAGAACACAAGCAATTCAATAATCACTCTTGTATTAACAACAAATGATTACAAGATCTCAATCAGAAATACAAATTCTCACACAGAGAAACACAGAAAGTTTTCTAACAATCTGTCCAGAGTTCTTAAAAGTTCTACAAACAAACCTTCTATTTTTAGAAACTGGACCAGCGAACCTATTACTGGTAGCCGAACCTAAGGTTTGCCAGCCGAACCCTAAGGTTCGCTGGGCGAATCCTTAGGTTCACTAGACGAACCTATGAAAACAGACCAAAAGGTTCGCCGAACCTTTGCTAGCTTATAGGTTCGCCAAACATATCAACCCAATAGGTTCGCCAATATGCCAAGGTTCGTGGGCCAGACGAACCTTACGCAAACCATAGCCGAACCTTCTTCTAAACTCAAAATAAATACAACTATTGAATAGCAAACAATTACAAACATGTACTAACAAACTCCCCCTAAATGTTTGCTATCAAAGTCTTCAATCTTTGCCTTCAACTTTATCTTCAGCTTTATCTTCAACTTTATCTTCAACTCTGTCAATTACTCCACTAGATTCTCCAACTTCTTCAACAAGCACATTATCCACCGCTCGTATAACAACCGAACGTGGTATCTTCGCCAACCTCTTGACTTCAATCTTAGCATCTCTTTCATCTCTCTCCTTCTGAATTTGCATCAACTCAGTATAACGATAGTTCACATTTTCCCAATTGCATCCCGAATGAATACCCAGTGTATAACACATTCGTGCAATGGTTTGAAATTGAACTGCCATGTTTCTGAAACTCACTTTAACATCATGATATCCATCTTCAGCATATATCTCTGCAGTTCTAAGTAAATCAATATCATCTTTTGAACAATTAACTATCCAAATAGGATCAAGCATTCGAATCACCCTCCAATCATCATCCTGCTTCAATACAATCACTCCTTTAGAAGTTCTGTCATCATAAAACCAAAATTTGAAGAATGGATTCCAATCTTGTTCAATCTTTCTGAGTCTTGGTCTCTTGAAGACTTTAGGCTTCACATAATCTTTGAATCTTTCTCTGAACTGTGGTGTTAACAAACTCCATCCCATTCGAGCTTCTTTCTTCAGCAGGTTCTCAAAAATTTCATTGTGTCGAGTCTGAATAGGCTTTATCATCCTTAATCTTGAAAGATCTTTGCACTCAAATGCTGGTAAACTCATCAGATCAGTAGCCTTGCCAAAGTATTGGCATCCATCTATTCTTTTCACCACATAACATCCCTTATCCATCAAACTTCCGGAAATGTTATGAAAATAGCCATAACTAATAATCCTTCCGATCATCTTGGATTTAGATCCAATCTTGAACTTCTTGGATTGTTTAGTTAGGTTTTCTGGATCTTTATCTTCAAACAGTTCTGTCATAATCTTGAAAGAATGTAAGTGATCAATGATGTACTTTGTCTCATCTTGAAATGCTTTCCAATAATCCAAATTTGTCTTAGCTTTAACTGGATCTAAAGTTGTTCTTGAAATACTACTAGCTTCAAACATTTTCTTCATCATATTTAAATTCAACAGCTCTTCATCAATGACATCCTTATCATAATCAGATAAATCAGTATCTTCATCTTCTTCAAAATCAAACATCAATTCATCATCATCTTCAAATAAATCTTGATAATCTTGGACTGAGTAGTCACCCACAATCTCTCCTTCTTCTATCTCTTGATAAACTTGAACTTCAAAACTATTTCTCTGCAAGTCTATGTCAGAATTCATTTTAAACAAATCAAGAAATGTAGGCAAAGAGTAATGAAGAATCCTTTCAGGATATTCTATTGCATCCAAATCTTCAAACTCAACAGAAGTACAATCCCTAGCTCTATTAGAAGATACAGAAGAAAGTGGAACAGCATCTGTAGTCATCTTTGAAGGAGTATAAACAATGATAGTTCCAGTCACAGCATTCAAACCACCATCACCTCCAGCAACTCCACCAGCACCACCACCTGCTCCATCATCACCACCAAGATCAAAATCATCAGGATGTTCATCAATATCAATATCCCCGTAATCAACTGCTTCTTCTTCTTCCTTCTCCTCCTCTACCTTCTCCTCAACATCAACATCCACATCCACCACCACTTTCTTAACTCTAGAACTCGAAGCTTCTGACTTTGTAATCTTTGACTCCAAATCTTTTATCTTGAATCTTAAGTCAGTATTTTCATTCTTAAGTTCAACAATGTCTTCCGATTGAAGTTTAATAATAAATTCCATTTCAGAAATTTTATCTTTCATCTTCTTCTTCTCAGCAATTTCTTCTTCTCTCCACTTTATCATCAAAGACATTTGAACTTTCAACTCATCTAGCTCAGTAGTGGAAGAAGATGGTTTATCAGCAACATCTTTTTCTTTGATCTTCTTGTAATCTTCAAACTCCTTTGATAATAAAGATAATCTTCTGTTAAGATCAGAGTCATCATAATTAACAGTGAAGTTAATGTCTCCCTAATCATCTAATCCTGAAAATAAATCGTCTCTGGGAAGATCTTCATGATGAATAGAAGTCTCTGGCAAAGAAGTGGTGACTGTAGTAGTCTCGGCAAAAGATGGAGCAAAAGATGCTACATTTACAAACTCTGGAGTTTGTAAAGTAGAAACATGAATAGTAGTCACGGGAACTGAAAAAGTAACAACTGGTGAAACAGAAACAAAAACTGAGGCAGGCATTACATGTGAAGACACAACGGTCTTAGTAGTTTTGGCCTTTTTCCTCTCATAAGGCCCTCCTTTCGCCATCCTCTTCAGCTTCTTTGGTTTAGAAGACCCAGACTCTTCTGGAACAAAACTGGGATCAACTCTTTCATCCCTTTCCTCTTCAGCCTGTTTAGCAAACTTTTTCTTGAGTCTTCTAACCATCTGGTTCCCTTCTTGAACCATTTCATATTCTGACTCAGTGTCAGAAGATTCCTGTTCATCATCATCAGCAACAGCAGCCTCTGTCTGCTGTTCAGACATATCAACCTCTATTGGCTAATGTGAGCTTTGCCCTTGAGAAGTTTGAACTTTAGGTGTAGATTGGGACGATTGTCCAGTAGACTTTCCGACTTGTTGTCTTGGAGGAGGTGGAGGTGGAGGTGGTGCCTGATCATCATTAGCTTCAAACTCTTCAGTGTCGGATCCTGAGTCAGCATGTCTCCAGGCATCCTCATCAGGAGCAACATAGTTTGCTCTAGCAAAATGACCAATCAACTCTTTCTCAAGAACAGCATCCCCAGTCCTCTGATACACTCTGACCTGACCCAGACTAGAATCAGTCATGTGTTTAAGCTTTAAAAGATCTCCAGCTTCCCTCGGTAGCATGCCTTCTAGCAACCTTTCATCAGTCACCATTTGCACGAACCTAGGATACATATAGAACATATCCTTAGCCTTCGTGATGTTGTCACACATGTAATGGAAGATCATTCCAAAGAAATTGAACGGTTTGTTCAATATGAGAGCCACCATAGCTGATCTCATGAAGTCTCTAAGCTCATCAAAAGTTCCCTTCCTCATACTCAGACAGTGAAGAAGAACATGAGCCTAGAACTTGTATTGTAGAGGTAGCTTCCCTTTCTTCACCGATATCGAATTGTATGCTCCAAAATACCGAATCCGTAGAAAGCAACCTTTGATGCACATTTCATGAATGAGAGTTACACCATCCGGTTCTCCTCCAAACTAAAGAACCCTCCTAATATCAGCATCAGATATACGAATTGCTTGTCCAAGCACATTCGCATCTATAACATAGTCTTCATCCACAGAAATAACCCGAGCCGATTCCCATAAACTCTGAATATGTGATCTGTAAATCTGAACAGAATTGGAAATCGCATAGTAAATCCTTGATCTCCGAAGAAACTCGATCATAGGACGGAAATCTTGACCGTTCCGTGTGGTCGGATCCAAATATGCGCAAACATTATGCTTGTCTCCGAAGGTTAAGTTCGCCATTTCTACAATTAGAAATAAAAACAATTAGAAACAAAATTAATCAAAAATTAACAAAAATTAAAAAAAAATTCCTATGTAGACCAGCGAACCTATCTTCTTAGATGAACCTAATGCTAGGCGAACCTAATTCAGACGAACCTGTTAATCAGACAAACCTTTTGAACGAACCTTTGATGAACGAACCTTTTCATCAACGAACCTTCTGATGAACGAACCTCAGAATGAACGAACCTTCTGATGAACGAACCTCAGAATGAACGAACCATCTGATGAACGAACCTTCAAACGAACGAACCCTTTTGGTCAAACGAACCTTGACCAAAAGGTTCGGTTCTTTTAAAATACATAGGTTCGCCACGAACCTATCATATTCAAACGAACCTTCAAGGTTCGGCGAACCTATCAATTCATCCAACAAACCTGTTCATCAGCGAACCTTTTCCAAATTTCAAATCAAAATTTTAAATCTTTGAATTAGAAAATAAAATTTAACACCCAGTTTTGAAAACTGCCGATGAACAACATTAACAAAGAGGGTTTGTCCAAAACTTAAATTCTAATCAGTTTTAAGTCCAATTACAGATTCGATCTAAACATCCTAAAAAACACTCAGATCTCTCAAATTAACCGGTCAAATTAAGTAATTTCTACCTATAAATGATCACAAGATGATTCTGAGTCTAAAATTATCAATCAAAAGTTCTAGGACGATCTCAATCGAAAAATGAAAAATCTCTTCTTGCAGGTTCACGAATCGTGAAAAAGATGAGAGTGACGAACCCTTCTGGTGAACCCTCTATATATATGTCACGAACCTTTTCAGACGAGCCTTTCACAAACCTTTGCTACGAACCTTTTGCAGCAAACCATTCAAACGAACCATTTCAGACAAATCTAGTAAGCGAACCTAGTCAGCGAACCTAGCTAACGAACCTAGCCAGCGAACCTAACCAGCGAACCTTACCCAACGAACCTTCTCAGCGAACCTTCTCAAACCAGACAAACCTTTTGAAAAATTTTGAATTTCTCTTTAAATTTCAAAACACAAACATGTTTAATTATTCCAAAGTCAAACAAATAATCAAAAATTATTGATTTAACATCAGATGAAAAATTAAAATCTTTTTGTAATTTTTCAAAATTTTTAAAACAATTAAACTACAAATTTAACAAAAGAACTATCCTAAAAAATAAAATCTTTTTGTTTGAGAAAGATCCTGACATGAGATCATATTATTTTACAATTTTCAACACATCTGTTTGTATTATTTCAAATATTATCTGCAAATTACAAGTCTAAGACGATTGTCAGTATACTTATCCTTATAAATTTGTCACTTAGTCAAGAAATCAGTTTAAAACAAGATTATGAGAACACTTTATAATAATCCATTTACTTGAACACATCCCCGATTTGTGAATAACTAATCAAACAAAAATGTTCTTAAAACTTATGATTTCAATTTCAACTAATCTGCTCATGCAAAAATAAAGCAGAATTTCTTTTTGAAAATAACAAAATAGAAAACAATTTGAAATTGTTCAAAATCATGGAATCAAGGTTGATACTTACGTATGCTCAAATGATCCAGAAAATGAACGAAACAATAATTTAAGATTAAGCTTTTAACAATCAGTTCGATATTTTCATATACGCAGAGATTTTCCAAATCTTAATCAGAACCAAGAAAACAAATTTGAATTGTTTAAAGCTATAACAATCAGGTCGATACGTAAGTATACACAATGAATGTTTCAGCTTTAAACTAAAATAAAAGAAAAACAAAATCAGAATTTCTTCTAAAAATTAAAAACATGATCAAACTAGTACTTTGACTTTTTGTTCAAGAACATTTTGTCAGAAAAAATTACCACTCTTTCAGGACAAAACTAAGTACTGCATTCTAAGCATCTGTTTCTTATAAAGTATAATCAAAACTTTGTTTAAACATATCCTAACTAAGTTATAAACCTACTTCCATATCATACTTAATACTTGTAATTATTTATTAAATTTTTAATAAAACATACAGATATGTTTCCAAATGCAAATAATGTGCTATCATTTCTCATTAGGTCGAATCGATTTCTCAGATTTTTAATTTTTTCATGTTTTTGTATTTTTTATTTTTTAATGTTTTTGTATTTTTCAAAATTTTCTCCCCCTAAAAACAAAAAGACAAAAGAAAAAAATAAAAAAATCTGATGTTAATTCAATAAAAAATGATTACGAAGGAAGCTGATTCTTGATTACCTCACCCATGACCCTAATCCCATTTAATTTGAGTAAATACTCAAAACGTTGTTTGTCAAAGGCCTTGGTGAGAAGGTATGCCCTTTGCTCGTTTGTGTGTATCTTCACCACATCAATCAATTTCTTTCCATAACAATCGCGTATGAAATGAAATCGAATATCAATGTGTTTGGAACGTGAATGATACACTGGATTCTTGGTAATTGCAATGGCAGCCTCATTATCTACATGAATCGGGGTAGATAGAAAGTTCAATCCATAGTCTCTCATCTGTTGTTGTATCCACAAGACTTGGGAACAACAACTGGCAGCATCTACATATTCAGCTTCACATGTAGATGTAGCAACAGATGTTTGCTTCTTACACTGCCATGAGACTAATCTCTCGCCCAGAAATTGTGCACCTCCAGTAGTTGATTTGGAATCAGTCTTGCATCCTCCATAGTCTGAATCACTATAAGCATGAAAGGAATAGTTATCATCCTTAGGATACCACAGACCGGTGTCTGGTGTACCCTTCAGATAACGTAAAATCCTCTTGACTGCAATCAGATGAGAAACTTTAGGCTTTGATTGATAGCGAGCATAGATACTTGTAGCGAATACAATATCCGGTCTTGAGGCTGTCAAATACATTAAGCTCCCGATCATTCCACGATATAATGTAGCATCAATTAACTCCCCCTTAAGATCAGGCTCAATCCCGTGACTGGGCTGAATGGGCGTGGAAATGGGTTTACAATCAAGCATGCTAAACCGTTTTAGCACATCTTGAATGTATTTGGTCTGATGAATAAAAATGCCATCATCAGTCTGATCTATTTCTAAACCCAAAAAGAACTTAATGTCTGACATAGCACTCATCTCGAACTTCTCAATCATAACCTCTTTAAATTCCAAGAACAACTGTTCATCAGTAGACCCAAAGATGATGTCATCTACATAGATCTGAACAAGGAGAATGTCCTTGTCCTTTTCCCGATAAAACAGTGTTTTGTCTATCTGACCCCTCTTGAACCCGTGTTCAAGAAGGTGAGTCGAGAGAGTCTCATACCAAGCTCGAGGAGCCTGATGAAGACCATACAGTGCTTTGTCAAGGATATATACCTGATCCCGGTGGATCGGATCCTCAAAGCCCGGTGGCTGACAAACATACACTGTCTCCTTCAAAGACCCGTAAAGGAATGCAGACTTAACATCCAGTTGAAAAACTTTAAATTTCTTGTGGGCAGCAAAAGATAGAAATAATCTAATCGCTTCAAGCCGTGCCACAGGTGCAAATACCTCGTCATAATCAATTCCTTCTATCTGTTTAAACCTTTGAACAACCAAACGCGCCTTGTTTCGAACAATCACGCCTCTATCATCTCGCTTACACTACAACACCCACCTGGTGCCAATCTTTTTTCTCACCTTTTGGCAAATCCACTAAATGCCAAACTCCCAGTTTCTGAAACTGATTAAGCTCCTCCTGCATGGCCTCCACCCAGGCAGGCTCACGCAGGGCTTTAGTTACAGATTTAGGCTCAATCTGAGAAACAAATGCAGAATGCATCCATAACTCTTGAGTCCCATGATTTCTCTCCAGCTCAATGTACTAACTCTCCACGTTTGCAACTTGCCTTCTTGTCTATACTCCAACAGACGGATCTCCAATAATCTGCTTCACAGGATGATTCACATGAACTTTGGACACTGGCACTTGCGGGACTCCAACACCATGATCAAGATTTGTGATATTCTGATCTTCATCTTGATCTTGAGAAACCACATCTTCAAAAACATCCTGATCATCCTCTGATGACCAGTCATCATTATCTGCTCCAAAAATGCCTTCCTCAGTTGGATGATTATCATCAACCTGATGACAAACTCCTTGATCTTCAGAATTTTGTAAGTCATATAACATCTGCAAAGAAATTTCATCATCAGTAACATTAGGAGACAAGTTAAAAGACTCGAAAAGTTTATCATAATCGAATAACCAATTTGTACCTTTGCCTTCAGGTATAGGTGTATGTCTTTGAACATCCACATTATACCAGTGTTCCACAACACCAGTGCGTTTGTTAAACACACGTTTGTTGGGAAGGCTATAGCCCAGAAAGAAACCTTCTTCAACCTTAGAGTTGAATTTAGCATCTTTCTTGAGCATGGTACAAGGAGCCCCGAAAGGTTCCAAGTGTTCCAAATTTGGTTTCCGATTCTGAAGAAGTTCATAACAAGTCTTGTTATGTCGTTTGACAATCTGCACTCAGTTCAGAGTAAAACAGGCGGTCGCTACGGCTTCACTCCAGAAAGTAATGGGCAGCTTCGAATCAGCAAGCATCGTTCGAGCAGACTCTATCAATGTACGATTCTTCCTTTCAGCTACACCGTTCATATGTGGTTCATACGGTGCACTAAATTGCTGCTGGATGCCCTTTGAATCACAGAATGCTTCCATGTTCTGATTCTTGAATTCTGTCCCATTGTCTGATCGAACTCGCCTAACCCTCAACTTGTACAAAGTCTCCAATCTGTTTACCAACAAAACATAATTTTCATAAGTTTCAGATTTAAACTTTAAGAACATTACCCATGAAAATCTAGAAAAATCATCGGTCACAACAAAACAATATGATTCACACCCGATACTCTTCACATTAATCGGTCCAAAAAGATCCATGTGAAGTAGTTCCAATGGTTTATCAATATAAAACACTGTTTTGGACTTATGTGACCTCCTTTTCTGTTTACCCTTCTTACAGGAAACACACACATCAGGTAATTTGAAATGTTTAACAGGTACACCATCAACCAAGTGATTGTGTACAAGATGATTCATCTTTCTGATGTGTATATGACCCATTCGTCTGTTCCAAGACTGAGTATCCTGCTCTGTGGCCTTCGACACCAGACACGTCTCAACTTTCTAAAACATACAAATCTTTACACCTGTCAGCAGTCATCAAAATCCAGTCATCGGGAATCTTTATTCCTTGTTTGAGCACATATCATTTCTTATCATCAAACAAAACCTTATAACCTTTATCACTTATCTGCGACACACTCAAAAGATTATTAGTTAACTCCTTGCAGTAATTCACATTGTCAAAGGAAACTTTACCATTAGTCAAACTACCACTCCCGGTAATCTAACCACCTTTGTCACCTGCAAAGTTATCATAACATCCGTTCATCTCCCGAAAATCTTTCAACAATCCTAACTCTCCCGTCATGTGCCTGGAGCATCCACTATCAACAATCCATCGACTATTGATATGACCCGTGAATGCCACCTGCACAATAAACTCAAACAAAATATGATCAGTACCAAAGGGGATGACTCCCGCCATTCCGGCGTTGAGTCTCCACGAACAGCCTCCTGCCATTCGATCTCGATGAACTACTTGAAGATCCTTCTTCCAAGTATTCATCATTCCTCACAAAAAATCGACCATCTGACCTGGGTCTAGATTTCCAAAAAGAATTAGACTTAACATTTTGTTTTGAAAATCTTTTAGGAGAAAAATTGTCATAAAATTCATCATCAGATGATGATGTCTTTTTCAAAACTCATTTAACCTTTTGTTGGTTTTCAAAATATTGTCTTTTATGAACCTTGTCCTCCTTGACCCAGACACACTCAGGATCAAATTTTCTGAGTATTCTCATCTCCTCTCCACTAGGCTTTACCCTCCTAGGACTCCCACCAGAATGGATCACATGAATGTCATTAACAGAAGTTTTCTTCTTGACCTTGTGATTTGGACAATTGACTGAAATATGTCCTTTTCCTCCACAAGTAAAACACTGTCTTGTTTCACGTGGAGTAAAAGTATGAAATCGGTTACAAGTATCCAAATCACATTCGGCAATGACATGACCCACTTTCCCACATCTGTAGCATTTCCTTGATGACACAGTCTTTGGTTTTAATTCATCACACTTCTTAGATGAACCCAAAGATTTGGATGCTACAGATGGAGATAAAACCTTATTTTTCAAAAACATGGCTTTTGTCTTGACATTTTTTTGAGAAATCTTTGATTTGCCCTTGTTTCCATCCCCACTTTGATTAACTTTGTCAACAACTTTGACAAACTTCTTGTCAATCTTTTTAGAAAATTTCTCTTGTTTTTGACAAACTTTGCTTGACTCTCCTTTTTGTGTGGTAGAAGACTCAACAAACACAATTGGCTTTAGAGTAGAATTAGTCTTGACTTTTAGATTTGGTTTGAAAACATGCTTTTGTTTAACCGCTGTTTTCCCAGCTGATTTTACTTCAAATTTTGGTTTCTTGAAAACTGGACTCATCTTCTCAACATTTTTAGCTTGTTGATGACCAATCATTCTTAGAATATCCTCTGGGTATTCTAAATCAGTGATGTCCTCGATGATAGGAGCATCATTATCAACAAATTCACTCTCATGAGATGATGAACTTTCCATATCCTCAGACACTTGATCAGACACACTTTCCTTTAAAGAAACTGGATTAACTTCCAATTCTGGATCAAATTGTGGTCTTGATACATAACTTTGAGAATTTGGCACAACATGAAAACCAATACCAGAATTATCACAGGAAGATCTTTGCATAGCCGCAAAGTAGTCAATGACATATGCTGAATTCTGGTAGTTTTCAAGCTTGGCTTTGTTCAACTCAGCTTCAGATTTTGCGGCTGAAAACTCTACTTTCAACTTCTGAACTGAATCCAAATGCACAGAAACAACATGATTATTCTGTAAGACCTTGATTTTCAAATCTTCGTTTTCCTTATCAAGATCAATTATCTTTTTGTCAAATGCTTTTTCTTTTGAAATCAACTTTTTGTTGGCTTCTGTGCATTCTCTCAGATCATAAGTTAACTGAGAGTTCATCTCTTTCAGTCTATCAATCATCTCAAGCAAATCATTATGTACCTCATTCACCTCATCAACCTTCTCCTTTCCTTTCCTAGATTATTCTTCCAATGAAGCCATAAAAGCACCCACAAGATCTTCATATTGTTTGCCCTAGTCATATCCCTCATCAGCTTGACTTACAAGTGCTTTAGAAGATGATTCTTCAGATTTCTCTTTCTTTTTCTGATAATCTTCCTTAGGCTTGAATGGATTCATATTTCCCTGCTTCTTTGGATTCTTGCATTTTCTTGCAAAATGACCAAGTTCACCACAATTATAACACTGTGTAGATTTTGGATTGAATCCAAATTTGGTATTTCGGTCCAAGGTGAATTTCTTCCCTGTCTTCTTCTCATATTTATTAATTTTGCGAATAACACTCGCCAAAGCCCACTGTGTGTCTATCAATTCCATCTCATCTTCATCAATTTGCGCATAATCTTCAAAAGTAAGATTTGCATTTCCAATTCTTCCAGCCACTTATTCATCGTAAGCACTTACTACACACAACAAAATAGACATATGGTCTTTAACTGCTTCAACTGTCACTAATCCCAAATTTGTAGTGTTAAGCTGCACTGGAGATGGTGTAGGCTCAGACTTTTTCTCATTGATAGGACAATGTGAACTACAACTTGATGGCACCGAAGAACTCTGAGTAGTTTCAGAAGTTCTAGACACGAAAGCAGTCTATATCTTCGCAGATGTTGCAGGAGGTGTAGCAACTGAACCACCATATAAGGAAGGATCTTGTGTGACATTTATCCGTCTCGCTTTACGTTTGTCCTTCATTTCTTGTTCCTCCATTTTCTGAATAAACCCTACCAATGTCAATCCAGGTAGGTTTTCTCTCAATATAAGCACCAAAGAATTCCATTTATCAGGTAATGCATCAGCCAAACAATCAATCTTCTCGTCCTCTAAATACTCAATGCCATATTTCCTCACTTCAGTCAAAAAGTGTCTGTATCTGGTAATTAAGGCATCTAGAGTTTCATATCCGATGATGTTGAAATTTTCAAACTCCTTTCTGATGTCAGTAGCCTTCCTTTTCTTCAGATTTGTGTTGCCTTCAACTCTGGCCTTTAATGCATTCCAAAGACTGTAAGCAGTCTTGTGTTCATCAAACTGATGCAGAATTTGATTGGGAATGGCTTGACTCAATAACCAATAAGCTTTCTTCTCTAAGTCATACTTTTTCCTCTCATCTACATCCAATCTTTCAAAGAGTTGAAACAAATCAGTACCAACTACCCTTGGTCTCTCATAAGGAGATAAGATTCTTTCCCATAAGTTTGTATCTATGCCATTGAGATGAGTCTCAAATCTTCCTTTCCAGTTGTCATAATCAGATAAATCCAGTAGCTTTGGCACTTTATTGGTACTACCCACTTCAGTCTCACTGATTAAGATGCTCTGAAGTTTGGAGTTCTGACTTGCCATCGCCGCGTACATGTCAGACATGATGTCTGAGTTGATAAGCAGCAAACCTCTTCAAAATTATCACTAGCCGAACCTCAAACGAACCTCAGCCGAACCTCCAGACAAAACTTTGTCTAGCCGAACCTACAGACGAACCTCAGCCGAACCAATGGACTAAAATTTGTCTTAGCCGAACCTTCAGGCGAACTTCAGCCGAACCTATGGACAAATTTTTTTTTTTTAACAGCGAACCCTTGAGCAGCGAACCTTTGAACAATGAACCTTGAAACTCACGAACCCTTACACAGACGAACCAAAAAACTGGCGAACCTTTAGTTCAAGCGAACCCTCAGCCGAAATATGAACAGTAAACAGCAAACCTTTGACGAACTATCACCCAAACTTGCCGAACCTTGACAGAAACTTTGCCGAACCTTTGCCGAACCTTCAGCGAACTATCAAACGAACCCTCTGAAAAACCTTCTAACAGCGAACCTTTGTGTTCAGCAAGTCACAGGTTCGTCCCACGAACCTGTAGCGCAGATTTTGAAAATTTTGGGAGGGAAACCTTCCAAAATTTCAAAAAATCCTTCCAAATCTCTACCAAAACACCTCCGAAACTTCAATTGTTGTAATTCAACAACAATTGATGATGAAAACAGTCTCAAATCACCAGAAAATCAATCAAGAAGAAAGAATTTGATCCATCAAATGTCTTCAAATCTTTAATTGCTTGAATTCTTTGACATTGTAGTGTAGAACCTCACCAAATGCTCTGATACAACTGTTGATTTGGTTGAAATTGATCAGGATCGAATACGAAGTCCTACGAACTATCAACTACGTTCGGAATCCATAGTCAATATGTAGAAAATACAAAGAACACAAGCAATTCAATAATCACTTTTGTATTATCAACAAATGATTACAAGATCTCAATCAGAAATACAAATTCTCACACAGAGAAACACAGAAGGTTTTCTAAAAATCTGTCCAGAGTTCTTAAAAGTTCTACAAACAAACCTTCTATTTATAGAAACTGGACCCGCGAACCTATTACTGGTAGCTGAACCTAAGGTTTGCCTTCCGAACCCTAAGGTTCGCTGGGAGAACCCTTCGGTTCGCTAGACGAACCTATCAAAACAGACCAAAAGGTTCGCCGAACCTTCGCCAGGTTATATGTTCGCCGAACCTATCAACCCAATAGGTTTGCCAATACGCCAAGGTTCGTGGGCCAGACGAACCTTAGACAAACCATAGCCGAACCTTTTTCTAAACTCAAAATAAATACAACTATTGAATAGCAAACAATTACAAACATGTACTAACAAAGTGCCAGTGTCCAGAGTTCATGTGAATCATCCTGTGGAGCAGATCATTGGAGATCCGTCTGTTGGAGTACAGACAAGGCGTCAAGTCACAAACGAAGAGAGTTTGTATGTCGAGCTGGAGCGAAATCATGGGACTCGAGAGTTATGGATGCATTCTGCATTTGTTTCTCAGATTGAGCCTAAATCTGTAACTGAAGCCCTGCGTGAGCCTGCCTGGGTGGAGGCCATGCAAGAGAAGCTTAATCAGTTTCAGAAACTGGGAGTTTGGCATTTAGTGGATTTGCCAAAAGGTGAGAAGAAGAATGGCAGTAGGTGGGTGTTGAAGTGTAAGCGAGACGATAGACGCATAATTGTTCGGAACAAGGCGCGCTTGGTTGTTCAAGGGTTCAAACAGATAGAAGGAATTGATTACGATGAGGTGTTTGCACCTGTGGCGCGACTTGAAGCAATTATTTGGATGTCAAGTCTGCATTCCTTTATGGGTCATTGAAGGAGACAGTGTACTTTTGTCAGCCACCAGGCTTTAAGGATCCGATCCACCGGGATCAGGTATACCTCCTTGACAAAGCACTGTATGGTCTTCATCAGGCTCCTCGAGCTTGGTACGAGACTCTCTGAACTCACCTTCTTGAACACGGGTTCAAGAGGGGTCAGATAGACAAAACACTGTTTTATCGGGAAAAGGACAAGGACATTCTCCTAGTTCATATCTATGTTGATGATATCATCTTTGGATCTACCGATGAACAGTTGTGTTTGGAATTTAAAGAGTTTATGATTGAGAAGTTTGAGATGAGTGCAATGTCAAATATTAAGTTCTCTTTGGGTTTACAAATAGATCAGACTGATGATGGCATTTTTATTCATCAGACCAAATACATTCAAGATGTGCTAAAACGGTTTAGCATGCTTGATTATAAACCCATTTCCACGCCCATTCAGTCAATCACGGGATTGAGCCTGATCTTAAGGGGGAGTTAATTGATGCTACATTATATCGTGGAATGATCGGGAGCTTAATATATTTGACAGCCTCAAGACCGGATATTGTATTCGCTACAAGTATCTGTGCTCGCTATCAATCAAAGCCTGAGGTTTCTCATCTGATTGCAGTCAAGAGGATTTTACGTTATCTGAAGGGTACAACAGACACCGGTCTGTGGTATCCTAAGGATGATAACTATTCCTTCCATGCTTATAGTGATTCAGACTATGGAGGATGCAAGACTGATTCCAAATCAACTACTGGAGGTGCACAATTTCTGGGGGAGAGATTAGTCTCTTGGCAGTGCAAGAAGCAAACATCTGTTGCTACATCTACATGTGAAGCTGAATATGTGGCTGCTGCTAGTTGTTGTTCCCAAGTCTTGTGGATACAACAACAGATGAGAGACTATGGACTAAATTTTCTATCTACCCCGATTCATGTAGACAATGAGGTTGCCATTGCAATTACCAAGAATCCGGTGTATCATTCACGTTCCAAGCACATTGATATTCGGTTTCATTTCATACGTGACTGTTATGAAAATAAACTGATTGATGTGGTGAAGATACACACAAACGACCAAAGGGCAGACCTTCTCACCAAGGCCTTTGACAAACAACGTTTTGAGTATTTACTCAGATTAAATGGGATCAGGGTCATGGGTGTGGTAATCAACAATCAACTTCCTTTGTAATCATTTTTTATTCTATTAACATCAGATTTTTTATTTTTTCTTTTGTGTTTTTGTTTTTAGGGGGAGAAAATTTTGAAAAATACAAAAACATTTGAAAAACCAAAAATACAAAAACATGAAAAAATTAAAAATCTGAGAAATTGATTCGACCTAGAGAGAAATGATAGCACATTATTTGTATTTGGAAACATATTTGTATGTATTATTAAAAATATAAAAGTAATTACATGTACTAAGAATGATGTGTTAGTAGGTTTATAACTTGGTTAAGATAAGTTTAAACAAAGTTTTGATTATACTTTATAAGAAACAAATGCTTAGAATACAGTACTTAGTTTTGTCCAGAAAGAGTGGTAATTTTTCTGACAAAATGTTCTTGAACAAAAAGTCAAAGTACTAGTTTGATCATGTGTTTAATTTTTAAAAGAAATTCTGATTTTGTTTTTCTTTTGTTTTAGTTTAAAGCTGGAATATTCTTTGCGTATACTTACGTATCGACCTGATTGTTATAGCTTTAAACGATTCAAATTTGTTTTCTTGGTTCTGATTAATATTTGGACAATCTCTGTGTATATGAAAATATCGAACTGATTGTTAAAAGCTTAATCTTAAATTATTGTTTAGTTCATTTTCTGGATCATTTGAGCATACGTAAGTATCAACCTTGATTCCAAGATTTTGAACAATTTCAAATTGTTTTCTATTTTGTTATTTTCAAAAAGAAATTCTGCTTTATTTTTGCATGATCAGATTAGTTAAAATTGAAATCATAAGTTTTAAGAACATTTATGTTTGATTAGTTATTCACAAATCGGGGATGTGTTCAAGTAAATGGATTATTATAAAGTGTTTTCATAATCTTGTTTAAACTGATTTCTTGACTAAGTAATTAAACTTAAAAGGATAAGTATACTGACAATCATCTTGTACTTGTGATTTGCATTTAAATCTTGTAATTAATACAAACAGATGTATTGAAAATTGTAAAATAATATGATCTCATGTCTGGATCTTTCTCAAACAAAAAGATTTGATTTTTATAGTTAGATTTGTTAAATTTGTAGTTTAATTGTTCTAAAATTTGAAAAATTACAAAAATATTTTATTTTTCATCTGATGTTAAATCAATAATTTTTGATTATTTGTTTGACTTTGGAATAATTAAACATGAATTTGTTTTGTAATTTAAAGAAAAATTCAAAATTTTTCAAAAGGTTCGTCTGGTATTTGAGAAGGTTCGCTGGTAAGGATTCGTTGGGTAAGGTTCGCTGGTCAGGTTCGCTGGCTAGGTTCGTTTGTTAGGTTCATTTGAGATGGTTTGTTGAAAAGGTTCGGTTCGCAAGAAAGGTTCGTTTGATCTGGTTCGCTGCAAATGGTTCGCTGAAATGGTTCGCGTAAAAGGTTCGCAGATAAGGTTCGTGATAGGCTCGTCTGAAAAGGTTAGTGACATATATATACAGGGTTCGTCAGAAGGGTTCGTCACTCTCATCTGATTTCACTGTCGCGAACCTGCAAGACCAATTTTTTCGATTTTCATTTTAGAGCGTCCCAGAACTTTTCGCTGATATTTTTAGACTCAGAATCATCTTGTGATCATTTCTAGGTAGAAATTACTTAATTTGACCGGCTAGATTGCTAGATCTGAGATGTTTTTAGGATTTTAGATCGAATTTGTAAATTGGACATAAAACCTGTTAAAATCTAAAATCTGGATAAACTGCTTTTGTTAATTTTGTTCATCGGTGTATTTCGAACCTGGGTATATGATTTTTATCATCAAATTCAAAGTTTTTAAAATCTGATTTGAAAATTGGAAATGGTTCGCTGATGAACAGGTTCGTTGAATGAACCGAGGTTTGCCAAACCTTGAGGGTTCGTCTGAATCTGATAAGGTTCGTGGCGAACCTATGTATTTCAAAAGAACCGAACCTTTTGGTCAAGGTTCGTTTGACCAAAAGGGTTCGTTTGTTTGAAGGTTCGTTCATTCTGAGGTTCGTTCATCAAAAGGTTCGTCCATAATAAGGTTCGTTCATCAAAGGGTTCGTTCAAAAGGTTTGTCTGATTATCAGTTTCGTCTAACTTAGGTTCGCCTAGCATTAGGTTCGTCTCAGGAATAGGTTCGCTGGGTTCTATACTTAGAAATTTTTTATTTTTGTTAATTTTTGATTAATTTTCTTTCTAATGGGTTTTATTTCTAATTGCAGAAATGGCGAACTTAACATTTGGAGACAAACATAATGTTTGTGCCTATCTTGATCCTACTACACGGAATGGTCAAGACTTTCGACCCATGATCGAGTTCCTTCGGAGATCGAGGATCTATTATGCCATTTCCAACTCAGTTCAGATTTACCGATCACATATTCAGAGTTTCTGGGAATCGGCTCGGGTGATTTCTGTGGATGATGTATATGTTATAGATGCGAATGTGCTAGGGCAAGCCATTCGTATCTCTAAAGCTGATATCAGGAGGGTTTTGCAGTTTGGAGGAGAACCTGATGGTGTGACAGTTATTCCTGAGAGGTGCGTTAAAGGTTGTTTTCTACGGATTAGATATTTTGGAGCCTACAACTCCATATCAGTGAAGAAGGGCAAGCTTCCTCTTCAATACAAGTTTTTAGCACATGTGTTGCTACACTGCCTGAGCATGAGGAAAGGCACATTTGATGAGCTGAGGGATTTTATGAGGTCGGCAATGGTTGCACTCATATTGAACAAACCGTTCAACTTTTCCAGGATGATCTTCAGATATATGTGTGACAACATCACGAAGGCTAAGGATAGGTTTTATATGTATCCTAGGTTCGTGCAGATGTTGATTGATGAAAGGTTGCTAGAAGGGCAGTTACCCAGGGAGGCTGGAGATCTGTTAAAGCTTAAACATATGACTGATTCCAGTTTGGGTCAGGTCAGAGTGTATCAAAGGACTAGGGATGCTATACTTGAGAAAGATTTGATTGGTCATTGTGCCAGGGCAAACTACGTTGCTCCTGATGATGATGCCTGGAGGCATGTTGATTCAGAGTCAGATACTGAAGAGCTTGATGCTGATGATCAAGTACAACCACCTCCACGTCTTCCAAGACCACAAGCTAGGAAGACTACAGGTCAATCCTCAAGGTCTACACCTCAAGCTAAATCTTCTCAGGAACAGAGCTCACAGGAGCCTATTGATATTGATATACCAGAGATGCAGACTGAAGCGGCTGGTGATGATGATGAAGAATCTTCTGATACTGAATCAGAATATGAGATGGTTTAGGTTGATAATCAAATGGTTAGGAGACTCAAGAAGAAATTTGCTAAACAGGCTGAAGATGCTAGGGAAGAAAGAGTTGATACTAGTTTTGTTCCTGAAGAGCCTGAGTCTTCAAAACCAAAAAGAAAGAAAAGGATGACCATAGGATGGCCTTATAAGAAGAAGGCTAAAACTACTAAGACCATTGTGTCTTCATCTGTTATGCCTACATCAGTTCCTGCTTCTGTTTCTCCTGTTATTACTTCATCTGTTCCAGTGAATTACAAACTTCTGAGTTTGTAAATGTAGTTTCTTTTGTACCGTCTTTTGTTGAAGCTACTACAGTTTCTACTTCAATACCAGAGACATCTGCTCATCATGATTCTATTCCTAAAGATGATTTGTTTTCAGGACTTGATGATTTGGGATAAATCAATTATACTGATTATGATGATTATGAGATCAAAAGAAGATTATCTGTTTTGTCAAAGGAGTTTGAAGATTATAGGAAGGAAAAGGAACATAATGTTGCTGATAAACCATCTTCTTCTACTACTGAATTAGATGAGTTGAAAACTCAAATGGCTTTGATGATCAAGTGGAGAGAAGAAGAAATTCTTGAAAAGAAGAAGATGAAAGATAAGATTTCTGAAATGGAATTCTTTATCAAACCTCAATCAGAAGACATTGTTGAACTTAAGAATGAAAATGCTGATTTGAGGTTCAAGATAAAAGCTTTGGAGTCAAAGATATCAAAGACTGAAGTTTCAAGTTCTAGAGCTGAGAAGGTAGTTGTTGATATTGGTGAAGAAGAGGATGAGAAGGTGATAGAGGAGGAGAAGGTGGAAGATGAAGAAGAAGAAGAAGCACTTGATTATGATGATACTGATGTGGATGAACACCGGGATGATCATGATTTTGGTGGTGATGATGAGACTGGTGGTGGTGATGATGATACTAATATGGATTTTTTGAAAGAGAATCAAGATGAGACAAAGTACATTATTGATCATTTACATTCATTCAAGATAATGATAGAAGTTTTAGAAGACAAAGATCCAGAAAACCTAACTAAACAATCCAAGAAGTTCAAGATTGGATCTAAATCCAAAATGATTGGAAGGATTATTAGTTATGGTTATTTTCATAACATTTTAGGAAGCTTGATGGATAAAGGATGTTATGTAGTGAAACGAATAGATGGAAGCCAATACTTTGGCAAAGCTACTGATCTGATGAGTCTTCCGTCGTTTGAATGTAAAGCTCTTTCATGATTGAGGATGATAAAGCCTATATAGACTCGACACAATGAAATTTTTGAGAATTTATTAAAGAAAGAAGCACGAATTGGATGGAGTTTGTTAACACCTCAGTTCAGAGAAAGATTTCAGGATTATGTGAAGCCTAAAGTATTCAAAAGACCAAGACTCAGGAAGATTGAACAAGACTGGAACCCATATTTCAAGTTTTGGTTTTATGACGATAGAACTTCTGAAGCAGTGATTTTATTGAAACAAGATGATAACTGGAGGGTGATCCGGATGCTTGATCCTGTTTGGATTGTAAACTGTTCAAAGGATGATATTGCTTTACTTGATTCAGCAGAGATGTATGCCGAAGATGGATATCATGATGTTGAAGTGAGTTTCAAAGATATGGCAGTTCAATTTCAAACCATTGCATGAATGTGTTATACATTGGGTATACATTCGTGACACAATTGGGAAAATGTGAATTATCTCTATACTGAGTTGATGCAAGTTCAGAAGGAGAGAGATGAAAGAGACGCAAAGATTGAAGCTGAAAGACTTGCGAAGATACCACGTTCGGTTGTTATACGAGTGGTGGATAATGTGGTTGTTGAAGAGGGTGGAGAATCCAGCGGAGTCAAAGACAAAGCTGAAGACAAAGATTGAAGATTTTGATAGCAAACATTTAGGGGGAGTTTGTTAGTACACATTTGTAATTGTTTGTTATTCAAAAAGTTGTATTTATTTTGAGTTTTTAGAAGGTTCGGCTAAGGTTTGCCATAGGTTCGTTTGGCCCACGAACCTTGGCAGGTTGGCGAACCTATTGATTTGATAGGTTCGGTGAACCTTTTGATAGGTCAACATAGGTTCGTCTAGCAAACCTAAGGGTTCGTCCAGCGAACCGTAGGGTTCGGCTGGCAAACCTAGGGTTCGGCTACAAGAAATAGGTTCGCTGGTCTGTTTTCTATAAATAGAAGGTTTGTTTTTTTTAGATAGAACTTTTGACTGAATTCAGAAAACCTTCTGAGATTTTCTCTGTGTGAGATTTGTGTATTTCTGAGTGAAGTCTTGTAATCATTTGTTGATAATACAAGACTTGATTATTGAATTGCTTGTGTTCTTTGATTTTCTACATATTAACTATGGATTCCGCACGTAGTTGATAGTTAGTAGGACTTCGTATTCGATCCTGATTGGATTTCAACCAAACCAACTGATTTGTTGCAAGTTCCTATCAAACTCCTCACTGTTCCTGATTCGGGTGATGATTCTAGGGAGGACTGCCACCAATTGTTCAGTGAACAGGGTTGCCAGCGCAATAGTTGCTGGATCCGTCTCTTGTGGAGGAGGAGGAAGTGATATTTATCGTCTCGGTGGCATCTTGATCTTAATTGAAGGGTTGCTGGTTAGTACTCATGATCAAATGCCAAAACATATGCAAATAATTTCCTAAGCCCTACGTTCTCTACATGAGGTCCCTAACTTATAGTCTAGGCCAAACCATTGTAAATAAATGACCTATATTCTCTATAACCTTGAGCTCTGATACCAATCTGTCACACCGCAAGCCGGAGGGCCGGATCATGTGTCCCGTCCGGCGGAAGGTTCTCGGGGCGCGATTTCGAATGATAATCGTGAGGATCAGATTGTATACATAGCATCAACATTGAGAATACTAAAACACAATAGCATTAAATTAGGATTACAACGTTAAATTACATTTTGTCAGTGTATGATAATTTAACTAAGTAAACCTAACAGAAGAATCACAAGTTTACTATCTTGCAACTGTACAAGATATCAAAAGAGATTATCGGAAATTCAACAAAAGTATGTGCTTTCCAAAAACTACTAAGTCCTCTAACTGGGCATCCTAATATGCATTCTTGAGCCTTAGTTTACCCCTGTACATCACCTAAGAAAGCGTGTTAGAAGACCAAGTCAACACAATGGTTGGTGAGTTCATATAGTTTAGTATAAAAATATAGTTTCGCAAATCTCTTCGGTAACAACCTTAATCTCATTAATAACACATGTCCTATCCAATTCGGTATGCTTATATATAGGGCATACTAAAGGGTCGAGCCTACAACCCGACCAGACGCCATCCCACCACATACTAAACCGCATATCACATTGTTGTTAATGATTATTAAGCGTTTTACCTACCATCCAATTTCATTTCCATCATAATTTCAAGCATTATGTTTAAGAGTTTAAAACACACACAGTAGCATTTGCAAACCTCTCTGGTAACAACCTTAATCTCATTAATAACACCTGTCCTATCCAATTCGGTATGCTATATATAGGGCATACGAACGGGCGCCATCCCACCACATACTAAACCACATATGACATTGTTGTTAATGAAGATTAAGCGTTTTACGTACCATCCAATTTCATTTTCCATCATAATTTCAAGCATTCTGTTTAAGAGTTTAAAACACGCACACAATAGCATTTGCGAACCTCTCCGCACACAATAGCATTTGAAAATCAAGTTTTAAGAGTTACCTTTATGGACAATTGAACACCCTAAGGAATTCAGTATCGATCCATAACGGAACCAAAGGTGACTCGCAACATAGGTGTTTTGACAAAGGGTTTCTCAAGATGACACAAGGTCAACTAAAGAAAACCTGAATCATCCTAGTCACTCGTCACAAAACCAGAGTGGAATCAAGAAGAACACTGAATGACTAGTAAGGTTTAACACCATAGGTTAACACTCGGCGACCAATCAGTATGTCTTACATGATTCTGACAACGAAAAATGTTGATGACTTGTAGGGGTTGACACCATAGGTCAACACTCGACGATCAATCAGTCTGTCTTACGAAGTCCAATAGATTTAGCATACAAATTTATGGCATTCACATAGTTTAGCCTTTACTTATCATGTGCACAAGTACTAGCTTGATAACCAGAATCCCATTCCGTTTGTCTTAGCATTTCAAGCATATCAGGCATTCAAGTGTTTAAAGCATTCCAAGCATTTCTAGCATTTCAAGCATTCAAGCATTTCAAGTGTATATGTCTTTCTGAGTTTAAGTATATGAGCTTTCGAAAGTATAGTTTATAACAACACTTCAGAGTTTTAGTATTTGTTCTCATTAGCATCTAAAACATCAAGAGTTTAAGCTTCCAACTCTAATTGTATAAAGCATTAGCATTAAGAATAAGTGTTAAAGCTTTTAAGAAACATTTAAACATTTATTAAAATATTTAAACATGCTCCTCAGTTCCGAAGGAAAACAAAATAATTTGAAAAGGGACAAATGAACTCACCTGTGTTGTTAAGCTAGGAATCACAAAAGGTATGCGCGCTCGTTATTTGTTGATTAAGTATCTTCAGCACCTGTGTTGATTTATTATAATTCAAATACTATAAGTTTTTATATTTTGACGTATATAGGGTTTAGGTCTCGGCGTGCAACTATGTGTCCTATATACTTACTAATGTGTTACTAGAATTCTCTAATTATTCTATGTTACATACCCTCTATGAACCCTTATCCGTTAGTTAATAACAACTAACATTATTTATATAAGGTTTGTACTAATAATCTACATGACATTTTAAGTAAACCATCATTTATAGAATCCTCTTTAAATTATAGAATATCAAATTTAGAAATCCTTTAAATAACTTTTGAAAACATTTTATAGGAAAAATTTATAAGTCATTATATTTTAGTAAAAACATAAGTTATTTCTATGAAAACTATAAGTTAAACTTGTTAGAACTTAAGTTAATCTTACTTGATTAACTCTAAGTTCCTCATTAGATCTTTGTTACGACATTGATCCGTGTGTATACTTTACATTAGATCATTCAAATTTGAATAATCTAAGTTGGTCATACAATGGCATGAAACTACCAAGTGTTAAGTGTTGACTCATATAGTCAACTCATTCATACTTAGCTTCTTTGACCCCAATGTTCTCCCTTAGTGCTTTAGTTCGTTTGAAACTCTCAATGTACTTAGCTTATCTGTTTCCACAAAACCTTTGTATTTGATTTGCATCCATTCGGCTAACATACTAAGTTTTATCTAATTACCTATCCTTGATGCTTAACATTTTTATCATTCACAACCCATGGGTGATAGTCCCATTTAATGACTAAACTTGAATTGATATGTTTAAAATGATTTAGAAATGTTGAATGTTTAAAACTATTAGGTTTGATGATCCCAAAATCAGCTAACAATTCAAAATAGTCAACTTTGACCATTTTTGATGTTAACAATTTTACTTTGTATTTCATTGAGCAACTTAGGTGTTTTAAGCCCAATTGATTACATGAAACACTTCTTTAAGTGTTAGATTAGTTTAGAAAAGAATTTAGTTTGGAAAACTTAGTTTCGATGAACAACACAACCGGTTTAAACACTTAGAAATCCTAATGGCTCACAATCGACTAACCCATGTTCAAACAGCCCTCATGATATGGTTTCATGATGGTTTGAGCCGGTTCCAAGTTCTGGATACTTGGGAGATCTGAACTTAGCTAATCCAGACCACCAACAGAAATATAGATGGCCCTATGTCCAGTAATATCGATGTGATAACAGCCCTTAACCTGCCAGCACTATAGTTGCAACAGTTTCACTTTGGACAGCCCCTTTGACCATCGATTCAGCCATTTACCTAGGTTCTAACCACTCCCAGCCCTTCCATTCTTTAACCCCTGATGTTCCATGAGTTCCTAGACCTAATTAGTGCAAATCTTAAGGCGTTAGAGGGTCCAAAACAGGCTCGGAATACTGCTGTTTGTCGGAACAGTAACAACACACAACCAGCCCCATTTGAACAGGATTTTTGCCAATATTCAGCTCCAAATCGATTCCCAGCTGACCTAAACATCAATATAACATGTTTCTTAGATTCCTAAGTCAATTTGGCGCAAGTCCTAGGGGTTTTGATGCTCTAAAATCGACCAAAAAGCTGCTGGTCGTTCAAGAACTTACCAAACAGAGGCAGCCACTAAATGAACCTGTTTGAGCTCATTTTTGGTCTGTTTTTGGTGATTGCTCTATTTGTTCATCTCTTCACGATCTACATGTTTCTAGAGTCGTTTTAGTGTTTTCCTAACTGATTTGAAGTGATAAAGACGGGTTTGAAGCTTACCTCGCTGGAGTAGTAGAAAACCCTCAAAAACCATAGCTTCTCTCTAAAACTACAATCGATTCAGCTCGTTTCAGTTCCAATCAGTTGTACTACTGTGTTCCTCTCGTTATGACGGTCGTTTTGACTACTAGAACGTTGAATTTTGGGGAGGAAGGTTCTTGAGCTGCAATTTGTGAGGGTATGGTGGTGATGGGAAAAAAAGGGAATCTTGGGGAGGAAGGGTTCTTGAGCTGCAATTTGTGAAGGAAAAGGGGAAAAAAAGTGGGGTTTAATATCCCGGGTGTTTACCCGCATGTTCGGTCTCGCTCGGTTTCGGTTTCGCGCGTCATGTCCGGAACTTCGCGAAATGAAACGTAACGTTGTAAAATTAGAAATTTTCAAAACATTTTACGGTTGTAATTCCTAATAGTATTCTAAATATATTTTTATCGCTTTTAAAATTTCGAAACGTTTATTTTTATTGTTTCATCGGATCATGTCGTTTTCGCACGTATTCGAACGAATCGTCACCCGTTCGAACACGACGAACACGTTACTTTCCAAATGAATGGATTCATTCGTGAACCTTTCTTTGAACAACAAATCTCACCATACATTACATGCATGCATGGGGTTTGTACGTAAAGTGCATGCATGGGAAGGTCATTAGGGTTTTACTAGGGGGTTAATCGTTTTGCCAACCATCCATGCTAATGTTCAACACTAAAGTTTTCTAAAGTACAATGATGTATAAGCATGGATTTAACAAGTCATTTATTTCGAAATACTCTCACATTACTACTTGGGACCAATGGGAAGTTATTAGGGTTCAAGTAAAGATAACCGGTATTGTAAATCACTTATACTACGGATTCTAACACCAACTTTCACCTCAATAAACTTGAACTACAAACATGAAATTTTTGGACATCATATGGAGTTAAAACAATTGGATCCAATGTAATAAAATCATGAATGAGGTTGTTGAAAATTAATCAAGAATCAAGAAAACAAGTTAAGTATAGGTGTTGAATACATTGTAAACGCCTAACACTTAGTGAATTATATACAAACATATAACTAAGTTAGATAGTTCAATTGAACTTTCTAGAAAAAGTTATATATCAAAATGATCAAAGACTACGAGAAACAAAGATCTAACAACGAACATAGAGTTATTCGAGTGCGATTGACTAGAGTCTAACATGTTAACTTATATTTCTTAAAATGACTTCTGTTTTAGTAAAAGGAAAATGATTTATAAGATTCTTAATTTAAATGTTTTAAAATAAATGAAATAATTTCTAACTTAAAGATTTTGCTTAAAATGAGTTTTATTAAAGATATTTTACCTTAAAAGACCATGAATGTAATGAACTAGACCTTATATAAGTAAGGTTTAGTTGTGAACATCTACGGAGCAAAGGGATGATTATTGTAGACTAGTTAGAGATACATAGAAACACGCTAGTAATATAGGACACATAGTTGCACACTGAGACCAAAACCTAGATACGTCAACTATAAATACTTATAGTATTCGAATTATCTTAAAACAACTCATGTACTAAAGATACTTAATCAACAAGTAACGAGCGCGCATATCTGTTGTGATTCAATATATAGCAACACAGGTGAGTTCATTGCCCCTTTTCTAAACATTTTTGTTTTACAAACGCGGGGCTGAGAAGTATGCGTAAATTATTTTCTTAAAATATGTGTTACGTAAATGCTTTTACCTGTTGTATGTTTTATATGCATAATTGTATCCTAGACTTTTGTCTAGTTAACTATTACAGGTTTGCAAAATCAATTAACAACTCTCTAAGAGTAAGATAATGGTTTTTAAAACAAAGAACTAAATTCAGTGTTGTGTTCAAGAAAACTAATTATCAAATTCAAAGAACTAATGTCAGTGTTGTGTTCAATGATACTAAACATCAAACTCAAATAACTAAAGTCAGTGTTGTGTTCAATGAAACTAAAGATCAAACTCAAATAACTAAAGTCAGTGTTGTGTTCATGAAAACTAAGGATCAAGATCAAAGAAATCATATCCGTGAGTGAATCAAAGAACCAATAAAGTCAATAAAGAACAATTGAAGGTGGATGTCAGTTGTATGCCGAGCAAGACCGCGTGTAAACACACGGAAAGTCCCGGCATAAATAGTAGACTTTTATAGTCATGCTATTATGGGCATAAATCAAACAATCAAACGAATTCAAGAGAACAGAGGTCAACAAAGATCAAAGAATATCCTAAAGTCCCGACATGTACAGTAGACCATAGAGGTCAAGCTGGTATGGGCACATCATAAAGTCCTGATACATACAGGTAGACTCCTTTGGGTCAAGCCTGATATGGGCCACGTGTGAGACGATACAGACCGGACCCCACCAACAACTAATAACAAATGATTGAGTTAATTAAGGCCCAATCATTAAGTCTTAGTCGTATTAAATTTTTATTTATTCATAAATTAAGCATTTAATATTACGATTCTACAAATGCTATGATTGATCATGAATACGTGATAAACTCAAGAAATCGATAGAATTTCAATTTGTGGAACTCAAAAACTATTATGACGATGGGTGGAATGAAATGCTTAATTATCATTAACAACAATATGTTAAGAAGTCATTTATGTGGTGGGACGGTGGCTAGGCTGGCGGTAAGCTTGACCCTACATATGCCCTATATATAAGCATACTTGACTGGATAGCATAGGTGGTTGTTGATGAGGTTATGGTTGTCATTTCGGGTGATCAGGTTTCACAGATTTTCAGGTTACACAAACGTTGGGAATAAAAGGTATGGGATGAAACGCTTAATTATCACCAGGAACAATATATCATGTGGTTTGCTATGTGGTGGGATGGTTATCACACCCCGAGCCGGCGGGAACGGATCGGCTTTCCCTTCAGGCGGAAGGTTCTCGGGGCGCGATATCGTGAGTGATAATCGTGATGATCAGATTGTTTACATAACATCAATGTCAAGAATACTAAAGCACAATAAAGCATTAACTAGGATTAAAAATTTAAATTACAATAATCAATGTTTAGTAATTTAACTAAGTAAACGTATCAAAAGAATCAAATATATCTATCTTGTATCTATACAAGATATCAAAAGTGACTCGTAGCATCAATCAAAATATGTGCTTTCCAAAAGTCTACTAGGTCCTCTATCTGAGCATCCTAGTATGCAGTCCTAAAAGCCTGAGCCTATTCCTGTGCATCACCTGAAAAACCATGTATGAAAACAAGTCAACACAATGGTTGGTGAGTTCATAGATTTTTAGTATTTGAAAAATAGTTTTGTAAACCTCCTAGGTAAAACCTCAACCTCATTAACAACACCTGTATCATCCAACTCGGTATGCTTATATATAGGGCATACCCCTGAGTCGAGCCTCCAACCCGCCCAGACGCCATCCCACCACATACTAAGTCACATAGGACATTGTTGTTAATGATAATTAAGCATTTTACCTACCATTAAATTCCATGGTTTCAAGTATCCTGTTTAAAAGTTTATGATATCCACCCAATAGCATTCACGAATCCCCTCATTAACAACCTTAATCTCATTAACACTACCTGTATCATCGAACTCGGCATGCTTATATATAGGGCATACCCCTGAGTCGAGCCTACAACCCGCCCAGACGCCATCCCACCACATACTAAGTCACATAGGACATTGTTGTTAATGATAATTAAGCGTCTTACCTACCATCACTCTCATCATAGCTTTAAGTTCTGAGCATAAGTTTCATCACGCAAAAAATAGTATTCGAGCATCAAGTTTTGAGAGTCACCATTATGGACAGCTGAGCACCCTAAGAAATTCAGCATCCATCCATAACGGTACTAAATATGACTTGCGACGTGTTTTGATAGAGGAATCCTCAAGATGACACAAAGTCAACTAAAAGAAACCAAAATCATTCTAGTCACTCGTCATACCCATAGACGAATCAAGAAGGACACTGAATGACTAGTATGGCTTGACCATTGTCAAGACGCGTCGGCCAATCAGTCTGCCTTACATGATCCTGACAACGAAAAGCACTGATGACTAGTAGACCAATGTCAAGACGCTATGGCCGACAGTCGGTCTTACGATATCCGACAACGAAGAACACTGATGACTAGTAGGGGTTGACACACAGGTCGACACGCGGCGGCCAACAGTCTGTCTTACGATGTCCGATAGCTTAAGCATACAAGTTTAAAGCATTCCCATAGTTTAACTGATGACTAGTAGTGCTTGATCAATGTCAAGACGCGATGGTCAATCAGCCTGTTGTCTGAGCATTTCAAGTTTATCATGCATTCAAGTGTTTCAAGTATTCCAAGCATATCGAGCATTCAATTGTTTCAAGCATTTCAAGCACATCGAGCATTCAAGTGTTTCCAGTATTCCAAGCATATCGAGCATTCATTTGTTTCAAGCATTTCAAGCACATCGAGCATTCAAGTGTTTCAAGTATTCCAAGCATTTCAGTCCTTTATAGCCTTTTGAGCAAGTGAGTCTTTCTAAGTTTAAGTTTTCGAGCTTACATAAGTATAATTTTCAAAAGCATTCCTAGTTTTAGTATTTGTCTTTCTTATGCATTTAAAAGTTTCGAGAGTTTTAAGCAACTAAGTGTAAGTGTAAACTGAATTAGCATTAAGATTAAGAGTGTAAGATATTAACTTTGAAAAATAAGAGTATAAAGTATTAGTATTTAAAGTATGCATATATAGTTTTAGCTTTCAGAACGAGTGTATCAAGTGTTAGCATCTAGCGTAAGTGTTTCAAAGCCTTAGCATCAAGCATGTAGTTTAAGCATAGAGTTTATAGTACAAGCATCGGGCATAAAGTTTAAGCATAGAGTTTATAGTATAAGCATCGAGCATAAAGTTAAAGCATTTAGTTTAAAGCATAAGCATTCAAGTGTATGTGTAAAAGCATTTAATATACATTTCAATAATTTCTTAAAATGTATAACATGCTTCTCAGTCCCAAGGTAAAAACAAAATATGTTTGAAAAGGGACAAATGAACTCACCTTGTGTTTGAAGTTGTTGACTTATCTTAACTAGAATGCATGCGCTCCTGTTAGGATTCGTTGTTGTGTTGAAGATCCTATATTGATTTCACGTTGTATGTAGTTCATAAGTATAAGTATTTGAGCATGTGTTTGAGTGTGTGCTTGTGTTAGCCTTAACATGGCTAACACTCACTAGTCTTGTTCATTATCCGGCCCAGAATCCAATGTATTACATAGGTTATTATTGAACTTCTTTCATTGTTTGCAAATTCTCAATTTCAAGTTTAGCCTAAAAGTTATGATCTATAAATGAAACTTTAAGCCCTTGCATGCTTCGTGTAATCAACTTCTCATCACTTTTTAAATAACCAAATTGATAATTTATGCATGAGTTTACCGTTAGTTTTAAGCGTTTATTCATGTTTTTCGTTAATCTCCTTAATTCATTGGGCCGGATAATCCTTAGGGCCAACCTATGTGTAAATGGGTCGTGTAAGTGCGTGGGTGGACCCAATAAGTAAAATGGCCCAAATAAATCAAAGTGGCCCAAATTAGTCTTATTGGGTCGTATGATGTTGTTGGGCTGAATGGCTTGGGCCATGGGCATGCGTATGGGCCGTTTAACCAAGATGGGCCGAGTGATGGTGTTCTGGACCAGTTGTCACACCCCCAAATTTCAACTAACGGAATCACACCGTTTGGGAGCATGACAAACCAGGATCTCAGATCATTAGACATAGCGAAGACCTCTATATGAATTTCAAAACATACATTGGTCTTTAAAACATAACATCAGAGTTTACAAAAGTTGCGGAAGCGTTTAAAAACCATAAACAGTTGTAAAGTAAACATTACAAAACAAAATACTCAAATGTTCAAATTCAAATATTCAAAATGTTTATAATGCATGAGACTCTATCTCCTAGTCCATGCCAGCTTTAACGCGCGCCTTAGCGTCCTGAGAAAACATGCAAATCAAGTCAACACAAAGGTTGGTGCATAACACAGGTTTTAAGTATTTCACAATGTTCAAAACAGCAGTTTGAATAACAAGATTGTAGATAACATAATCACACATGCACAGTCATGATAGCTAGTCATATAAACTATTTACATAAGTGTTCGACACCGAAGCTGACGGATTGCCATGCTATAGCATGTTTTCGCCTTGCCAGGTGAGGTTTGTCAAACCTAATAGATCACAACAATAGTAATAATTGTGTTTGGTCAGTCAAACACCTGCGTAGATCCCATCTACCAGGTGAGGTTTGTCAAACCTAATAGATCTATTTCCAACTACCACGCTTTGCATTACAGCAAACTAAACGGTTCAATATGTAAGGACTTGTAATGCTATGTTCGCACTTAATGTAAACAACTAACTCATGCAAGTGATATGTATCTAAAAGCTTTGTTTGCACATGTTTTCTCCCCCAAAACAATAAAATAAGAAAAGGGGCCGTGTACGCACCTTTGATAATAGCAGAATGATCACACACTAAAAGCTCGTGAAAGAAATCCTTCTACGAAGAATCTGTGTTTAAACAATAACCTAGTGTTATTCGAAATGTCGTTTTGTGCTTGAAATCACATACGTGTCAACATACGTATGTTAGAGTGTTAGGAATACGCATACGTGAGTACGCGTGCCTTTGAAATCGTTTAAATAAAATCGTATTTGATTTTATTTAAATAGCCGTAATTATACGCGATTTCGTTTTCGGATTAAAATATAGATTTTATTATTCTAATGTGTTCGGGACTTCGTTACGGTTCCAACGCAACTTGAACGGGTTAAAACAGATTTAGAACGAAAAAGTTATGGGTCAATTACTAAAACAATTATCAAAAACCCAAAATTGTTGGGGGCCGGGCTCGAACCCGCGACCTCCAACCCAACCTACACACGCACAAACCATCTCATCTGATGACACATTTGTTACAAGATTCAAACTTAAATAGTTTTAAGCAATACTGAACCGGTTTCCCCCCTTTTCATAGCCGAAGCATACCTAGTCCCAATTGAACCTCGGTTCGAATCCGATTAACATCAAAACCATAGGGTTTTCATTTCTGGAACCTTACCGACCAAGTGGGTGAGTTTAATTTGAAAATAAACTACTCTAACCCGTTTAATTGAATGTGTAAACATCCGAATGTGGGTTTACCCATTTCCAATTCAAATCGATTAATTTCATAATCTAATGTTACTGGATTCATAGGGTTTCCATTACACCCTTGATTTCGACACACTCTGTATAATTTAATCGGATTTTTATGGTCTTTTTAACCAAGAACTCTAAACCGTTCCTAAAATGATCACTTGAAACCGGTTAACCCCTAATTCGAAGATTTTTGCCAAAATTAACATAATGTTTACTTAAATCGGAACCTTCTGATACTGTGATATCATTTAATTTGATTTTCAAGCTTATTTGAACCGAAACCCCCAAAATCTCTTTGCATCATGAACCCTAGAATCGAACTCCATCAATTCGTTATAACTAACTAAAATTGATATATGTTTTAGCTTAATCGAGACCTTCTGGAACTAACCATGAACATTAATTTGATTCTTAAACTCTTTAAGATCAAAACCCCCAAATCAGTTTTGATATGAACCCTAATCTCTTGAACTTTATGAAAACGATGATATCAGTTGAAATTGATTTAGGATAACCCTTAGTCGGCCCTGTTAGAAGGTGTAGAAACGAATTCTTACCTGTTTTGCTATCCAATTGCACAAGATCGATTATGGACTTGAGTTTCGGCTTGGTTCTAGATCGACTTCTTCTTCCTGTAACTTCCACTTCAAATTGTTGGTTGTTGCAGACTCTAAAGATGCCGAATAGTGTGTGTGTATGCGAGTTTGATTCAATTGTGATCGATTATAACACAATTCGAACGACTTTTGTCCACACTTCGACGGTTACAACTCTTGGATGCCATATAGTTTAAATTTGATCATTAAACCACTCAATAACGTATGATCACTGTTAAAGACCATTAATATGTGTTGATTGAAAGGTTAATTCAATCAATTTCAGTTTAATGACTCAAATTTCGAATTTCCTAATGTTGTTACAAACGAATTTTGACTTTTTAGAAGTCAAACTCAATTATTATCACATCTTATAGACTAATCTTTGCAATTACACACTTAGAACCTGATTTTTGATACTTCTTAATTCCTATATATTATTCTGGATCAGTAACATATCGTTTCGATTTACAAATTTACCTCAAAAATCCCTAATTACCACTAAATGATTCAATTGGACTACTATTGGGCTTAAATTAACCCATTTAGGCTTATCAAATACAATTGGGCCTCATTTGAACTCACTGGGCCTATTTTACCTTACTGGGCCTTCCTAGATTTCATTGGGCCTCCCTGAGCCTTATTGGGCCTTACTGGGCCTACTTTAGCCTTGTTTAGTCTAATTGGGCCTTAATGGCCTACTTTGTATGCATTGGACTTCACTTGCCCTTATTGGACCTTACTAGGCCTTCTTTGACCTTGTTGGGCCTTCATTGGCCTTGTTGGGCCTTCATTGGCCTTGCTGGGCCTTCATTGACCTTGTTGGGCCTACACTGTCCTTATAGGGCCTACATTTGTTCTGTTGGGCCTATGATATCACCATCTCCCGTTAACAAGGTTAGTGTAAAAAAATCGGATTGTCACATCATCCCCTTGTTGAAGGAATTTTCGTCCCGAAAATTAATAAGTGTTAGGAGTAGTTAGGAAACTACTTACGAGTTTAAATCGTACGTGTTAGTGTGGTTTGATCATTCTGTGTAGGTGTGTCTCACACACAAAGTCTAATGGCTGCAACATCACAACTCAATTATGATCGTTCAATGTGAATGTTCGCGTGTACACTAGTTAGTTCACCTAATTGTGACTGTTTGTGTTTGATCATACTGTGTTGTGTAACCTCACACATAGTGAGTGTCTGAAACTGTTTGTACTATGTAACCCCGCACATAGCAAAATGTGTGTAACTAATCGTGTATGTACTACCATAACATGTAACATATGAAATGTAGCACATAAAATGTATAGAATATAATGTAGCACAAATGTTTGTAACAAAATCAATTGAATAAATAAAATGTTTGTGCTTACAGTTTGAAATTTGCAATGTTGATGTGTGAAAGCATCACGTCATCCCCTTGTTGAAGGAAATTTCGTCCCGAAATTTAACGTGCGCTCTCAGTGTTAGCAGTAGCTGTCTTGAATAGATGAGGATATTTCTTCATCATTTGATCTTCCCGTTCCCATGTGAATTCAGGACCACGTCTTGAATTCCATCGGACTTTGACTATCGGAATCTTGCTTTGCTTCAGTTGTTTGACCTCTCGGTCCATGATTTCTGCCGGTTCTTCAATGAATCGTAACTGTTCATCTACTTGTATTTCTTCCAACGGTACAATCAATGTCTCATCAGATAGACATTTCTTTAAGTTCGATACGTGAAAAACATCATGAACTCCACTGAGTTCATCCGGTAGTTTGAGTTGATACGCAACCGGACCAATCCTTTTCAGAATCTCAAAAGGTCCTACGTAACGTGGACTAAGCTTCCCGCGCTTGCCGAATCGTATCACACCTTTCCAAGGTGATACCTTTAGAAGAACTCGATCTCTTACTTGAAATTCCAACGGCTTACGACGTTTGTCTGCATAACTCTTCTGTCGATCCCGAGCCGCTGCCATACGGTTCCGAATTTGAACTATCTTCTCTGTCGTTTCGTGCACCAGTTCAGGACCTGTTATCTGACTGTCACCAATTTCAGCCCAGCAAACTGGTGAACGACATTTGCGACCATACAAAGCTTCAAACGGTGCTGCTTGAATGCTTGTATGATAACTGTTATTGTAAGAGAATTCCACCAACGGTAAATGATTCTCCCAACTATCACCAAAATCAATTACACAAGCTCGTAACATATCCTCGAGCGTTTGAATCGTTCGTTCACTTTGACCGTCGGTCTGTGGATGATAGGCGGTACTCATATCTAAGCGAGTCCCCAATGACTTATGAAGAGATTTCCAAAAGTTAGAAGTAAACCGGGCATCCCGATCTGATATGATAGAAATTGGCACGCCATGTCGTGCTACTACTTCCTTGATGTAAATGCGAGTCAGTTTCTCCATCTTATCAGTTTCCTTAATTGCTAAGAAATGTGCAGATTTCGTTAATCGATCGACAATTACCCATATCGTATCACAACCACTCGGTGTACGGGGTAACTTAGTAATGAAGTCCATCGAAATCTGTTCCCATTTCCACATCGGTATCTCTGGTTGTTGCAATAAACCAGATGGCTTCTGATATTCAACTTTGACTTTCGAACAAGTCAAACATTTGCTAACGTACTTAGCAATATCAGCTTTCATGTGAGGCCACCAATATAGTGCCTTCAAGTCATGGTACATCTTGTCTGATCCCGGATGGACTGAATATCTAGACTTGTGCGCTTCGTCCATCACGAGTTCCCTTAAACCTCCATACAAAGGTATCCAAAGTCTATCAATGAAATAACGAATTCCATCAGACTTGACATCCAACTGTGTTTCCATTCCTCGCAACGATTCCTGTACTAAGTTTTCCGTTTTCAAAGCCTCGATCTGAGCACTGTGTACCTTGTCTGGTAAGTCAGTATGTATTGTCATCATAAGTGCACGAACCCGTCTTGTTGAAGTTTCCTTTCTGCTTAAAGCATCGGCTACCACATTAGCCTTTCCCGGGTGATACTTAATCGCACACTCATAATCGTTCAACAACTCAACCCATCGTCGTTGCCTCATATTAAGCTCCTTCTGATCAAAGATATGTTGCAAACTCTTATGATCAGTGTAAATAGTACATTTAGTTCCATACAAGTAATGCCTCCAAATCTTTAAAGCAAAAACCACTGCTCCTAACTCCAAGTCATGAGTAGTGTAATTCTTTTCGTGCGTTCTTAGTTGTCTGGAAGCATAAGCGATCACTTTATCACGTTGCATCAACACACACCCCAAACCTTGTGCAGATGCATCACAATACACCACAAAGTCTTCCGTACCTTCCGGTAAGGACAGAATCGGTGCGCTGCAAAGCTTCTGTTTCAATAACTGAAACGCAGTTTCCTGTTTATCCGTCCAGTTATAGTTTGTCCCCTTGTGCGTAAGAGCTGTAAGTGGTTGAGCGATCTTTGAGAAACCTTCAATGAATCGTCGATAATAACCCGCCAAACCAAGGAATTGTCGTACCTCGGTAGGGGTCTTTGGCGCTTCCCAATTCTTAATCGCTTCAATCTTCGCTGGATCAACATGTATACCCTTTTCATTAACTATATGACCCAGAAATTGTACTTCTCGCATCCAGAAATCACATTTCGAGAATTTAGCGTACAATTGTTCTTGTTTCAATAGCTCTAGCAGTAATCGAAGATGTTCAGCGTGTTCCTCCTCAGACTGTGAATAGATGAGAATGTCATCAATGAAAACAATGACAAACTTATCAAGATAAGGTTTACAAACACGATTCATAAGATCCATGAATACAGCTGGAGCGTTTGTCAACCCAAATGGCATGACCAAGAACTCATAATGGCCATAGCGTGTCCTGAATGCTGTCTTCGGAATATCCTCCTCCTGAACTCTTAGTTGATGATAACCCGACCTGAGATCAATCTTCGAGTTGTAACTCGAACCTTGCAACTGATCGAACAGATCGTCGATTCTGGGTAACGGATACCGGTTCTTGATAGTAACCTTGTTCAATTCCCGGTAATCGATGCACATACGGAAAGTCCCGTCCTTCTTCTTTACAAACAAAACTGGAGCTCCCCACGGTGAAAAACTAGGTCGTATGAAACCCTTATCCAACAATTCTTGCAATTGTGTAGATAACTCTTGCATCTCTGACGGTGCAAGTCGATAAGGCGCCCTAGCTATCGGTCCTGCATCTGGTGTAAGATCGATTCGAAATTCCACCTGTCTGATAGACGGTAATCCCGGCAAGTCTTCTGGAAATACCTCCGGATATTCACAAACTACGGGTATATCTTCTATCTTCTTCTCGGCTACTCGCTTTTTAGTTATAAGTGCTACAACTGCCGTATGACCCTTACGTAGACACTTGTGTGCTTTCATACAAGATATGAGACGCAGTGGCGTACTGATCTTTTCACCTTGTACATACAGTGTCTCTCCATTTGTAAGAGGTATACGAACAATCTTTTCATGGCATACTATTTCAGCCTGGTGTTTGGACAACCAGTCCATGCCAATCACTACATCAAAACTGCCTAAGGCAATAGGCATCAAATCAATCTCTAATGTCTGACCCATCAAATCAAGGATACATCCCTTAAATATGTTTTCCACTACAATCAACTTACCATCAGCTAATTCCACAGTGTATGGACTATCTAAAGCAGTAGGACTAACATTTAGCAACTTAACAAGTGAACTAGATACAAAACTCCGGTCGGCACCAGTGTCAAATAACATAGAGGCATAGTGATTATTTAAGAGGAATGTACCCGTAACAATGTTGGGATCCTCCCGCGCTTGACGTCCTCCTATCACAAACGCCCTGCCTCTAGCACCATTGTTGTTGTTGTTGTTGGTGCCATTTCCATTACCGTTGCCATTTCCATTACCATTGGCATTATTGTCCCCGCCTTTCTTGAGCTGTGGACAATCTTTCTTGAAGTGCCCCATCTTGCCGCACTCAAAACAACCCTTCTGAGCGTTGTTCTGGTTATTGTTCTGGTTGTTGTTGTTTTGTAACTCCCCGCGACAATCCTTAGCCGCATGCCCAATCTTGCCACACCTCTGGCACTTAGCTCTTTCACATTGATTACCTGCATGATGGTAACCACACTTGTTGCACTTGGGGTGTTTCCCAATATAACCTCCCGACGATGATGATTGCTGACCACTGCTTGAACCAAGATAAGACTTGTTTGAGTCTTGTTTCCGGTTTTGCTGATATGATTGTTGGTTGTTACCCTTGAAGTTGTTACTCTCCCACTTTCTCTTATGGTCTCCCACCTTGGTAGCAGATGTTCGTTTGGGCAGAGTCCCCTGCAACACTGCCTGATCAGTAAGTTGATGCGCTAGACGAACAGCTTGTTGGATGGTGGTGGGATTTGCTGAAGTCACCAACCCCTGAATCTGAGGCACTAGTCCTCCAATGTACCTTTCAATCCACTTACTGGCTGGAGTAGCCATGTGTGGTAGCAGTCTGGCCAACTCGTGTGACCTGGTTGTGTACTCTTCAGTGTTTGACCCCTCCATCTTGAGGTGCCAATATTCTTCTTCCAACTTCTGCATTTCACTGCGAGGACAATACTCCTCTTGCAGTAAAGTTTTGAAGTTGTCCCATGTCAAGGCATTAGCCTCTCCCAACCCCAGAGTCTGGACATTTGAGTTCCACCAAGTTAGTGCTGGACCCTCCAAAGTTCCCGTAGCAAATTTCACCTTGCTTTCGTTAGGGCAGTTGCACATTTCGAATACAGACTCAGCCTTTTCAATCCACCGAAGGAGTCCAATGGCCCCCTCCGACCCTTTGAAATTGTGTGGTTTGCAGTCCAAAAACATCTTGAACGTGCAGACTTGTGGATTAACCAATCCCCCAGCTGGACCCTGTGGCCCTGTGTTGTGAGTCTGAGCATACTGTGCGATTGCCTCTGCAACTCTGTTGTTGATTAGCTCATTGAGCTCAGCAACAGTCATATGTACGTTTCCCTCAGCCATTAGTTTCCTATTTACAAGAAGTGTTAGCACGAAGTCAAAATCTAATGTGACATGTGTAAGTAAAACAACAAACACAACATGTAATATAAATCAACACAACTGTTGAAAATAAATAATAACTCTTCAATAGATAGAAACTTTCTTTGAGTACAATACTTTTGAAATGAAATACAAGTTTTCAAACTACTAATGTAGGAACACAACCCGTTCCTAATAAGTTTAAACAAAACAAGAAAGAAAGGAAAAGAAAATCAATCGTCCTCAACAGTGGATTCAGGATCGGACTCAGCAACTGGTGCTGGTTCCTCCTCCTCATCCTCATCCTGTTCCTCATTCTCAGAGGCCACTAAATCCTCCAAGGCTTCAACTCTGCCTGCCAAGATCTCCTCTCGGTTCTCTGACTCTTCTAGACGACCAATCAAATTGATCATCTCATCCCGCATATCGTGAACAAGATGGGCAAGATCATCCTGCCTCTCAATAGCATCCCATAACTCCTGAGATCTCTGTGCTATCCTATCTTCTGCTACCTCCAGATCCTCGCGCAATTTGGCGATCTCCTCGGCGTCCGTCCTTTGCCTCTTAGGCTCAGGAGCATCTAGTACTGGTGGTGAGTGTGTAGAAGGTCCCTCAGCAGGGATCTGCTGAGTGCCCTCCTCAGGCTCCTCTTCCGGATCCTCATCCGGGTCCTCCTCTGGATCCTCGTCTGGATCCTCGTTTGAGTCCTCGTCTGGATCCTCCTCCGGATCCTCCTCTGGGTCCTCCTCTGGGTCCTCCTCTGGATCGGAGTCCTCCATCTCATACGGTGGAGGTGATGGAATAGGTGGTGGTGGTGATGATGGTGGTGCCGGAACTATCGGCTCCTCGTCCTCGGAATCATCAATAATAATATAAGGGACTGATGATGAAGCCATGCCTGTTACATAATACCATATGTAAGTACAGTGCCATGGAATACGTAAACAAGTCAATTACATAATGTCATATGTAATTTCTAAGCAATACGTATTAACAGATGTGTCTAATGTCTAACAGTCATAGTCTAAGTCTACAAATGCAAACCTAGTTCGCTATAACCAATGGCTCTGATACCAATCTGTCACACCCCCAAATTTCAACTAACGGAATCACACCGTTTGGGAGCATGACAAACCAGGATCTCAGATCATTAGACATAGCGAAGACCTCTATATGAATTTCAAAACATACATTGGTCTTTAAAACATAACATCAGAGTTTACAAAAGTTGCGGAAGCGTTTAAAAACCATAAACAGTTGTAAAGTAAACATTACAAAACAAAATACTCAAATGTTCAAATTCAAATATTCAAAATGTTTATAATGCATGAGACTCTATCTCCTAGTCCATGCCAGCTTTAACGCGCGCCTTAGCGTCCTGAGAAAACATGCAAATCAAGTCAACACAAAGGTTGGTGCATAACACAGGTTTTAAGTATTTCACAATGTTCAAAACAGCAGTTTGAATAACAAGATTGTAGATAACATAATCACACATGCACAGTCATGATAGCTAGTCATATAAACTATTTACATAAGTGTTCGACACCGAAGCTGACGGATTGCCATGCTATAGCATGTTTTCGCCTTGCCACTATTGTCTATCACAACAATAGTAATAATTGTGTTTGGTCAGTCAAACACCTGCGTAGATCCCATCTACCAGGTGAGGTTTGTCAAACCTAATAGATCTATTTCCAACTACCACGCTTTGCATTACATCAAACTAAACGGTTCAATATGTAAGGACTTGTAATGCTATGTTCGCACTTAATGTAAACAACTAACTCATGCAAGTGATATGTATCTAAAAGCTTTGTTTGCACATGTTTTCTCCCCCAAAACAATAAAATAAGAAAAGGGGCCGTGTACGCACCTTTGATAATAGCAGAATGATCACACACTAAAAGCTCGTGAAAGAAATCCTTCTACGAAGAATCTGTGTTTAAACAATAACCTAGTGTTATTCGAAATGTCGTTTTGTGCTTGAAATCACATACGTGTCAACATACGTATGTTAGAGTGTTAGGAATACGCATACGTGAGTACGCGTGCCTTTGAAATCGTTTAAATAAAATCGTATTTGATTTTATTTAAATAGCCGTAATTATACGAGATTTCGTTTTCGGATTAAAATATAGATTTTATTATTCTAATGTGTTCGGGACTTCGTTACGGTTCCAACGCAACTTGAACGGGTTAAAACGGATTTAGAACGAAGAAGTTATGGGTCAATTACTAAAACAATTATCAAAAACCCAAAATTGTTGGGGGCCGGGCTCGAACCCGCGACCTCCAACCCAACCTACACACGCACAAACCATCTCATCTGATGACACATTTGTTACAAGATTCAAACTTAAATAGTTTTAAGCAATACTGAACCGGTTTCCCCCCTTTTCATAGCCGAAGCATACCTAGTCCCAATTGAACCTCGGTTCGAATCCGATTAACATCAAAACCATAGGGTTTTCATTTCTGGAACCTTACCGACCAAGTGGGTGAGTTTAATTTGAAAATAAACTACTCTAACCCGTTTAATTGAATGTGTAAACATCCGAATGTGGGTTTACCCATTTCCAATTCAAATCGATTAATTTCATAATCTAATGTTACTGGATTCATAGGGTTTCCATTACACCCTTGATTTCGACACACTCTGTATAATTTAATCGGATTTTTATGGTCTTTTTAACCAAGAACTCTAAACCGTTCCTAAAATGATCACTTGAAACCGGTTAACCCCTAATTCGAAGATTTTTGCCAAAATTAACATAATGTTTACTTAAATCGGAACCTTCTGATACTGTGATATCATTTAATTTGATTTTCAAGCTTATTTGAACCGAAACCCCCAAAATCTCTTTGCATCATGAACCCTAGAATCGAACTCCATCAATTCGTTATAACTAACTAAAATTGATATATGTTTTAGCTTAATCGAGACCTTCTGGAACTAACCATGAACATTAATTTGATTCTTAAACTCTTTAAGATCAAAACCCCCAAATCAGTTTTGATATGAACCCTAATCTCTTGAACTTTATGAAAACGATGATATCAGTTGAAATTGATTTAGGATAACCCTTAGTCGGCCCTGTTAGAAGGTGTAGAAACGAATTCTTACCTGTTTTGCTATCCAATTGCACAAGATCGATTATGGACTTGAGTTTCGGCTTGGTTCTAGATCGACTTCTTCTTCCTGTAACTTCCACTTCAAATTGTTGGTTGTTGCAGACTCTAAAGATGCCGAATAGTGTGTGTGTATGCGAGTTTGATTCAATTGTGATCGATTATAACACAATTCGAACGACTTTTGTCCACACTTCGACGGTTACAACTCTTGGATGCCATATAGTTTAAATTTGATCATTAAACCACTCAATAACGTATGATCACTGTTAAAGACCATTAATATGTGTTGATTGAAAGGTTAATTCAATCAATTTCAGTTTAATGACTCAAATTTCGAATTTCCTAATGTTGTTACAAACGAATTTTGACTTTTTAGAAGTCAAACTCAATTATTATCACATCTTATAGACTAATCTTTGCAATTACACACTTAGAACCTGATTTTTGATACTTCTTAATTCCTATATATTATTCTGGATCAGTAACATATCGTTTCGATTTACAAATTTACCTCAAAAATCCCTAATTACCACTAAATGATTCAATTGGACTACTATTGGGCTTAAATTAACCCATTTAGGCTTATCAAATACAATTGGGCCTCATTTGAACTCACTGGGCCTATTTTACCTTACTGGGCCTTCCTAGATTTCATTGGGCCTCCCTGAGCCTTATTGGGCCTTACTGGGCCTACTTTAGCCTTGTTTAGTCTAATTGGGCCTTAATGGCCTACTTTGTATGCATTGGACTTCACTTGCCCTTATTGGACCTTACTAGGCCTTCTTTGACCTTGTTGGGCCTTCATTGGCCTTGTTGGGCCTTCATTGGCCTTGCTGGGCCTTCATTGACCTTGTTGGGCCTACACTGTCCTTATAGGGCCTACATTTGTTCTGTTGGGCCTATGATATCACCATCTCCCGTTAACAAGGTTAGTGTAAAAAAATCGGATTGTCACATCATCCCCTTGTTGAAGGAATTTTCGTCCCGAAAATTAATAAGTGTTAGGAGTAGTTAGGAAACTACTTACGAGTTTAAATCGTACGTGTTAGTGTGGTTTGATCATTCTGTGTAGGTGTGTCTCACACACAAAGTCTAATGGCTGCAACATCACAACTCAATTATGATCGTTCAATGTGAATGTTCGCGTGTACACTAGTTAGTTCACCTAATTGTGACTGTTTGTGTTTGATCATACTGTGTTGTGTAACCTCACACATAGTGAGTGTCTGAAACTGTTTGTACTATGTAACCCCGCACATAGCAAAATGTGTGTAACTAATCGTGTATGTACTACCATAACATGTAACATATGAAATGTAGCACATAAAATGTATAGAATATAATGTAGCACAAATGTTTGTAACAAAATCAATTGAATAAATAAAATGTTTGTGCTTACAGTTTGAAATTTGCAATGTTGATGTGTGAAAGCATCACGTCATCCCCTTGTTGAAGGAAATTTCGTCCCGAAATTTAACGTGCGCTCTCAGTGTTAGCAGTAGCTGTCTTGAATAGATGAGGATATTTCTTCATCATTTGATCTTCCCGTTCCCATGTGAATTCAGGACCACGTCTTGAATTCCATCGGACTTTGACTATCGGAATCTTGCTTTGCTTCAGTTGTTTGACCTCTCGGTCCATGATTTCTGCCGGTTCTTCAATGAATCGTAACTGTTCATCTACTTGTATTTCTTCCAACGGTACAATCAATGTCTCATCAGATAGACATTTCTTTAAGTTCGATACGTGAAAAACATCATGAACTCCACTGAGTTCATCCGGTAGTTTGAGTTGATACGCAACCGGACCAATCCTTTTCAGAATCTCAAAAGGTCCTACGTAACGTGGACTAAGCTTCCCGCGCTTGCCGAATCGTATCACACCTTTCCAAGGTGATACCTTTAGAAGAACTCGATCTCTTACTTGAAATTCCAACGGCTTACGACGTTTGTCTGCATAACTCTTCTGTCGATCCCGAGCCGCTGCCATACGGTTCCGAATTTGAACTATCTTCTCTGTCGTTTCGTGCACCAGTTCAGGACCTGTTATCTGACTGTCACCAATTTCAGCCCAGCAAACTGGTGAACGACATTTGCGACCATACAAAGCTTCAAACGGTGCTGCTTGAATGCTTGTATGATAACTGTTATTGTAAGAGAATTCCACCAACGGTAAATGATTCTCCCAACTATCACCAAAATCAATTACACAAGCTCGTAACATATCCTCGAGCGTTTGAATCGTTCGTTCACTTTGACCGTCGGTCTGTGGATGATAGGCGGTACTCATATCTAAGCGAGTCCCCAATGACTTATGAAGAGATTTCCAAAAGTTAGAAGTAAACCGGGCATCCCGATCTGATATGATAGAAATTGGCACGCCATGTCGTGCTACTACTTCCTTGATGTAAATGCGAGTCAGTTTCTCCATCTTATCAGTTTCCTTAATTGCTAAGAAATGTGCAGATTTCGTTAATCGATCGACAATTACCCATATCGTATCACAACCACTCGGTGTACGGGGTAACTTAGTAATGAAGTCCATCGAAATCTGTTCCCATTTCCACATCGGTATCTCTGGTTGTTGCAATAAACCAGATGGCTTCTGATATTCAACTTTGACTTTCGAACAAGTCAAACATTTGCTAACGTACTTAGCAATATCAGCTTTCATGTGAGGCCACCAATATAGTGCCTTCAAGTCATGGTACATCTTGTCTGATCCCGGATGGACTGAATATCTAGACTTGTGCGCTTCGTCCATCACGAGTTCCCTTAAACCTCCATACAAAGGTATCCAAAGTCTATCAATGAAATAACGAATTCCATCAGACTTGACATCCAACTGTGTTTCCATTCCTCGCAACGATTCCTGTACTAAGTTTTCCGTTTTCAAAGCCTCGATCTGAGCACTGTGTACCTTGTCTGGTAAGTCAGTATGTATTGTCATCATAAGTGCACGAACCCGTCTTGTTGAAGTTTCCTTTCTGCTTAAAGCATCGGCTACCACATTAGCCTTTCCCGGGTGATACTTAATCGCACACTCATAATCGTTCAACAACTCAACCCATCGTCATTGCCTCATATTAAGCTCCTTCTGATCAAAGATATGTTGCAAACTCTTATGATCAGTGTAAATAGTACATTTAGTTCCATACAAGTAATGCCTCCAAATCTTTAAAGCAAAAACCACTGCTCCTAACTCCAAGTCATGAGTAGTGTAATTCTTTTCGTGCGTTCTTAGTTGTCTGGAAGCATAAGCGATCACTTTATCACGTTGCATCAACACACACCCCAAACCTTGTGCAGATGCATCACAATACACCACAAAGTCTTCCGTACCTTCCGGTAAGGACAGAATCGGTGCGCTGCAAAGCTTCTGTTTCAATAACTGAAACGCAGTTTCCTGTTTATCCGTCCAGTTATAGTTTGTCCCCTTGTGCGTAAGAGCTGTAAGTGGTTGAGCGATCTTTGAGAAACCTTCAATGAATCGTCGATAATAACCCGCCAAACCAAGGAATTGTCGTACCTCGGTAGGGGTCTTTGGCGCTTCCCAATTCTTAATCGCTTCAATCTTCGCTGGATCAACATGTATACCCTTTTCATTAACTATATGACCCAGAAATTGTACTTCTCGCATCCAGAAATCACATTTCGAGAATTTAGCGTACAATTGTTCTTGTTTCAATAGCTCTAGCAGTAATCGAAGATGTTCAGCGTGTTCCTCCTCAGACTGTGAATAGATGAGAATGTCATCAATGAAAACAATGACAAACTTATCAAGATAAGGTTTACAAACACGATTCATAAGATCCATGAATACAGCTGGAGCGTTTGTCAACCCAAATGGCATGACCAAGAACTCATAATGGCCATAGCGTGTCCTGAATGCTGTCTTCGGAATATCCTCCTCCTGAACTCTTAGTTGATGATAACCCGACCTGAGATCAATCTTCGAGTTGTAACTCGAACCTTGCAACTGATCGAACAGATCGTCGATTCTGGGTAACGGATACCGGTTCTTGATAGTAACCTTGTTCAATTCCCGGTAATCGATGCACATACGGAAAGTCCCGTCCTTCTTCTTTACAAACAAAACTGGAGCTCCCCACGGTGAAAAACTAGGTCGTATGAAACCCTTATCCAACAATTCTTGCAATTGTGTAGATAACTCTTGCATCTCTGACGGTGCAAGTCGATAAGGCGCCCTAGCTATCGGTCCTGCATCTGGTGTAAGATCGATTCGAAATTCCACCTGTCTGATAGACGGTAATCCCGGCAAGTCTTCTGGAAATACCTCCGGATATTCACAAACTACGGGTATATCTTCTATCTTCTTCTCGGCTACTGGCTTTTTAGTTATAAGTGCTACAACTGCCGTATGACCCTTACGTAGACACTTGTGTGCTTTCATACAAGATATGAGACGCAGTGGCGTACTGATCTTTTCACCTTGTACATACAGTGTCTCTCCATTTGTAAGAGGTATACGAACAATCTTTTCATGGCATACTATTTCAGCCTGGTGTTTGGACAACCAGTCCATGCCAATCACTACATCAAAACTGCCTAAGGCAATAGGCATCAAATCAATCTCTAATGTCTGACCCATCAAATCAAGGATACATCCCTTAAATATGTTTTCCACTACAATCAACTTACCATCAGCTAATTCCACAGTGTATGGACTATCTAAAGCAGTAGGACTAACATTTAGCAACTTAACAAGTGAACTAGATACAAAACTCCGGTCGGCACCAGTGTCAAATAACATAGAGGCATAGTGATTATTTAAGAGGAACGTACCCGTAACAATGTTGGGATCCTCCCGCGCTTGACGTCCTCCTATCACAAACGCCCTGCCTCTAGCACCATTGTTGTTGTTGTTGTTGGTGCCATTTCCATTACCGTTGCCATTTCCATTACCATTGGCATTATTGTCCCCGCCTTTCTTGAGCTGTGGACAATCTTTCTTGAAGTGCCCCATCTTGCCGCACTCAAAACAACCCTTCTGAGCGTTGTTCTGGTTATTGTTCTGGTTGTTGTTGTTTTGTAACTCCCCGCGACAATCCTTAGCCGCATGCCCAATCTTGCCACACCTCTGGCACTTAGCTCTTTCACATTGATTACCTGCATGATGGTAACCACACTTGTTGCACTTGGGGTGTTTCCCAATATAACCTCCCGACGATGATGATTGCTGACCACTGCTTGAACCAAGATAAGACTTGTTTGAGTCTTGTTTCCGGTTTTGCTGATATGATTGTTGGTTGTTACCCTTGAAGTTGTTACTCTCCCACTTTCTCTTATGGTCTCCCACCTTGGTAGCAGATGTTCGTTTGGGCAGAGTCCCCTGCAACACTGCCTGATCAGTAAGTTGATGCGCTAGACGAACAGCTTGTTGGATGGTGGTGGGATTTGCTGAAGTCACCAACCCCTGAATCTGAGGCACTAGTCCTCCAATGTACCTTTCAATCCACTTACTGGCTGGAGTAGCCATGTGTGGTAGCAGTCTGGCCAACTCGTGTGACCTGGTTGTGTACTCTTCAGTGTTTGACCCCTCCATCTTGAGGTGCCAATATTCTTCTTCCAACTTCTGCATTTCACTGCGAGGACAATACTCCTCTTGCAGTAAAGTTTTGAAGTTGTCCCATGTCAAGGCATTAGCCTCTCCCAACCCCAGAGTCTGGACATTTGAGTTCCACCAAGTTAGTGCTGGACCCTCCAAAGTTCCCGTAGCAAATTTCACCTTGCTTTCGTTAGGGCAGTTGCACATTTCGAATACAGACTCAGCCTTTTCAATCCACCGAAGGAGTCCAATGGCCCCCTCCGACCCTTTGAAATTGTGTGGTTTGCAGTCCAAAAACATCTTGAACGTGCAGACTTGTGGATTAACCAATCCCCCAGCTGGACCCTGTGGCCCTGTGTTGTGAGTCTGAGCATACTGTGCGATTGCCTCTGCAACTCTGTTGTTGATTAGCTCATTGAGCTCAGCAACAGTCATATGTACGTTTCCCTCAGCCATTAGTTTCCTATTTACAAGAAGTGTTAGCACGAAGTCAAAATCTAATGTGACATGTGTAAGTAAAACAACAAACACAACATGTAATATAAATCAACACAACTGTTGAAAATAAATAATAACTCTTCAATAGATAGAAACTTTCTTTGAGTACAATACTTTTGAAATGAAATACAAGTTTTCAAACTACTAATGTAGGAACACAACCCGTTCCTAATAAGTTTAAACAAAACAAGAAAGAAAGGAAAAGAAAATCAATCGTCCTCAACAGTGGATTCAGGATCGGACTCAGCAACTGGTGCTGGTTCCTCCTCCTCATCCTCATCTTGTTCCTCATTCTCAGAGGCCACTAAATCCTCCAAGGCTTCAACTCTGCCTGCCAAGATCTCCTCTCGGTTCTCTGACTCTTCTAGACGACCAATCAAATTGATCATCTCATCCCGCATATCGTGAACAAGATGGGCAAGATCATCCTGCCTCTCAATAGCATCCCATAACTCCTGAGATCTCTGTGCTATCCTATCTTCTGCTACCTCCAGATCCTCGCGCAATTTGGCGATCTCCTCGGCGTCCGTCCTTTGCCTCTTAGGCTCAGGAGCATCTAGTACTGGTGGTGAGTGTGTAGAAGGTCCCTCAGCAGGGATCTGCTGAGTGCCCTCCTCAGGCTCCTCTTCCGGATCCTCATCCGGGTCCTCCTCTGGATCCTCGTCTGGATCCTCGTTTGAGTCCTCGTCTGGATCCTCCTCCGGATCCTCCTCTGGGTCCTCCTCCGGGTCCTCCTCTGGATCGGAGTCCTCCATCTCATACGGTGGAGGTGATGGAATAGGTGGTGGTGGTGATGATGGTGGTGCCGGAACTATCGGCTCCTCGTCCTCGGAATCATCAATAATAATATAAGGGACTGATGATGAAGCCATGCCTGTTACATAATACCATATGTAAGTACAGTGCCATGGAATACGTAAACAAGTCAATTACATAATGTCATATGTAATTTCTAAGCAATACGTATTAACAGATGTGTCTAATGTCTAACAGTCATAGTCTAAGTCTACAAATGCAAACCTAGTTCGCTATAACCAATGGCTCTGATACCAATCTGTCACACCCCCAAATTTCAACTAACGGAATCACACCGTTTGGGAGCATGACAAACCAGGATCTCAGATCATTAGACATAGCGAAGACCTCTATATGAATTTCAAAACATACATTGGTCTTTAAAACATAACATCAGAGTTTACAAAAGTTGCGGAAGCGTTTAAAAACCATAAACAGTTGTAAAGTAAACATTACAAAACAAAATACTCAAATGTTCAAATTCAAATATTCAAAATGTTTATAATGCATGAGACTCTATCTCCTAGTCCATGCCAGCTTTAACGCGCGCCTTAGCGTCCTGAGAAAACATGCAAATCAAGTCAACACAAAGGTTGGTGCATAACACAGGTTTTAAGTATTTCACAATGTTCAAAACAGCAGTTTGAATAACAAGATTGTAGATAACATAATCACACATGCACAGTCATGATAGCTAGTCATATAAACTATTTACATAAGTGTTCGACACCGAAGCTGACGGATTGCCATGCTATAGCATGTTTTCGCCTTGCCACTATTGTCTATCACAACAATAGTAATAATTGTGTTTGGTCAGTCAAACACCTGCGTAGATCCCATCTACCAGGTGAGGTTTGTCAAACCTAATAGATCTATTTCCAACTACCACGCTTTGCATTACATCAAACTAAACGGTTCAATATGTAAGGACTTGTAATGCTATGTTCGCACTTAATGTAAACAACTAACTCATGCAAGTGATATGTATCTAAAAGCTTTGTTTGCACATGTTTTCTCCCCCAAAACAATAAAATAAGAAAAGGGGCCGTGTACGCACCTTTGATAATAGCAGAATGATCACACACTAAAAGCTCGTGAAAGAAATCCTTCTACGAAGAATCTGTGTTTAAACAATAACCTAGTGTTATTCGAAATGTCGTTTTGTGCTTGAAATCACATACGTGTCAACATACGTATGTTAGAGTGTTAGGAATACGCATACGTGAGTACGCGTGCCTTTGAAATCGTTTAAATAAAATCGTATTTGATTTTATTTAAATAGCCGTAATTATACGCGATTTCGTTTTCGGATTAAAATATAGATTTTATTATTCTAATGTGTTCGGGACTTCGTTACGGTTCCAACGCAACTTGAACGGGTTAAAACGGATTTAGAACGAAGAAGTTATGGGTCAATTACTAAAACAATTATCAAAAACCCAAAATTGTTGGGGGCCGGGCTCGAACCCGCGACCTCCAACCCAACCTACACACGCACAAACCATCTCATCTGATGACACATTTGTTACAAGATTCAAACTTAAATAGTTTTAAGCAATACTGAACCGGTTTCCCCCCTTTTCATAGCCGAAGCATACCTAGTCCCAATTGAACCTCGGTTCGAATCCGATTAACATCAAAACCATAGGGTTTTCATTTCTGGAACCTTACCGACCAAGTGGGTGAGTTTAATTTGAAAATAAACTACTCTAACCCGTTTAATTGAATGTGTAAACATCCGAATGTGGGTTTACCCATTTCCAATTCAAATCGATTAATTTCATAATCTAATGTTACTCGATTCATAGGGTTTCCATTACACCCTTGATTTCGACACACTCTGTATAATTTAATCGGATTTTTATGGTCTTTTTAACCAAGAACTCTAAACCGTTCCTAAAATGATCACTTGAAACCGGTTAACCCCTAATTCGAAGATTTTTGCCAAAATTAACATAATGTTTACTTAAATCGGAACCTTCTGATACTGTGATATCATTTAATTTGATTTTCAAGCTTATTTGAACCGAAACCCCCAAAATCTCTTTGCATCATGAACCCTAGAATCGAACTCCATCAATTCGTTATAACTAACTAAAATTGATATATGTTTTAGCTTAATCGAGACCTTCTGGAACTAACCATGAACATTAATTTGATTCTTAAACTCTTTAAGATCAAAACCCCCAAATCAGTTTTGATATGAACCCTAATCTCTTGAACTTTATGAAAACGATGATATCAGTTGAAATTGATTTAGGATAACCCTTAGTCGGCCCTGTTAGAAGGTGTAGAAACGAATTCTTACCTGTTTTGCTATCCAATTGCACAAGATCGATTATGGACTTGAGTTTCGGCTTGGTTCTAGATCGACTTCTTCTTCCCGTAACTTCCACTTCAAATTGTTGGTTGTTGCAGACTCTAAAGATGCCGAATAGTGTGTGTGTATGCGAGTTTGATTCAATTGTGATCGATTATAACACAATTCGAACGACTTTTGTCCACACTTCGACGGTTACAACTCTTGGATGCCATATAGTTTAAATTTGATCATTAAACCACTCAATAACGTATGATCACTGTTAAAGACCATTAATATGTGTTGATTGAAAGGTTAATTCAATCAATTTCAGTTTAATGACTCAAATTTCGAATTTCCTAATGTTGTTACAAACGAATTTTGACTTTTTAGAAGTCAAACTCAATTATTATCACATCTTATAGACTAATCTTTGCAATTACACACTTAGAACCTGATTTTTGATACTTCTTAATTCCTATATATTATTCTGGATCAGTAACATATCGTTTCGATTTACAAATTTACCTCAAAAATCCCTAATTACCACTAAATGATTCAATTGGACTACTATTGGGCTTAAATTAACCCATTTAGGCTTATCAAATACAATTGGGCCTCATTTGAACTCACTGGGCCTATTTTACCTTACTGGGCCTTCCTAGATTTCATTGGGCCTCCCTGAGCCTTATTGGGCCTTACTGGGCCTACTTTAGCCTTGTTTAGTCTAATTGGGCCTTAATGGCCTACTTTGTATACATTGGACTTCACTTGCCCTTATTGGACCTTACTAGGCCTTCTTTGACCTTGTTGGGCCTTCATTGGCCTTGTTGGGCCTTCATTGGCCTTGCTGGGCCTTCATTGACCTTGTTGGGCCTACACTGTCCTTATAGGGCCTACATTTGTCCTGTTGGGCCTATGATATCACCATCTCCCGTTAACAAGGTTAGTGTAAAAAAATCGGATTGTCACACCAGTTGTGCTATAGTATTGGGCTACAAGTAGGTTTGGCCGAGCATCATATGGACCACTCAAATCCCTTGGGCCAGAGCTAGCCAAAATAGAAAAAATTCACGGGACTATGGAGGTTGAGAATCAACAGGTTGGGACCAGCCACATCCTAGCGAACCTTATGGTTCGTTAGGGTATAGGTTCGGCTGAGTCTTTGGCAGCCCGGAAGGTTCGGTGATCATGGTTGCCAGCAATGAGGTTCGGCACGTGGTCAAGGTTCGTTGAGATTCAATGGTTCGCGGAGTTCAACTAGGGTTCGTGCATGGGGAGGTTCGACGGTCTTAGGTTCGTGGGTGATGACTGCTGTACCGAGGTTCGCCACAGAAAGGTTTGGGACCACATCATTGGTTCGGATAATGGCCCAGGGTTCAGCTAGTAGCGATGGCCCATAGGTTCGTCGGGCGTGGGAGTAAGGTTCATGGCCCATGCATGTAAACCACCTTGGTGCAGGTTCGGCCCACTGATTCGTCCCTGAAATCTCGCGAACCTGTTTCAGCCTATCGTCCCCATCGAACCTGGGTTGATTGTAGGGCTTTTCTATGGTTAGACTCATGCGTAGATTAGTTTCCAAGGGTGTAAAAATGCGTGTGTTGTGGCCGGGGTTCTTACACCGTGTGGTTGTTAGGTCGACACAAGCCTAGGAAAACCCTATTTTCGAATCTTTTATGGCTTCATACCTCGTTTTTGGCTGGGTAGATCCTCAGATCCACTGTATTTCTAGGTGGAGGGCATCAAGAGCTTCGAGTGGGCACCAAGAATGTCCGATTCCGTCCAGAAACGAGCAAGTTATGACCGTTTGAAGGATGATTATCTTAGTGAGAGAAAGTGACGGTTGAGAGGGTTTAGAGAGAGAGAGAGACTAAAAATGAGGTGAAAGCCTCATTTGTGAGTTTAAATACTCCGATGGTATTCGGGCTCGTTTCGGTTGCTCGGTTCGTGTTTTCGTCGCGTTCCCGAATCGTAACGCGCGAGTTTTTGTAATTTAATTAAAAGAATTCATTTTCGAATGTTTTGAAAAGTTGTTATTTCCAGTAATTATTTTAATTAAGTTTCCCTTGAATTATTTATCGTAATTTATTTTAATCTGCGTTCCGTTACTCGTTCGCGTATTTTGCGTATTTTAATTAAAATAGTTTCCTTTTAATTTATTTCTGATGAGTTTTAAAATTGTAAAACAGGAAATATTATATTTCCTTAAATTTATTGTCGTTCGTATCGTCTTCGTTTTCGTTTCGTCTGAAAACGTTACTTACGCGCGTTTTCGTAAGAGCGCTAACTGTACGAACACGATCGTACGTTTCACTTTCTGATTTTGTTTTCTACTTTTCAGTCATTATTTCAGATCGTTAAACTTTCAGATCTATTCGTACAGATAGTAATCTATACGAATAATTCGTCGGTTTAGCATTCTGTAACAACAACTGTTATGGTTTTGTTATGTTTATCCTCACATACTTTTAAACCTAATGGTATCAAATCAAGCATCTGTGTGACAGTTATGTGTTGTCTGACGTGTTTCTGACTGTGAAACCATGAGGTTTAAAGCAGATTTTAGACCAATAGAATAATAGTTTATTGTTTAGCATCCAATGTCCGTAATGTATACCCAGTTCACGTAGTTTGTACTAGAGTTACTGTGCAATCTACTATTCCGGTAACGATTCCGGCACAGATGTTACAACGGTGGCTGGGCTGGCGGTAAGCTTGACCCTACATATGCCCTATATATAAGGATACTGAACTAGATAGTATAGGTGGTTAATGGTGAGGTTAAGGTTGTCATTCGGACATGTTTATTCAAATTCATTTTTAAACAAAACTATATGAACTCACCAACCATGTGTTGACTTGATCTTTTTGCATGACTTCTCAGGTGACGAACAGCTCTGACTAAGAAGTTTATGCTTTTGGACTTTGATGCTAGATAGAGGACCTAGTATTTTGGGACGTGCATATTTTCGAACATCATTATACAAATTATTTTGTATATCTTGTGCCGATACAAGATAGATCAATTATGACGTTGATGGTAGATTTTCATTGTTAAGTTATGAACAAAAATGATGTAATTTAACTTTGTAATTCTATTTTATTTAGCATTTTCTCATTATATATCATGTGCAATGCAAACGATCTGATCATCAAGATTATCATTCCCGATATCGCGCCAGGGACCTTTCCGCCCGACGGGACACACGATCCGGCCCGCAGGCTCGGGGTGTGACAGTTATTTTCGTTGTTTAGTTTTCTTGCTAAGAAAGAGAGAATAGAACAGATAGAAAGTACAAGAAATTTGGGGGGAATTAATTCATTTTACTCAGAGAATGTTGGGACTTAAATACCCAAACATTTTGAGATACAAGACAAGAAATAATAAGACAAATAGCTGACACTATTACAGACACCGAATCAACAGACTAGTACAAATACAAAGTCAACAATTACAGAAACAAGAGTCTTCAGGAGTCTTCAGGTCTTCCAAGGTTGAGGTAGTTGTGCTGATGTTCAGTGGTTATTCTTTTAGAAGATGATCATCGGAAGCTGATTAAACAATCAGTTATTTCGGAATAAAAGATTTTCTTCCGAGTCATTTAATGTCTTCCGATGCAATGGATGTCTTTTGAAGGTGTCATGATCAGCTAGTGTCTTTTGAGGTAGATAAGTTCAGTGGCTATTCTTTTTTGGGAATCTTCTGCTGTTGATCTTCCGATGCTGAAGCAGTTCTTCAATCGGAAGAGTAGCATCCGTGGACGGTCAATCCGCGGTTTATTCAATTATCTGGCTTCAGTGGTTTTGCTCATCTGTCCTTATTTTCCAACATATATTAAATGCTCTGAGATCCGAAGTTATGAAAGGTCTCCCGCTCTTTTCAATTCCTACCTCGACGGTTACCTTTTAGTTTTCTTTTTGATTAAAACCCTAAAATTCTTTGTCCAAAAATCTCACAAATGGTTGCCCTTCAATTCAAACATGCTCATAACCTTTCTGCCGAGTTATTAGCGGAAATTGATGCTAATTTCTCACCAAAAATCTCCTTTCTTCAAAAGCAGGTACTGCTTTGCCTTAACTATCAATCCACTGTTCTGTGAATCTCATCATCGTCAATTCTTGACCACTGCTTCCTTTACAGCTGATTTAAATGGTAAATCAATATCTACCACCACTGATAATCATCCAATTCTCATCATAGTGGAGACTGTTCATCAGCATCTTCATCTCAATAAGGCTGATGGAAAGCTCTCATTAACTAAGAATGATGTGGAAACGACCATTCGGTCAGTGGGATACGAAGGTCCTCTCCCTTAAACAACTTATTTGAAGGTTAGGGTGTCCTATAATTAAAAGTATCTCCTACGTTTGTTTTTACACTGTCTGTCTAATATGACAGGGGGTTGGGATCATATTCCATCAGACCTAGCCTCGGCTATCCATGTGTTGATTACTAATCAAACATTTAACTTCTCATCCTTCAATTTCAATAATTTAGTGGATAACCTTTCATCCTCTTAGAAGTTTTGTATGTATTCCAGATTTCTACAACATAACCTATCATTGGTTTTCACTCCTCTGTAACATAACAAATTTTGTATGCAAGTTATTTGAGCTTATGTGTGGATAACGGATAATTAACTTGTAGGAAAGAGATGAAAAATAAACTGGATAAAGGATCACGAAATGGAGAACACGAATTCAACTTCGTGAACCTTACTTCGTGAACTCCATTTTGATTACCAACTTCATGAACCTGGCCTATATATAGTAGTGCCTTGGGAAACGTCACCATCTTTGGCTGGAACCATTCTCTCCTAAGTACTCGGAGTGGGCTGGTTTGAGGACTTCAAGAAAAAGCTTTTGCTAGACCATAAAAAGGACTAAACACCTGAGAAGGTGTAAGAAGGTTCATTAAACAGTAGGTAAGTGTCTGATTTAGAAAAGTTATTATTTTTAAGAAAACGGAACCTTATGCATAAAGCTTGAACCTTTATGAATAAAGTTCCCTCCTTTCGGATTGGTGTGCACTGGCAAGGCCATGGCACATCCAGATCTAGTTCCAAAAGATTTAGACAAGTTTTCTACAAGGTTCTACGAGTGAAACATAGTTCACAAAGCATAAGTACTTGAAGAGACTCGTGAACTTCCTAGATTGTCGTATACTCTGAGGTTTCGTGAACTTCAGCAGTTTCAAGCACTTTGGTACTTCGTGAACTCCAGGATTTCGAGTACTTTGAGATTTTAACATCATTGAAAAATTAAAATCAAATTAAATGTTGAATTGACAAATGCAGTAAATAAAATTAAAATCAAAATGGACAAGGCAAAAAGGGACTTTGACAGAATCATGCACAAATTGGAGAATCATCATGATTCTATAATTTCTTCAAGTCCTCTTATTGAGAAATCAAGTGATAGTGAAATTTCAATAGATAACACTCTCAATAAGGTAAAGTCTCCAATTTGTGCTTATGACAATTTTTCTCCTATCATTGAAGATTGTACTTTTGAGGAATATGATGAGGAGACATTGTACAGATGTGGGTTGATGGATGTACATAAGGATTATGATGATTCTCACAATAATATCTTTGATGATTTAAAATCATGTGTTTCAAACTCTGCATCATCATCCAAAAAGAAAGTTTCTTTCAAAACCCCATTGGTTGAAATTAAAAAGTTTTCAAAGAATGAAAATATGAATTTTTCAAAACAAAATGGTTTTTCAAGTTCAAAACCTAAACGTCAAATTCAATCAAAATGGGTTGTGAAATCATCATGTGCATCAAACAGAGTGGAATCAAAGTGTGATACTTCAAAGTCTTGGAACAAAGACAAGATTTCACTCAGTCCCACAAGATGTGAAAAGTTGAACTTTGAGTCTCCCACGTCAGGTGGTTAGAAGTCACATTTGACTCATATGGGTTCAACAAGTAATCAAAGATTGGTTTATGGTTCACCAGTGGTAAATCACCAAAACCATAGGTTTGTACAAAACTATTCTCCTAAGTTTGTGGAGAGGAGAATATGTTTTGAGTGTGGAACAAGAGGGCATATCATTGCTAATTGTCCTTATCTGTGTGAGTTATAAGGACAAGTTAGTAATGCCAAGTCTTGTGTCACAGAGGTTTCAAAGTTCATTCCTAAAAGACATAAAATGCCAAATCAAAACAAGGAAGAACTTGTGAAAGCCTCGGATGAAGAAAAGTTGAAACTTTCAAAATCTTTAATGACTAATTTGGTGTTTAACAACAATGTGGTGATTCAAGATAAGTATTATCTTAAAAATGCACTTGAACAGGAACAGTTGTGGATACCAAAAACAAACAAAGTTTCAAAGGAAACTTCTTTAGTTTCAACTGGAAAATGGATTAAATTTCGGTATATGGATTTTCATGAAAACTCAAGACCTCGAAGGCTTGGATGACTAAAGATATCTAATGGTTTGTGAGTGTGTGTAAGAGGATTTCAAGAGGACCTATCAATTGGAGGAGAGCTCATTGATAGTGGAACTTCCTGGCGTGTATTTGGTAAAATCGTTCTAATTCTTTAACTGTCATATTATTCTGGAGAACTTGACAAGTTTGGAATTACATTGTCATATTTTCTTGATGTTTTCAAGTCACATTGATCATAATGTTTTACAAAGATCGTAAATCATATCGGTTGTCAATTTTCTGGGAATTTTGATGTTTCCATATACTTATAAAATTCTAAAAATCAAAAAGATTTTCATTTTTAGCATTTTAGGGGGAGAAAATTTAAAAAATCAAAAACAATATAAAATTAGAAAATTGAGAAATTGATCCGACCTTTGAGAAATGATTGTACATTGTAATATTCTGAAGTTTACTTGGTTCATACAAGATCAAATACAAAGCGATCACAATGCACTCAGTATGATATGTTGGTAGGTCTTTCAATTTGTTGTGATTTCTGTATACTAATGCCGTAATCATTCTTTGTGGGACACAATACTTAGAACACAGTGTTCGATCTTTGTCCTGAGTGCATGGCCATTTGCCTCAGTGATTGCTAATTGTATTAGTACATATATTAGTTTGATCATGTGTTTCTTTTTCAAAAGAAATTCTGAGTTCATTTTTCTTTTATTTTCGTTCAAAACATGGACATTCTCTGCGTATACTTACGTATCGACCTGATTGCTATGTTTTGGACATTGTATTTTTATTTTCTTGTTTTTGTTTAAAACTTGGGCATTCTATGTGTATACGGAAGTATCAATCTGATTGCTAGGTTTTAAACTTAAGTTATTTTTTGGTTCAATATCCTGGTTTTATCTGCGTATACGGAAGTATCGATCTTGTTACCAGATTTTGAACATTCTGTTTTCTTTTACACTTTGTTATTTCACAAAAGATATTCTGCTTTATTTTTGCATGATCAAACTAAGCAAGAATTTGAACTTATAATTTACAATGGCATCACTGTTGGTTGATGTTTCACAAAGCGGGGATGTGTTCAAGTGAATGGGGAACACAAAGTCTTGTGATTGGTTTTCATTAATCACAATTCACAACAAGTGATAAGACTTAAAGTGGATCCATATACTGACAATCGTCCTAGGCTTGTGCATCGAATAAATAAATATCATTAATAATCAACAAGTAATGCTGAGGTATGATTACAATATGATCTCATGTTTGGATCTTTCTCATCAAAAACATATTTATTTTTTAGTTAGAATACAAATTTTGTAGGATTCTAGGATATATAATTTTGCAATTCATAGCTTTAGGGGGAGTTTATTCAAATCATTGAAAAAATTCATAAAAATTTTCTTCTATTTTCTTTTAGACTATCCGATGTGACTTACTAATTCTTTGTAAACATTATAATTGATTTACTGTTAATAAGTGACAAAGAGAAATTGGAATTGTGATGAGGCATCTAGTATGATCAAATGTGAAGCAAAAGATTTAGTTTTGATTATGTATCAACTGATGCAGGTGATAAGAGTGATGAAGATCTGTGTGTTGAAGATATCACTACAGTCCTCAGCAAGTGAATCTTGAAAAAGAAAGACATAAGATGGAGAGAGAGAGAGAATGAGATTAAGATTGAGAGGGTGAAGTGGTAACAAAGAGACTGATGTATTTTCTGCGTGAAAATATAACAGCTACAACTGAAGGATAGTATGATGATAGCAAGGTTGTAGGGGAGCATGTTGATGCATATATGTTCCCCGATGCACAAAATGTTTGAGCATATACAACAGTAAGGTTCAAGGGGGAGTATGTTAGTGCATTTTTTGTGTGAAAGCTACATTTAATGTGTGAACCTGGCTTGTTGTATATTAAATCATAGTCTGTTGAATATGATTAAGGGTTCGGCTAAAGATCCAAGAAGGTTTGGCTATGATTGATGGCTAAAAGGTTTGGTGGTCACATGGTTTAAGGTTTGGCAAACCTATTGGCAAACCTATAGTTTTGGAAAACCTTTTGGCAAACCTATAGGTTTGGCAAACCTTTTGAAACCTATATATAGGCAGACTTGGAAGACTTGGAGATCTAGAGCTTACAATTCACACACACAAAGTCAAATTTTCTCTCAAGCTCAAGATCAAGACTCTCTTCATCTTTGTTTCTTTTGATCGTTCTAGTGTTGTATTTTCACGTTTATTGTTTGTAAACACTTGGATATCAATGAAGAATTCAGATTCATGATCTATTACATTGTCATTGTTGATTCAAATCTAATTGTAAACGGATTCCGCACGTTTATGATCGAATCGTAGAATTTCGTGATCGATTCTTCAAATCTACAGGTGAACTTCATGGATTTCGAATACTTAGTCCATTTCGAGAACTTATGCAAACGTGGGACTAGTTAAGTAAGCTATGGGGACTTAGAATAAATTCTAACTCTAGGAATGAAATGTAATGAGATAATGTGACGATGTAGGTTCTTGAGTCTTAATCAAGGCGATTCGGTTTAGGAAGATAAGAGCCATTCCATTTTCAGGTGAGTTCTAGATGCTGTAGTTTAAATGCTTATGTGCTAATGTGTTCCGTATTCTTTTGGGCTGGCATACATATTATAATGTTATGATAAGATGTTATGATGATATGATGTTATAATGATGATATGATATGATGTTAGTAGGATATGACCATGATGCTATGAAATTAGGAGGTTATGATGATGCTTGATTATGATAAGATTCTAGCATATTGTGTTGATGATGCTAAGATGTTATGATGATACGATTCTAGCATGACATGATTAGGACTCTATGATGATATGATGTTATCATGATGCGATGCTAGCATGACATGATATGATTCTATGATGCCATGACGTGTTAAGAATGCTATGAGGATATGAATGTTGCTCCCATATTCGTATGGGGTAAGTATGATGTTGGTCCCATGTTCGTATGGGGGTAAGTATGATGTTGTTCCTATACTCATTATGGGGTAAGTATGATGATGCTCCCATATTCGTTATGGGGTAAGTATGATGACGCTTCTGTACTCGTTACGGGTAAGTATGAACGCTTCTCCCCTACTCGTTATGGGGTAAGTATAATGACGCTCCAGTACTTGTACTGGGTAGGTATAGATCTGTTGAATGCTCTGGCAAGTCAGATCAACGATATGGAGCCTTATGCCACCATAAGCCCACTGTTTAGGCTCAGTAGCAGTTGTTGCATGATGATTATGTGATATTTTAGCACATAAGGAACGTATGATGATTATGTGTTATGGTTGCGTATGATGAATGTATGATGTTTTCAGTAAATGATGTTTTAACTCACAAACGCTTGTTACAATGTTTTATATAAACTAGAACTCACTAGCGTAAGCTGATTTTTACTATGTATGTCAGGTTGAAGTACAGGTTGAAAGGAATGGAGGAGCTCGTGGGACATGTCCAGAAGATATAGTGGTTTTTGGCCATCCAGAATGTTTTGATCCATACATTTATATGTATTTATGTTTTGATAAATTATGTTTAAATTCCGCTACTTGACTATGAAAGTTTTTGGTTTAAGAACTATGTGATAAAAATGTAAACCCAACAATGGGAGGCACCCGGGCTCGGAGCCTCTCATCCTCTTCTTGCCTCCATGGAGCCTCATGCTCCGGAAGGTGACAGCTATGCAAACTCAATAGATGCTGATTCCCGACCCTCATCAACAACAATGCCACATTCCACAATAGTTACCTACGAATGCAAATGAAACCCTGAACATCTCTCTACAGATGTGCAGGCTCCTTCTTCCGCTCTGTCAAAGAAAAAGTCCAAGAGACTGAATAAAGGAAAAACTTTTCCTAAGATGTCAGCCACATCTACTGATAATCCTCTGAATCTTCCTCTAGATTCAGTGGATACTCCATACCCACCTGAAAGCATTCATCACATGTCACAAAACATGACTAAGAATATCCAAAGGGACTCCCACACTGATGAGGTTTCTACTATTGAAAAACCTCCCTTACAAAAAGAAATGTCTCTCAAGCCCATAGGATCTTCTTACCCATTAATGGCCCCCACCCATACAACTACCTAGGCTCAAGAGGCCTCTGCTATTGTTCAGAATGACTCATTCTCTCCCACTTCCCTAACTTCATTCAGAGTAGTGACTGAACTTCAGCACAGGTTTCCTGACCCAGAGCCTACACAGTCTTAGCCTTTATCACCTTGTTAGGTGGTGTCCTTTTAGATGACGAGGCTTTGTCAGCTTTCAACTTATCTTTTATTTTCTCAAGAGGAGTTTTTGTCCTGCAATCTGCGGTAGAATGGTTGTACATGAAACATTTTGTGCAGGCAGGAGATAAGGCAGAGTAGTTTGGAATGAAAGGTTTATTTGCCTTCATTATTTTACAGGGAGGATGAGGATGGGAAGGAGGAAACTTGATATCAATCATAGAATCTTTTCCTTTATCAAGAAAATCTTTTGATTTAACAGTATTTTTCTTTATTTTTGTATCTTCAGAACTTGGAGTAAAGCTCATAGAAGGAATAGTCTCTTTATGTTCTAAAGAGTTCTTTGTTTGAACATTATCCAAGTGTGTTTCTTCAGGTACTTCTGGACCCTGATTGATACACCCTTGGAGGTGAGTTCATTATTTCTGGAATCACATCTGGAAGAAATAAGGGAGAGACATGTTTAGAGACCTTTTCTTTCACTTTATTGTCAATTGGTGTAAAATCATCTGGTGGGCTTGTATGATTATACCTAATTCAAAGTTTTGCCTTGCTTTGAACTTGCTTACTGAGAAACATTCTAAACCCTTTGCGGGATTCAACCCACTTTTAACAGCCTACTTTCGTTTCAGCAAGTTCATCTTAATTTAATAGATTTTGTAAAATACACTTAACTTTTATAAAATTAATATAAATAACGTAAAAGTTGATTTATTAAATAATTATCTCTTCATATCATAAAATTTATACTAATAAGGATAAGTATTAATTAGATAAAGGGATAAGGGTTATAGAGGGTACATAATTTAGAACACTTAGTGAAATTCTAGTAACCCATTAGCAAGTATATAGGACACTTAGTTGAACACCGAGACCAAAATGTCACACCCCGAGCCGGCGGGCTGGATCGACTTTCCTGTCGGGCGGAATGTTCTCGAGGTGCGATATCGTAATGATAATCGACATGAGCAGATTGTTTACAATGCATGATATATAAAGAGAAATGCTAAATATCATTGATATAGAAGTACAAAGTTAAATTATATTGTCATGTTCATAATTTAACTAAGTAAATCTACCCAAAAGAATCATAAAGTTTTCTATCTTGTATCTGTACAAGATTTACAAGTGATTCACCAAAATATGTCATCAAAAGTTATGCACACAAAATTTAGCTGGGTCCACTATAAAAGTCCACTAGATAATGCATCCTGAGTCTGGTGACTAGACCTGTTCGTCACCTGAGAAAACATGCATTTAAACAAAGTCAACACTAGGTTGGTGAGTTCATAAGTTTAGTAATTGAAAACAATTGATTTATTGTCATTCACAATCACAATATCATACACAAGTCTTATTGATAAATCTCTCATCCGTCTCACACAATGTCCTCTCTATAGATATATTCTCAAATAGCATTTCTTACAAATCAAGCATGCTTATATATAGGGCATACGTAAGGGACAAGCCCCAGCCGACATCCCACCTTATACTTAACATAATTCAATACCACTTGCAATACAACTATGGATACCCATCTCTATCTCACATGAGTTCACTCCATTTGATATTCACCCATAAATTGTGTTCATCACCCGTAGTGTTATATGTATAGGATAAAAGAGTATGAGGGAAGTAAGTTATCAAAACCTAAGTAATGATAATCCCTCAGTGCTATAAGGAAAACAGATTTATTAAATCATATCCTTATTATTCTCTCAAGTGAAGGTTAACTATAATTTATTTCTAATTGAAGGAGTAATAGTTATCTCATCAGTAATGTACTTGGCCTAAATGTATAGAGCATATATGGGACCCATTGTGGACCTCACGTAATCAGACCACAATGCCTCCCATTTACCTCTATCCCATTTGTGTTATCATAGATTCATTGCCTTCAACGAGACTATTACTAGTATTATGACTTGAAAGAAAATCAATTCCTCAGTCTACCAGTTGATAGAATCGAAGGATTTAATTACAATTAGTTTTTTTAGATTAATATCACCCTGTGTCATTTACCAAACCTGACTGATGCCGCCCTGTTACTGGTCATACGATACCGGCCAATGATAAAAATATGATCAACGTACCGGCCTCACTCGTCGGCAGTTTGTCAAACCTGTGGCACCATTACGCTATCGGACGTTTAGTCGCACAATATAAATGGTAAACGATTTACTTGTAAGGGACTTAAGTCTCTACATGAACTCATGAACACATGATTGATGTGATATAATACGAACAAGCTTAATAGTATTTATTTGATGTTATGTGTTCTCCCTTTGTTATTGTCTCAAATGTCTTTAACAAAGTGTTATAAGAACTAGTCTTATTACACTATGTTAGCAATTGTAGTGAATGATATTATCATGAAATTTTATTATCTTGAGTATCATTCTTGTTAGCTCTTGTACTTGTCTTAGTGTTATCTTAATGTCACCTCAGTGTTAATAACAAAGTGTTATAAGATCACATCTTAAATACAATTATGTTATTTCAGTGATAGGATAATATCAGGAAATTATGTTATCGTGACATCATCCTTGATATGTCTCATGGTATAATAAAAACAAAATGAACACAATTCTATGATCTCTAGTCTTTAACATTGTCTCATAAGATCTCATCTTATCATACAATGTTAGCATATGCGAGGGATGACATCTTGAAACTATGTTATCATGATGTCATCCTTGATATCCCAAGTGATTGTCTCAAATGTTGTCTCAATGTTATGTATTCTCAATTATTTTAACAATGTGTTATAAGAGCTCGTCTTATTACATAGTGTTAATAAATGTGGTGAATGATGTCATCATGAAATCATGTTATCATGAGCATCACTCTTATTGTCTCAGTGTTATAAACCCGTTGGTATGAGATCTAGCCTTGATGCATTGTGTCATTCATTTTGATGGGGTGGTATCATGAAGTTATGTTATCATGATATCATACCTGTTATGTTTTACATGCTATTTCACACACAAGCACACATAATGATAATGATCAAATAAGAATATTATAATAAAGATAAAATCAATATTATCTATATCACATGATGATTGAAATAATATTCTAAAGCTTTTAAATAAATAAAAGAGTTAGCATGTTTCTCAGCCCCAAAGTTAAAATCAAAAGATTAGAAGAGGGGCATATGAACTCACCTGGTAGTTGATGTGGTCGACTAAGAATCACAAAATGCACGCGCTCGTTGTTGTTGTTGTAAGGTTGAGTTCACGATCCTGTGGTTAATTCCATGTTGTTTGCAATGTATAAGTAAAAGTTATTATTTCACATGTTAATCCAAGAGTTGGTTAACCAGTGTAAACTCTTGTTAACTTGACTAACTTTGAATCACTTTGTATTATAACATACTAACACTTAAGCAATTTAGGTTAACTTAGTATATTATAATGTTCTTTGTTCACGTGTTCTAAACTTGTTAATAAACTTTAATATGTTATAAATGTTTTGAGATCGTACCATTTCCTAAGCATCACTTAGAAAACTTTTTTGTTCATGCGAAGGAGGCCTCATTCGCAGAATATAGTCATGCGAGTGAACCTCAGTCGTTCAAACTGGTTATTCGAATGAACACTATATCCTAATGTGGTCTACCCATACGAATGTAACTCATGCGAATGGAATCCCTACGAATTGGGGTTATCCCTGCAAATGGAACCCATGCGAACGGGCCATTCGGCCGACAACTCATTCGGTAATTGAGTTCATGCGAACGAATGTCTTTATTCATCCCTGAACTCATTCGGACCACTCAATTCAAATTGGTCATTCGCACGGTACGAAGTTCACCTAGCAAGATGATGATTTCTAGTTTTAGTCGAGATCCATGATGGTTTTCAGCGGGTATGTATGCAGAAAAATGTTCAAAGGGTGTAGAGGTTGAGAAAGAAGTGTTTAGAACCGGCTAAAGTTCGGTTTTGATTAGGTTTGTAGAAAACCCTAAAAATCCGAACGTTGTGGCTCGATTTACCTTCGATTTAGTTGATTATATGGCCGATCCTTTGTAATTTCGTGTGAGGAATGTCAAGGGCTTCGATTTGATACCAAATTCGTGCGATTTGAGCAAGAAATGAAGATTTTTGCTTGATTTTTGTGGGGAAATTTCTAGAGAGATAGAGAGAATGAACGAGAGTTGGAGAGTGTAACATTTGTGCATATAGTCATGTAGTGGTAAACAGTGTTAGAACAGTATCTATTCATGGTTCAGTTCATCAATGTGATTCGTATGTTCAAAATGTGTGCTTGTGTGTTACAGGATCTTAGTAATCAGAAAACAAGTATGTATTATTATTTACAGTCGATTTCACTGGGCAAGAACAATAACTTGTTATATCGAAACAGTGGTGGGCAGCGAGAGTGAGCCCTATATATATACTGCGTTCGGTGTAACAGGTTAGTGTTAGTGCGTAGTGTCGAGACGAATATTATAACCATTAATTAATTCAACAAAAATCGTAATCTGTAAGCGAGACTGAGTATAGTTATGGGTGACGATCCATAATAATACGAATGTTGAACTTATAATTATGATTAAACGACTTTGAATATTTTAATACGATCGGAAAAACGTACGCGATTGCGGGTATACACGTAATTGTGAATGTTTAACGGTCCGGCAACACACGAAGAGTAAAAATAATTATATTAATTATTTTATATTTTTACAATTTTGAAACTCATCATTTTAATGAGTTTAATAACTATTTTTAATTAAAACCGCGTAAAATACGCGTTACGTTCCGGAAACGCGAACCGAGCGACCGAAACGCACCCGGACTTCACCCGAACTATAAAAGCCTTGAACAAGGCTTCCTACTTCATTTATTACCTCAACAACCCTTTCTCTCTCTAATAGTTCGTCTACCCTCTCTCTCTCTAAAAACCAAACTTTCAACGTTCGTATCTTCTTCGTTACTCGACGGATTTCGGTGTTCTTGGTGTCCACGCGAAGCTCTCGACATCCTCTATTCGGAAGTACAAGATTTTCGCAGATTCATCCAACAAATCGTGAGGTAATGAAGCTTGAAAGATCACGAGTTTAGGGTTTTCGGTCATGGGTTTGTTTAAACTCGACCCATAGCCGGATCTAGTCAACCACATTAAATTTCGAGACCATAGAAACAATCTCTGATGATAGTCGAGCTTAGATCGAAGCTTGGATGCAGGATTTGATGATGGTGATGCGGCTGGCAACAGGTTCGACGGCCGAACCTTCTTCCTCAGGTGCCGAACCCTAATGAGGTTCAACGAACCTGCATGGTTCGTTAGATAGCAGCCGAACCCTTAGGGGATCTCTTGAACCTGTGCCGAGCCTTGATGCCACCGACAAACCTGCATTCAGCCATCAATGATATCACGAACCCTTGTTTTATGGCGAAGCTTCATGAACTTGCATGGTTCGTCGCAGTACAACCGAACCCTGGAGTCTCCACGAAGCTGTGAGGAGTTTCTCTGCTACCCACGAACCCCTCTAGTCGAACCCTTGGCGAACCAGTTCTCTCCCACGAACCCTACATGAAGATCCTTCACGAACCTTGCATGGTTCGTGGCATGCACAGTGAACCCTAATCACATCCACGAACCCTGGACATGCAAACGAACCTTGTATGGTTCGTTGGTCAGTGTGGCGAACCCCTGTGCATACCACGAACCCTCTAGATTATGCCCATGCAGACGAACCATTGGTTTAGGCGAACCCTTGTCCAGTCATCACTAGCAGCGAACTATCATGAGCCGTATGACCTGGCCGAGCCCTCATGCCCGACTTGCGAAACCTGATTGTCGAACCTATGACCGAACTTGTCTATTATCACTAGGAGCCGAACCTTGTTATGATTGTTGGCCGAACCTTAGGTCACCAATATGAAGGGTTCGCTGCCAAGTATGGCAGCCCATTGGTTTTTCGGCCCAACCCCACCATACTCGGCCCAACTCCATTGTATATGGCCCAATTGAGTATTAAACTTCGGTCCACATGAGGGTAAGCTCAATTTAATTCCATCCGGCCCAAACCAATTGTGACACCCCAACCTGGTTTAGGGCTGACGTGTCACGTATACGGAATCAGAAGTAAATGCAACAATCCCAAATGTATTTAAAACATAAATACATAAGTCTTAAGTTGATAATTAAACATAACAAAACAAATATTTAAGTTTTAAGTATTGATTATTACATTTACTACAGTAACGAAAATTTTCAGATTTAGCTCCGATTTTACTCTCAAAAATTCCCCGCCTGGTTTTCTTGATTACCTACACAAAATAGATAAACACCACAAAAACAAACACGGCTGAGCCAAAGAATGCTCAGTAACAGATGAACAATAGTAATAAAGAAATTCAGAAGGTGGTGAAAAATAGGAGAAATTCAAGTGTTAATATAACGGTGGTCAGAAACAGAAACAGAACAGTAATCAGTGGTCTGACTTTTATAAAATACAACCTTTCAGAAATGTTGACACATATTATATTTTAAGCCATATTTTAAACATTACAGAATATACCACGAGCCGACTGTACATACAAAAGTGTAAGGTTCACGGATAGCTACTCCCGCTTACCAGACACATGAGATAGTTAGTGTTGGCATACACGTCACTATCCCCCAGAATCAGAAAGTACAGTTTAAAATTATCCTAGGACCAGTCCATACGCCTCCCCAGAATTCAGTAGGTGCACAGTGTACTATCAGAGTACTTATGGAGACGCCGTGAACTCAACTAACCGTCACGGATGGTTCCACATTATGGTTGCCGCCATAATGGGCCTGTAGTCATCCTTACAGGTAGGGGCATGCTCGGGTAACAGAATACAGTTTCAGAAAGTTCAGTAGGTTCAGTAGGTTCAGTAGGGTAGATAAACTACCATATAATCTCATAATCGGATCATGCAATAATGAGTACAACATAATTTAGATTTATTGCATGATAAACGAAACAGAGAAACACGATATCATATCGTGTTAATCAGAAATCAGAACAATATAGAAACGAAATTTAATGATTCCAGAAACGGTTTATAGAACAGAAAATACTATGATTTAAACAAACAGAATCCGTACGATAACAGACAACAGAATTTATACTCTGAGTTAAATAAACGGAATCCGTACCAAACGGTAGGCAAAACAGAAATATACTATAAGTGATGAAAAGAAAATCCGTACGATAACAGACAACAGAATTTATACTCTGAGTTAAATAAACGGAATCCGTACCAAACGGTAGGCAAAATAGAAATATACTATAAGTGATGAAAAGAAAATCCGTACCTTAGCTTTAGCAATTTTATCTCAGATTATCAGATAATATACATGTAGTCCAATCTACGATGACTCAGAAATCTGTGTTTTTGAGTGATTTCATGTTAGTTTAACCAAATTATGATTCGTATACGAATTTGGTTATATTTTGGTGACTTAGATCTTCTTAAAGTTTAACCGATCGAATTGGTTTATTTTGTAAAGTTGTTTATTAATGTTCGTAAATATTCGTTAATTTCGTAAATATGTGATTTAACCATTTTTAGATTTGAAAAATAATAAGTTAAGTGATTCAAATAAAACAATAATAAAAAAATGGTTTCGGATAGTATTGAAACTCGTGACCTCCTGGATCAGACTTTCAATACTTAACCGGTTCAACACAATTGATAACTATTTATTTAGTAAAAATAATAATCTCAAAAACTAGCTTGGGAGGGTTTTGAACCTAAAAACTTTAAAACCAATTTCTTGGATCCAAACCAATTGAACTAACCAATTTTGATTGTTGTCAAGTTGTTCATTTATTTATTTACTAAGGATTTGCTATAATCAAATACTATGAAAATAAAAGTAAAAAAAATAAGAGCTGGGAGGGGATCGAACATGAGACCTCCCAGACTTCCATCTCAAACTTCTACCAATTGCACTACAATTACAATTGTGTTAAAGTTTGTTGGTTTATTACTTTGACTTTAAAGTTCTGCTTCTATCTTCTTCTTTCTTATTCCCATACTTTCAAAAGTTTATCGGTAGCTTTCAAAGTGTGTTCAGCAATTACTATATACTTGAAAACCTTCAATTAACATGTACCAAACACCCATCTACGTACACCCAACTCTTATCTTTTACATCTTAACGAAAACTTCATCCGAATATAAGAAAATCTTTGATTATTTTGATACGAGTGATTATTACTAAGACCACAAACTATAACTTAGAAAATGTATTCTCAGAAACATAATAGTGAACTGGAGTTTACCTTAACGGTAATCCGAGTGAACCGTAATTGAGATCGAAATGGGTACTTTGACCGAACAAACGGTCGTGTAATGAATCGAACCGTTTCGGCCTTCGCGACTCTTTCCGTGATCACAGATGGTTGTAGAATGGTGGTTTCATGCACTGGTTGTGATTTCTTCTTCGGTTGTGATGGTGGTTTTCCCACTGTTCCAATTCTTTGCTAATAGTTCCGACCAACAAAGCGATATGAAGTATATTTCGGTTTTCTTTTGCGTGGATTTAACGGATGACAAACCAAAGATGTTTATTGTTTCAAAGAAACATTCATATTCTAGATTAAGATGAAAAGTTTGTAGAACCTTCAATACACACACCCATGTATATATATATTTATATATATGTATGTTAAGTCGGCATACTAAGTTTGCCCAACAAGTTTTCTTTTTGTTTTTTTTTTTTACTAATTTAAAGTAAAAATAAATATAAATAGAATAAAAATATGGTTCAAATATGAGTTAGTTTCTAAGTTAGTTTTCAATTTAGTTGTATACAGTTGAGAGTGTTATTCGAGTAATATTTAATTCGATGTTACCAATTTAATCAAATGATGTTTAAATGGAATTTTCACTGTTATAAATATTAGGTATACGATTAGATCAATTGTTTCAGCTTGTTATAATAACCGAGTCAAAGTATATTAAATTAAGTAGTTCGGTTGTTAACTCGTTATTTCTTTGAAACTTTTAATTTAATTTGTCAGAACATTGTTAATCTTATTTATTATTAGATTTCATTTATTGAGTGAATTAATAATATATATATTTTTTTAACATTTTATTTATTTATTTTCTTGTTACATTTTTACGGGTATTACAATTCTACCCCACTTAGAAAAATTTCGTCCTCGAAATTGCAGAGTTTACAGACCAGTTTATTTCCTAATTTACAGACTTATTCATTTAATTTAACTTTTTACATACTAAAACTTTATGTTGATTTAATTACAGAATTTCAGATAAAATATTGCACAAACAAATAATTAATACAGATAATACAGCAAACCGTCGTACCTAATTCAAGACTCGAATAAATTCGGATATTGCGAGCGAACCATATCCTCCAACTCCCAAGTCGCTTCACGTTTCGAATGATTTTTTTTCACAAAATTTTAACAAACATAATTGTTTTTCTTCGCATAATTCGCTTTTGACGGTCGGGAATATCTTCCGGTACTTCCTCGTATGATAGATCTTCACGGATATCCGAAATCGGATAGTTAACTACGTGTAGAGGATGATAATTATGCCCTCGCAATAACGATATATGAAAGACGTTATGTATGTGAGAAAGTTGCGGTGATAATGCTAAATGATACGAAACTTCGCCAACTCGTTAGTTCGAGAATTTCAAACGGTCCGATAAACCTTGGACTGAGTTTTCCTTTAAGTCTGAAACGACGAACACCTCTACAAGGTGAAACTTTGAGAAATACTTTATCACCAACGTTAAACTCTAATGTACGTCGGTGTTTATCCGCATAACTCTTCTGTCTACTTTGAGCTTCTTTTAAACGTTCACGAGCAATGGCGACTTTCTCATTGGTAATCTGAACAAGTTCGGGTCCTTCAATTGTAATCTCACCAACTTCATCCCAACAGATTGGTGCTCGGCATTTACGACCATATAACAGTTCAAATGGTGCCATGTCGATACTAGCATGCCAACTATTGTTGTAGGCAAATTCAACTAAACACAAGTACTCATCCCAGTTTCCCGTCCACTCTAAGGCACACGCTCGCAACATGTCCTAAAGTGTCTGAATTGTACGTTCTGATTAACCGTCAGTTTGAGGATGAAAAGCAGTGCTAAACCTTAGTCTAGTACCCCAAAGCAGATTGTAACCCTTTCCAGAAATGAGACGTAAACCTTGGATGTCGATCTGATATGATAGAAACTGGAGTACCGTGTAATCTGATTATTTCTTGTGTAAATATTTAGGATAACTTACTAACCGAATGTCCTTACTGGATGGGAATAAAATGAGCCGACTTGGACAACCTGTCCACAATGACCCATATAGCATCATTCTTCCTAAATGTCTTCGTTAATCCGGTAACAAAATCCATGGAAATATCATTCCATTTCCATAATAGAATATCAAGTGGCTGAAGTAGACCACTTGCTCGTTGATGTTCAATCTTTACTTGTTGACAAGTAAGACAATGATTGACGTATTTTGCTATGTCTTCTTTCATTCCGTTCCACCAGAAATGTTGCCGAATATCTCGATACATCTTTGTTGATCCAGGATGAATAGAAAATGGTGAACTATGTGCCTCAGATAATAGTGATTCTCGAATTGCTGCATTATCAGGAAGACATAGTCGTTTGCCACACCATATAATTCTGTTCTCATCTATCATGAACTCAGATGGTTTTCCTATCTCTAAGTTCTCTGTTATCTCCCACAACTCACCGTCTTCTTTTTGAGCTTCTTTAATTCGAGAGATTAAATCAGACTCGATCTGAAATTTGGAAAGGTACCCTTCTGAGTTACCTATTTGAAAGACAATATTCAGTCTTTTAAGATCAATAATAATCTCTCGTTGTAATTGCAAAGATGATAGCATTCCTGAACTTTTCCGGCTAAGGGCATCGGCAACAATATTAGCCTTTCCCGGATGATATTGAATATTTGCATCGTAATCTTTCAACAATTCCAACCAACGATTCTGACGCATGTTTAACTCTTTATGAGTGAATATATACTTCAAACTCTTGTGATCGGTGAAAATGTCACAAGAATCTCCATATAAGTAACGTCTCCAAATCTTCAATGCAAAAATAACATCTGCTAACTCGAGATCGTGTGTTGGATAATTATCCTCATAAAGTTTCAATTGCCGAGAAGCATAAGCAATAACCTTACCGTGTTACATCAACACACAACCTAATCTTTTCTTATAAGCATAACTAAAAATCTAATAACCTAATGTGTATAATGGTAAATCAAGAGTCAGGTCAGTCGCAGAACGTGTGTGAATCAGGAATTGAGTCTCCGACAGGAGTAGTGATGACTAGTGCAGGTTCCAGCATAGTCGGTACAATCATGAGGCATTTATACAAAGATGAGATACGATCAAAGGCATTGCTCCCGTATCAAATAACACATATATATTGAATGTCATAGCATAATATACCAGAAGCAGTACCTAGTTTAGTTCTAACTAGAGGGGCATGATTGATTTCAAAGTATAGAATTTGAGTTCAAAGTAGAAGTTTTAGCGGAGTGCAAATTATTGCAGAACATAACATAGGAGGATCAGAAAAGTCCTAACAGATGCCAGGGAAACTGATCAACATAATAGAATTCCAGTAGCACACATATGTAATTGTAAATTCACGATTACGTTCTAGAACCGTGATCGTCAATTTACCTTACAACAATGCACTTACTATCCTTCCATCTTTATCCTTAATAACTTGAATAGAGATTACATAGAGAAAACAAAACATTTGATATATGAAACGAGATTCAATGATACTAAGGCACAAAGTAACTCGAATGTGTCATGTTGTGATAAGATGTAGTCAATTTCGCCAGAATCGTGATCTCTTTACTTGTGTCCAGCAGAATCTCCAGAAGTCTTCATCATGTTCCAAAATAATAGTCGATGATATTTTCGATGTCGTAATGCATTGAAACGTCTTTAATCTAAGCAAGTGGCTAATTATAAACAAGGTTTCTAACAGCGAGAAGCGGATGCTACAAAGTAATTAACACAAAAATAAAATCGGAATATAAAGTCCTAATATTCGTCTAATCATATCCCAATGTATACCCATTAACCTCACATGTCATATTAGTTTAAGTTTTCTACAGGAAAGAGCCTTAGCTCTGATACCATAGCTGTGACACCCCAACCTGGTTTAGGGCTGACGTGTCACGTATACGGAATCAGAAGTAAATGCAACAATCCCAAATGTATTTAAAACATAAATACATAAGTCTTAAGTTGATAATTAAACATAACAAAACAAATATTTAAGTTTTAAGTATTGATTATTACATTTACTACAGTAACGAAAATTTTCAGATTTAGCTCCGATTTTACTCTCAAAAATTCCCCGCCTGGTTTTCTTGATTACCTACACAAAATAGATAAACACCACAAAAACAAACACGGCTGAGCCAAAGAATGCTCAGTAACAGATGAACAATAGTAATAAAGAAATTCAGAAGGTGGTGAAAAATAGGAGAAATTCAAGTGTTAATATAACGGTGGTCAGAAACAGAAACAGAACAGTAATCAGTGGTCTGACTTTTATAAAATACAACCTTTCAGAAATGTTGACACATATTATATTTTAAGCCATATTTTAAACATTACAGAATATACCACGAGCCGACTGTACATACAAAAGTGTAAGGTTCACGGATAGCTACTCCCGCTTACCAGACACATGAGATAGTTAGTGTTGGCATACACGTCACTATCCCCCAGAATCAGAAAGTACAGTTTAAAATTATCCTAGGACCAGTCCATACGCCTCCCCAGAATTCAGTAGGTGCACAGTGTACTATCAGAGTACTTATGGAGACGCCGTGAACTCAACTAACCGTCACGGATGGTTCCACATTATGGTTGCCGCCATAATGGGCCTGTAGTCATCCTTACAGGTAGGGGCATGCTCGGGTAACAGAATACAGTTTCAGAAAGTTCAGTAGGTTCAGTAGGTTCAGTAGGGTAGATAAACTACCATATAATCTCATAATCGGATCATGCAATAATGAGTACAACATAATTTAGATTTATTGCATGATAAACGAAACAGAGAAACACGATATCATATCGTGTTAATCAGAAATCAGAACAATATAGAAACGAAATTTAATGATTCCAGAAACGGTTTATAGAACAGAAAATACTATGATTTAAACAAACAGAATCCGTACGATAACAGACAACAGAATTTATACTCTGAGTTAAATAAACGGAATCCGTACCAAACGGTAGGCAAAACAGAAATATACTATAAGTGATGAAAAGAAAATCCGTACGATAACAGACAACAGAATTTATACTCTGAGTTAAATAAACGGAATCCGTACCAAACGGTAGGCAAAATAGAAATATACTATAAGTGATGAAAAGAAAATCCGTACCTTAGCTTTAGCAATTTTATCTCAGATTATCAGATAATATACATGTAGTCCAATCTACGATGACTCAGAAATCTGTGTTTTTGAGTGATTTCATGTTAGTTTAACCAAATTATGATTCGTATACGAATTTGGTTATATTTTGGTGACTTAGATCTTCTTAAAGTTTAACCGATCGAATTGGTTTATTTTGTAAAGTTGTTTATTAATGTTCGTAAATATTCGTTAATTTCGTAAATATGTGATTTAACCATTTTTAGATTTGAAAAATAATAAGTTAAGTGATTCAAATAAAACAATAATAAAAAAAATGGTTTCGGATAGTATTGAAACTCGTGACCTCCTGGATCAGACTTTCAATACTTAACCGGTTCAACACAATTGATAACTATTTATTTAGTAAAAATAATAATCTCAAAAACTAGCTTGGGAGGGTTTTGAACCTAAAAACTTTAAAACCAATTTCTTGGATCCAAACCAATTGAACTAACCAATTTTGATTGTTGTCAAGTTGTTCATTTATTTATTTACTAAGGATTTGCTATAATCAAATACTATGAAAATAAAAGTAAAAAAAATAAGAGCTGGGAGGGGATCGAACATGAGACCTCCCAGACTTCCATCTCAAACTTCTACCAATTGCACTACAATTACAATTGTGTTAAAGTTTGTTGGTTTATTACTTTGACTTTAAAGTTCTGCTTCTATCTTCTTCTTTCTTATTCCCATACTTTCAAAAGTTTATCGGTAGCTTTCAAAGTGTGTTCAGCAATTACTATATACTTGAAAACCTTCAATTAACATGTACCAAACACCCATCTACGTACACCCAACTCTTATCTTTTACATCTTAACGAAAACTTCATCCGAATATAAGAAAATCTTTGATTATTTTGATACGAGTGATTATTACTAAGACCACAAACTATAACTTAGAAAATGTATTCTCAGAAACATAATAGTGAACTGGAGTTTACCTTAACGGTAATCCGAGTGAACCGTAATTGAGATCGAAATGGGTACTTTGACCGAACAAACGGTCGTGTAATGAATCGAACCGTTTCGGCCTTCGCGACTCTTTCCGTGATCACAGATGGTTGTAGAATGGTGGTTTCATGCACTGGTTGTGATTTCTTCTTCGGTTGTGATGGTGGTTTTCCCACTGTTCCAATTCTTTGCTAATAGTTCCGACCAACAAAGCGATATGAAGTATATTTCGGTTTTCTTTTGCGTGGATTTAACGGATGACAAACCAAAGATGTTTATTGTTTCAAAGAAACATTCATATTCTAGATTAAGATGAAAAGTTTGTAGAACCTTCAATACACACACCCATGTATATATATATTTATATATATGTATGTTAAGTCGGCATACTAAGTTTGCCCAACAAGTTTTCTTTTTGTTTTTTTTTTTTTTTACTAATTTAAAGTAAAAATAAATATAAATAGAATAAAAATATGGTTCAAATATGAGTTAGTTTCTAAGTTAGTTTTCAATTTAGTTGTATACAGTTGAGAGTGTTATTCGAGTAATATTTAATTCGATGTTACCAATTTAATCAAATGATGTTTAAATGGAATTTTCACTGTTATAAATATTAGGTATACGATTAGATCAATTGTTTCAGCTTGTTATAATAACCGAGTCAAAGTATATTAAATTAAGTAGTTCGGTTGTTAACTCGTTATTTCTTTGAAACTTTTAATTTAATTTGTCAGAACATTGTTAATCTTATTTATTATTAGATTTCATTTATTGAGTGAATTAATAATATATATATTTTTTTAACATTTTATTTATTTATTTTCTTGTTACATTTTTACGGGTATTACACCAATCATTGTTGGCCCATGGTTTATGGGTTTAAGGCCCAAATTGTGTTGGCCTCGACTTATGATATTGTGAATTGATCACGAAGAGGTTAAGTGACAACTTAACATAATCGAGAGATCAATTCATAATCACAAAGATTTGAAATCAATTGAACATCTTTTCACAACAAATGGTAATCAATGGCTATCAAATTCATGAACAAATATCATTTATGCATAAGAATTATGCATCAAAGAGCATTTCATAAGTTTCTTGGACCCATGATCAATCAAATGACTCAAAGCATAACATTCAAGTTTTCACAACAATCAAATCATGAGAACACAAGTCAATCAATGAATCAAAGTTATACAATTATAAATCCTATATCTTATGTATGATTACAATGTTATAGGAAACAATTAGAAGTCCTGTTTGCTACTTGCTAACTGTTTAGTTCAGAGTCTACTGCAGACAGGTGAGAACTTTAGCCCCTCTTTTACTGTTTTATAACTGTTTTGGGGTGGAACACGTGATCAAAACCGCTATTTCAATCTTGTTTCATTACACAAGTTATGTGTAATTCATAAACATTTCAGGTTCATCTTACGAATCCAAGGGATTCATCAATTGTTTAAAGAAATTGTCAACTGTTTTAATTTACTTGTCAATTACTAAACTCTTTTCATTAAAAAGGTTTTATAAGGGACTTTTGAACTGTTTTGAAATTAATTTACTCAAATGTATTTATGAAGGATAAACACTTTTTGATAAAGGATTTTACAAACCCTTTTGTTATAAACCTTGTTATTACACAAGGTCATCACATCATGGTATTCAAAACAAGTGGTTCACAATATGGTACTCAAATTCATTGGTTCAAAACATGGTATTCAAGTCAAGTTGTTCACATCATGGTATTCAAATCAAGAGATTCATTTCATGTTACATAAACAAAGGATTCAACTCGTGGAGTTAAATCCAGGTTTTCAATAAGACATTAACACATCCGGTTAAAGTAAGATTCAGAAAACATGGTGTCCATTGTTGTAAACAAACTTATAAACCCATCAAGTATCATATTCATTAGCGTTAGTACTGGGTGATCACAACAAGGGAAAGCGGACACATTGTTTCTTATCCAGGATGGAGTTAGCTTTTAAATTTGTTTTAAAAGCTAACTGCAGGTCTGGTGTCATTGTTTTCTTATCCAGGATGGAGTTGGCTTTTAAATTTGCTTTTAAAAGCCAACTGCAGGTCTGGTGTCATATGGTTATCAAAACTGCTGACGTATTATCTAACTCCAAACGTGGTTTGGGACTTGATATTATCGGCTGTCGTGCGAACAGTGATTGGACTGTTTACACTCATTTTCTTACTTGATGTTAGTTTGGGTTGCAGCTCATCCGTGTGAATCTTATGATGCTTTAACTTACCTATGTCTTATATCATATAACTCATGGTTACAAATGTTTAAACCTATTGTTCTCACCAACTACGTCTGTAGTTGACAGTTACTTTTCACGTGTTTCAGGTAATCAGGTTTAAGACAAACTCAGGGACAACTAAGGAGACCATTATAAGATAGAACAAGATGAAGAAACATGCTAGGATGGATTAGAAACACACTAAATCCTAAATGTTTAATTGTCTTGTTTGGAGTCTTATTTTGTAACTATATTTTGGGTCTGTAGTTGTCTTTCTTTTGGTAGATAGATTGTCTGTAACTAAACAATTGTCTAAACATTATGCAACTTAGTAATCCATTGTGGTTGTTCTTATTCAATACTTGTGCATGATTCAACTGATCATACGTCACCGCGCCGTGGATTCCGCACGCGGCGTAGGGGTGTGACAGGTTGGTATCAGAGCCAAGGTTGTAGAGAACTAGGAAAAACCCAATGTTTAATGACCTAGACTATAACCTAAGCTACCCAATAGGACTAAGTGCTATAGGCTTGAGGATACTTAGGATCTAAGTAACTTAAGTGAGCATTAAGTCTACAATAAGCTTGAAAGATCTTAGGGACATTTTTCTAAGATTAGACATCGAGTCAAGGAATTTGAACCGGAATTCTATAATTTTAGAAACCGGATTAAAATTCTCACGCATATGCATTTAAGGATTTCAGAGGCAAGGATCTATATTCTTAGTATCCTTGATCTGAAATTCTCACACAGAGATCATTATAGAAATTCAGAGGCAAAGATCTGTATTATCAGTATCTTTGATATGAATTTCTTGTCATATTCAGTATAGGAGTTAGAGGCAAATATTGATATCTTTGATCTAAAGTCCTTGTCATATTCATTATGGGATGTAGAGGCAAAGATCTATTAATTTAGTATCTTTGATCTAAGATCCTTGTCATATTCATTATGGGATTTAGAGGCAAAGATCTATTAATTTAGTATCTTTGATCTAAGATCCTTGTCATATTCATTATAGGATTCAAAGGTCAAGATCTATTAATTTAGAACTTGGATTTGAGATCCTTGTCATATTCATTATAGGATTCAAAGGTCAAGATCTATTAATTTAGAACTTGGATTTGAGATCCTTGTCATATTCATTATAGGATTCAAAGATCAAGATCTATTAACTTAGAACTTGGATTTGAGATCCTTGTCATATCACAATAGGAATTCAAAGGTTGAGGTCTATTAATTTAGAACTTAGATTTGAAATCCTTGTCATTGTTATCATTATCATGGATTCATTATCATAGGAACTTTATAACTTAGAATATGTGTAACAGTATTCTTTAGTTGAAGTTCTCACAGGAAATCATTATGCTCAGTACTTTAAGTATTGGGAAACTAGGTTGATTAACCTAGGACACATATACATAAACCTAAGGTCTTAGTTTCTAGTAAATTAAGGACCATGGTTTACACAATCATAAACAGAATCAAGGAACAAGAGAAATCATGAGACAATCATAATCAATCAACAGTTGGAATCTTAGCCCCAAATATAGACGACGGATTAACGCTGACGTGTTGAGGTAAGTGGTGGGTCGGTGAGAGCTTACCCTATATATAAGCTTATTTCAGTATGTTAGGGGGAATCCGGCATTTGTATTTGGAGTGAGGATTCGGTATCAACTGGACACATGGAACATTAGTCAAGACACATGGGATACAATCATTTGGGAAACAATCATTGGTGAATCAAATCATAATGAAATTCAAACTTGGATGAACCAGACATTATGGTGAATCAACCAAGTTGTGAACATATCATAAATGTAAACCTTAAGTGAAATTCTTAAGTGATTACATCATTAGTACTTACTGGCATAAGTTAACAGGAAAGTGTAGAGCACACGTATGATTTAGTTCTACATGTTAACAACTGTTAGTAGGTGCACGCATAACATAATCATAGTTCAATCATGGAATCAATCATAGTTCAAGTTGATCAAAGATCATGGAATTCTTAATCAATGGAAAACACATGGAAATCAGTACAAACGTGTTGCCAAATGCTAGCAAGGGCATGATCGTGGTATATCGAAACGGTGGTGGGCAGCGAGAGTGAGCCCTATATATAAGCTATTTTCGGTATATCGGGAAAGTGTCAGTGTGTAGGTTTGGTGGAGAGATCATGAGACATCGTACATATTCACATGATAAGTATACAAATAAGTTGATAACTTATACGTGTACTGGATCATATTACAATTGAATGATAATACTAGTAGTATGGATATATTACTGACCCTATCATGAAAATTCAATTGTATCCATTCTCATTACTGACCCGCTTGTGGCTTCTATTCGTAGAATGCCTCCTCGACGAGACCCAAATGCTGGGGGTTCGACAAGCGGTAATGATGATGAAATTAACAAGATTGCTCGAGCTATCGCTGTTCACATGAGGGATGTGATCCCGGGTATGGTCACTGATATTACCCAGAATCTTCGGGGAAGTACCGGTGATTCTGCACACAACTCAAATGCCACAAACGCTGGAACTGCTAACTTTACTTTCAAGCAGTTCAACGATGCTAAGCCTCCTAAGTACTCTGGTACCGAAGGAGCTACCGGCCTACTGCAATGGCTGGAAAGCATTGAAGACATTCTCGACTTCACTGGATGTCCAGAGAATCTGAAGGTCAAGATGGCCTCAAGCGCTTTTCACAAAGGCGCGCTCACCTGGTGGAATTCTGAGAAGAACACCAGAGGACGTGAAGTCGCTCTAGCCTTACCATGGGATGGATTCAAGAACTTACTGGTGGAAAAGTTTTGTCCACGTCACGAGCTAAAGAAACTGGAGGTGGAGATGTGGAATCTGGTGCAAGACAGTGGAGAGAACGCAAAGTATACAACTCGATTCCATGAGTTGTGCATTTTGGTACCACATTTGGTTACTCCTCTATCCCGCAGGATAGAGAAATACATCGAAGGCTTGCCTTTAGTTGTTAGAGGAACTGTTATGGGGAACAACCCCACTACCTTGGAAGCCGCAATTCAACTCGGTGCTACTCTGACCGAGGAGTATGTTAAATCGGGAGTACTCACCCGAAAGGGATTTAAAAGAGCACAGATTGAGGAAGGCAAGAAGCCTGAACAGCACCATCATAAGAAGAAGAAACAGAAGACGATCAAGAACTTTGCAGCATTGACTGCGGCTGCACCTACTCATGCTACTCCCCTCACTGCTATGCCACAACCTGCTAATGTCAGAAAGCAGTACACTGGCCCGTTTCCACTCTGCACCAAATGCCAGTATCATCATCTGCCTAGTACTCCATGCAAGAAGTGTCACAAGTGTGGGCGTATGGGACACTTTGCAGCGACTTGTCGATCTGCTCATCTTATTGCTGCAACAACTGCTGCCACAACTTCTGCTGCTACAGGTGGAAGAGCTTGTTATAATTGTGGGGCAGAGGGGCACTTCAGAAACCAGTGTCCAAAACTCAACAACAATACTGCTGCTGCTCGTGCTTTTGTGATTGGAACTGCTGAAGCACGTGAAGAGCCGGCAGTCATCACGGGTACATTTCTTATCAATGATCACTATGTTCCTATCATATTTGATACTGGTGCTGATAAAAGCTTTATCTCTGCTCATACTGCTTCTGTTCTTAATATGCAACTATCCACACTTACTGCTCCCTATACTGTAGAAGTAGCGAATGGTAAAACCATAGTTGTAGATTCCATCATTAATGCTTGTGAGCTAAGATTAAATGACCATCTTTTCTCTATCGATCTCATTCCTATGACTCTCGGAAGCTTCGAAGTTGTAGTAGGAATGGATTGGCTATCTAAGAATAATGCTGAAATCGTATGCTCGGAGAAACTTATTCGAATTCCCCTACCGTCCGGCGAAATGATGATAGTCTACGGTGAGAAACCCTGCCGCGAATTGAAGATTGTATCGTGCATCAAGGCGAGGAAGTATCTGAAGAAGAAATATTATGCATTCTTAGCTCACGTGGTGGAAAGGAAACCTGACAAGAAAGCAGTTGGAGACGTACCGGTTATCAAAGACTATCCAGACGTATTTCCAGAAGACTTGCCTGGACTACCACCAGTCCGACAAGTGGAGTTTAGAATTGATCTCGTCCCTGGAGCAAACCCAGTGGCAAAGTCACCGTATCGGTTAGCACCGTCTGAGATGCAAGAACTGTCTAGTCAGCTTCAAGAACTTTTAGACAAAGGTTTCATAAGACCGAGTTTCTCCCCATGGGGAGCTCCGGTTCTCTTTGTCAAAAAGAAAGACGGTTCGTTTCGCATGTGTATCGATTATCATGAGCTGAACAAGTTAACAATCAAGAATAGATATCCTCTACCTAGGATCGATGATTTGTTTGATCAATTACAGGGAGCAACTTGTTTCTCTAAGATTGATTTACGATCTGGGTATCATCAGTTACGAGTAAATGATGAGGATATACCAAAGACTGCCTTTAGGACTCGATATGGACACTATGAGTTTGTGGTTATGCCATTTGGGCTGACCAATGCACCTGCAGTGTTCATGGACTTGATGAATCGAGTCTGTAGGCCTTACTTGGATCAGTTTGTTATCGTCTTTATTGATGATATACTGATTTATTCCAAGTCAGAACGAGAACATGAGGATCATTTGAAGAAAGTCTTGGAACTACTAAGAAAGGAACAACTTTATGCTAAATTCTCAAAGTGTGAATTTTGGCTAAAGGAGGTTCACTTCTTAGGACATGTCATAAACAAAGATGGAATTCATGTAGATCCAGCCAAGATTGAGGCGATTAAGAACTGGACTACTCCATCTACTCCAACAGAGATTCGTTCATTTCTGGGTTTGGCAGGTTATTACAGAAGATTCATTGCAAACTTCTCTAAGATAGCCTTGCCACTCACTACATTAACTCAGAAAAGTCAAGCTTTTATATGGGAACAGAAACAAGAAGATGCATTTCAACTTCTTAAACAGAAGTTATGCAATTCCCCTATCCTTAGTCTTCCAGAAGGCAGTGATGATTTCATTGTCTACTGTGATGCTTCAAACCTTGGCCTCGGTTGTGTACTTATGCAACGGGACAAGGTCATTGCTTATGCTTCAAGACAACTTAAGGTTCACGAGAAGAATTACACTACTCATGACCTTGAGTTAGGGGCTGTGGTCTTTGCATTGAAGATTTGGAGACACTACCTGTATGGTACTAAATGTGTTATCTATACAGACCACAAGAGCCTTCAACACATTCTCAATCAGAAAGAACTCAACATGAGACAACGACGTTGGGTTGAGCTTCTAACTGATTACGACTGTGAGATTCGTTACCATCCGGGTAAAGCCAATGTGGTGGCGGATGCTCTTAGTCGCAAGGAACCAGTCAAACCGATTCGTGTAAGAGCCATGGAGATCAACACACAGCCAAACTTGAAAGACTTGATTCGTATTGCACAACAACAAGTAGTAACAGATAATCAACTCAAGACAGACTTGGATTGTGGTATTGAGAAGAAACTAGAACCTCGAGCTGATGGGTTGTTATATCTCAACGGCCGCATTTGGATTCCAAAGTCTGAAGAATTGCGCACACTCATCTGTGATGAGGCTCATAAGTCGCGATACTCAGTTCATCCTGGAGCCGACAAGATGTATCAGGACTTGAGGACATCTTACTGGTGGCCGGGAATGAAGAAAGACATAGCACTGTATGTGGGAAAATGTCTTACCTGTTCAAAAGTCAAAGCAGAACATCAAAAGCCTTCGGGACTTCTACAGCAACCTGAAATTCCTCAATGGAAATGGGAGCAAATTTCCATGGATTTCATAACTAAGTTGCCGAGGACTCCGCGAGGTTTCGATTCGATTTGGGTGATCGTTGATCGACTCACCAAATCTGCTCATTTTCTCCCGATCCGAGAGGATTACAAGATGGAGAAGTTATCCACACTGTACATCAACGAAATCATTGCACGTCATGGTACTCCAACATCAATCATATCTGATCGTGATAGTCGTTTCACTTCTCGCTTTTGGCAATCATTGCAAAAGGCTTTGGGAACGCGTGTTAATCTTAGCACGGCGTATCATCCCCAAACCGACGGCCAAAGCGAAAGGACTATCCAAACACTTGAAGACATGCTTCGTTCTTGTGTCATTGACTTCGGTGGAAGTTGGGACACTCATCTACCACTCATTGAGTTTTCATATAACAATAGCTATCATACGAGCATTCAATGTGCACCATTCGAAGCTCTATATGGTAGAAAGTGCCGATCACCGGTCTGTTGGACCGAGATTGGTGACTCACAGGTCGTAGGACCAGAACTCATTCAGGAAACATCAGACAAGATCACAATCATTCAGTCACGGCTTAAGGCTGCACGAGATCGGCAGAAGAGTTATGCTGATCGACGTCGGAAACCGCTTGAGTTCCAAGTTGGTGACCGAGTCTTACTCAAAGTTTCTCCCTGGAAAGGCGTTGTCCGATTCGGGAAGAAAGGGAAACTTGCACCAAGGTACGTTGGACCTTTTGAGATCCTGGAACGGATTGGTCCCGTAGCCTACAAACTCAAACTTCCAGTGGAGCTAAGCAATGTTCACGATACTTTTCATGTATCGAATCTTAAGAAATGCTTGGCGGATCATGATGTTCAGATTCCACTGGAAGACATACAGATTCAGAACAACATGCAATTCATTGAACGTCCAGTTGAGATCATGGATCATGGGGTCAAGAAACTTAAACGCAGCCGTATCCCGATCGTGAAAGTGCGATGGGAGGGCAAACGCGGTGCTGAGTTCACCTGGGAACGTGAAGACCAGATGAAGCTTAAGTACCCTCATCTTTTTACAGTATCTTCGGCTAGTTAATTTCGGGACGAAATTCCCTTAACTAGGGGAGACTGTAACATTTGTGCATATAGTCATGTAGTGGTAAACAGTGTTAGAACAGTATCTATTCATGGTTCAGTTCATCAATGTGATTCGTATGTTCAAAATGTGTGCTTGTGTGTTACAGGATCTTAGTAATCAGAAAACAAGTATGTATTATTATTTACAGTCGATTTCACTGGGCAAGAACAATAACTTGTTATATCGAAACAGTGGTGGGCAGCGAGAGTGAGCCCTATATATATACTGCGTTCGGTGTAACAGGTTAGTGTTAGTGCGTAGTGTCGAGACGAATATTATAACCATTAATTAATTCAACAAAAATCGTAATCTGTAAGCGAGACTGAGTATAGTTATGGGTGACGATCCATAATAATACGAATGTTGAACTTATAATTATGATTAAACGACTTTGAATATTTTAATACGATCGGAAAAACGTACGCGATTGCGGGTATACACGTAATTGTGAATGTTTAACGGTCCGGCAACACACGAAGAGTAAAAATAATTATATTAATTATTTTATATTTTTACAATTTTGAAACTCATCATTTTAATGAGTTTAATAACTATTTTTAATTAAAACCGCGTAAAATACGCGTTACGTTCCGGAAACGCGAACCGAGCGACCGAAACGCACCCGGACTTCACCCGAACTATAAAAGCCTTGAACAAGGCTTCCTACTTCATTTATTACCTCAACAATCCTTTCTCTCTCTAATAGTTCGTCTACCCTCTCTCTCTCTAAAAACCAAACTTTAAACGTTCGTATCTTCTTCGTTACTCGACGGATTTCGGTGTTCTTGGTGTCCACGCGAAGCTCTCGACATCCTCTATTCGGAAGTACAAGATTTTCGCAGATTCATCCAACAAATCGTGAGGTAATGAAGCTTGAAAGATCACGAGTTTAGGGTTTTCGGTCATGGGTTTGTTTAAACTCGACCCATAGCCGGATCTAGTCAACCACATTAAATTTCGAGACCATAGAAACAATCTCTGATGATAGTCGAGCTTAGATCGAAGCTTGGATGCAGGATTTGATGATGGTGATGCGGCTGGCAACAGGTTCGACGGCCGAACCTTCTTCCTCAGGTGCCGAACCCTAATGAGGTTCAACGAACCTGCATGGTTCGTTAGATAGCAGCCGAACCCTTAGGGGCTCTCTTGAACCTGTGCCGAGCCTTGATGCCACCGACAAACCTGCATTCAGCCATCAATGATATCACGAACCCTTGTTTTATGGCGAAGCTTCATGAACTTGCATGGTTCGTCGCAGTACAACCGAACCCTGGAGTCTCCACGAAGCTGTGAGGAGTTTCTCTGCTACCCACGAACCCCTCTAGTCGAACCCTTGGCGAACCAGTTCTCTCCCACGAACCCTACATGAAGATCCTTCACGAACCTTGCATGGTTCGTGGCATGCACAGTGAACCCTAATCACATCCACGAACCCTGGACATGCAAACGAACCTTGTATGGTTCGTTGGTCAGTGTGGCGAACCCCTGTGCATACCACGAACCCTCTAGATTATGCCCATGCAGACGAACCATTGGTTTAGGCGAACCCTTGTCCAGTCATCACTAGCAGCGAACTATCATGAGCCGTATGACCTGGCCGAGCCCTCATGCCCGACTTGCGAAACCTGATTGTCGAACCTATGACCGAACTTGTCTATTATCACTAGGAGCCGAACCTTGTTATGATTGTTGGCCGAACCTTAGGTCACCAATATGAAGGGTTCGCTGCCAAGTATGGCAGCCCATTGGTTTTTCGGCCCAACCCCACCATACTCGGCCCAACTCCATTGTATATGGCCCAATTGAGTATTAAACTTTGGTCCACATGAGGGTAAGCTCAATTTAATTCCATCCGGCCCAAACCAATCATAGTTGGCCCATGGTTTATGGGTTTAAGGCCCAAATTGTGTTGGCCTCGACTTATGATATTGTGAATTGATCACGAAGAGGTTAAGTGACAACTTAACATAATCGAGAGATCAATTCATAATCACAAAGATTTGAAATCAATTGAACATCTTTTCACAACAAATGGTAATCAATGGCTATCAAATTCATGAACAAATATCATTTATGCATAAGAATTATGCATCAAAGAGCATTTCATAAGTTTCTTGGACCCATGATCAATCAAATGACTCAAAGCATAACATTCAAGTTTTCACAACAATCAAATCATGAGAACACAAGTCAATCAATGAATCAAAGTTATACAATTATAAATCCTATATCTTATGTATGATTACAATGTTATAGGAAACAATTAGAAGTCCTGATTGCTACTTGCTAACTGTTTAGTTCAGAGTCTACTGCAGACAGGTGAGAACTTTAGCCCCTCTTTTACTGTTTTATAACTGTTTTGGGGTGGAACACGTGATCAAAACCGCTATTTCAATCTTGTTTCATTACACAAGTTATGTGTAATTCATAAACATTTCAGGTTCATCTTACGAATCCAAGGGATTCATCAATTGTTTAAAGAAATTGTCAACTGTTTTAATTTACTTGTCAATTACTAAACTCTTTTCATTAAAAAGGTTTTATAAGGGACTTTTGAACTGTTTTGAAATTAATTTACTCAAATGTATTTATGAAGGATAAACACTTTTTGATAAAGGATTTTACAAACCCTTTTGTTATAAACCTTGTTATTACACAAGGTCATCACATCATGGTATTCAAAACAAGTGGTTCACAATATGGTACTCAAATTCATTGGTTCAAAACATGGTATTCAAGTCAAGTTGTTCACATCATGGTATTCAAATCAAGAGATTCATTTCATGTTACATAAACAAAGGATTCAACTCGTGGAGTTAAATCCAGGTTTTCAATAAGACATTAACACATCCGGTTAAAGTAAGATTCAGAAAACATGGTGTCCATTGTTGTAAACAAACTTATAAACCCATCAAGTATCATATTCATTAGCGTTAGTACTGGGTGATCACAACAAGGGAAAGCGGACACATTGTTTCTTATCCAGGATGGAGTTAGCTTTTAAATTTGTTTTAAAAGCTAACTGCAGGTCTGGTGTCATTGTTTTCTTATCCAGGATGGAGTTGGCTTTTAAATTTGCTTTTAAAAGCCAACTGCAGGTCTGGTGTCATATGGTTATCAAAACTGCTGACGTATTATCTAACTCCAAACGTGGTTTGGGACTTGATATTATCGGCTGTCGTGCGAACAGTGATTGGACTGTTTACACTCATTTTCTTACTTGATGTTAGTTTGGGTTGCAGCTCATCCGTGTGAATCTTATGATGCTTTAACTTACCTATGTCTTATATCATATAACTCATGGTTACAAATGTTTAAACCTATTGTTCTCACCAACTACGTCTGTAGTTGACAGTTACTTTTCACGTGTTTCAGGTAATCAGATTTAAGACAAACTCAGGGACAACTAAGGAGACCATTATAAGATAGAACAAGATGAAGAAACATGCTAGGATGGATTAGAAACACACTAAATCCTAAATGTTTAATTGTCTTGTTTGGAGTCTTATTTTGTAACTATATTTTGGGTCTGTAGTTGTCTTTCTTTTGGTAGATAGATTGTCTGTAACTAAACAATTGTCTAAACATTATGCAACTTAGTAATCCATTGTGGTTGTTCTTATTCAATACTTGTGCATGATTCAACTGATCATACGTCACCGCGCCGTGGATTCCGCACGCGGCGTAGGGGTGTGACAGAGAGAGAGAGGTTGGTGGTTGTTTTAATGAGGAAGTAAATGTTAGTTAGGGTTTTTATACCCCGTGGTAGTTCGGGTTCGTTCGGTTGGCTCGGTTTTCATTTTCAGTGCGTTTACGAAATTTACGAATTTAATTAAAATAGTTTTATTTCAATCTTTTTAAGGTGATTATTCCTAGTAAATATTTTATAATTCTTTTATTTATTTTATTGTTTCGAAATGTTTATTTTATTTGTTTCGTCAGATCGTTTCACCTTCGCGCGTATTCGTTCGAATCCTCACCCGAACGAATACGACGACGGTTTCACTTTCTGATTTTTGTTTTCTACTTTTCATCCATCATTCAGAACGTTAAACCCATAGATATGTTTGTGTGAATCGTCACCCATGCAAACACTCTGTCGGTTTATTATTCCGAAATGATACTGAATTTTTATTTTGCATTGAATTTCCTCACTGACGGCCTCAACTAAACACACCTAATTGCACATATCACACTTGTTTCACATTGTTTGCTCATAGAATTATCAGCCATCGAATTTCTGTTATTTGTAATATGTTTTCGTTACTTGATTTCACAATGTTGTTTCACATGAATTGTTGTATATACTGTATTTAAATTTCTACTTAAACACATACAACTATTATTTGTTTTCTTAGTCCTGTTGTCACACAACTGTTATTCACATTGTATATACACATAGGAAAAAGTGAAAGTACACATACCGTACGGATTGCTGGACGATCTGGTACTGGTTGTCACACAAAACCCTATATACGTTAACTATAAACACTTATAGTATTCGAATCATAATAAATCATGTTGTTTTGGTGACTTAGATCTGGATCGTATCAAGAAGCTCTATGAACAATTAAACACATGCGGAATCTATGTTTAATCTATAAAGAATCAAAAAAGAACAAGCATTTCTATAAACATCTTCATCTCATTAATCAATCACAATTGATTACAACTCTCACACAGATCTCAGGTTTCTGAAGTTCTCCTAGAGTTTCCAAGAGTTATGAGAAAATCAGAAAAACCTTCTATATATACAGACCTGTCAGCCGAACCTATTCCCTAGCCGAACCTTGAGGTTCGCCGGGCGAACCTAGGTTGCCAAACCTAATAGGTTCGCCGAACCTTTCTAAGGTTGTAGGTTCGCAAATCCTATCAATATGATAGGTTCGCCGAACCTGCCTAGGTTCGTGGGCCCGACGAACCTAAGCAAAACCTTTACAAAACTAAACTTTACAAAACATTCTATAATTTACATGTTTGAATAGCAACCTATTACAAATATGTACTAATAAACTCACCTTAATAGTTGCTATCAAATATATTTAGTCTTCGTCTTCAGCTTTATCTTCACTCTTGTCATCAATTCCACTAGTTTCTCCAACAACATTATCAACCGCTCGTTTCACAACCGAACGAGGAATCTTGGCTATCCTTTCAGCCTTCAACTTAGCATCTCTCTCATCCATTTCCTTCTAAACCTTCATAAGCTCCACATAAAGATAGTTCACATCATCCCAATTGCAACTTGAATGTATACCCAAAGTATAACACATTCTAGCAATGGTCTGAAACTGAACTGCCATATCCTTGTAACTTATCCCCACATCATGATAACCTTCTGCAGCAAAAATATCAGCCATGTTTAGCAAATCAATATCATCTTTTGAACAATTTACAATCCAAACTGGATCTAACATTCTGATAACCCTCCATTGGTCTTCTTGCTTCAACAAAATCACTGCTTCAGCTGTCTTCTCATCATAGAACCAGAATTTGAAATACGGATTCCAATTTTGTTCCATCATCCTCAACCTTGGTCTCTTGAATACTTTTGGCTTTGCATATCCATGTATCTTGTCTTTAACATGAGGAGAAAGCAAACTCCATTCAGACCTAGCTTCCTTCTTCGATAACTTTTCAAAAGTTTCATTATGTTTTGTCTGAACAGGCTTGACCATCTTCAATCTTGACAGCTCCATGCACTCAAAAGATGGTAAAGACATTAAATATAATGCCTTTCCAAAATATTGACACCCATCAATGCGCTTTACCACATAGCATCCTTTATCAGTCAGACTTCCAGGAATGTTGTGAAAGTAACCATAACTAACAATTCTTCCAATCATCTTTGACTTGGATCCAATCTTGAATCTTTTGAATTGTTTAGTTTGGTTGTCTTGAACTTTATCCTCTATCACTTCAATCATCTGCTTGAAGATGTATAAATGATCAACAATGTATTTCATCTCATCTTGATTTTTTTTCCAAAAATCCATGTTAGTCTTTTCTTCTACTTTAGCCAATGATGTCTTTGACACGCCTCCAAGATCAAAAATCTTCTTTAACGTATTCAGGTTGTACAAATGTTCATCCATTGGCTCATCCTTCTCAAAATCAAATAAGTCTAAATCATCATCTTGTTCAAAATCAAATAAGTCTAAATCATCATCTTATTCAAAATCAAACATTTGATCTGCATCAACTTCAAACATATCATTGAAATCTTTTGTTGAATAACCTCCAGCTATTTCACCTTCTTCTAAGTCTTTCTCAACTGATATCTCAATTATCAATCTTTGCAAATCCATATCAGAATTTTGTTTAAACAAGTCAAGAAATGTAGGCAGAGAGTAATCATTAATCGTCTTTGGTTCCATTTCAGTTAAATCTTCAAAATCATCATCATTACAATCGTTATCCCTATCAGAAGATACAGCAGTAACTGGAGTAGCATCCACAGTAATCTTTGCTGGATCATAAACAACTATAGCTCCAGACATAGAATTAAGTCCACTAGATCCACCAACACCACCAACATCACCATCATCCTCTTCATCATCATCATGAGCATTTAAGCTTGGATGTTCATCGACATCAGAATCACCATAATCCACCTTCTCATCTTCCTCTCACTCTTCCTCTTCATCTACATTAACAAACACAAGTTCAGCACCAGAAGATTCAGCCTGAGATTCTTTGACTTGCATATCTTCAATTTCTGTCTTAATTCACTATTCTGGTTCTGCAGTTCAGCAATATCAACATTCTGAATATCAATCTAGATTCCAAAGACTAAATTCTTTCATTCATCATTTTCTTCTCAGCTAAGTCTTCTTCCCTCCATTTCATCAATTGTGCAATCTGACTCTTCATCTCATCAAGTTCACTTGTTCCAGAAGAAGATGGTTGATCAGCTTTAGCTTTCTCCTTTTCCATCTTGTAAAGATCAAACTCCTTTGAAAGCATAGAAATCCTTCTTCTGAGCTCTGTGTCATCATAGTCAACAGTGAACTTGAGATCCAAATCCTCTAAACTTCCAAACAAAGAATCATCTCAAGAAGTAGAAGCTGGATGAAATGTAGTCTTTGGCAATGATGTAGACACTGTAATATAATCCATAAAAGAAGGAACAACGGAAGCCATATTCACATACTCAGGAGCTTGTACAAAGCATCCTGGAACTGTAGAAACATTAACTAAAACAGGTGTATGTGAAGAAAAAGCAGGAACTGTAGCAGATGAAGAAGATTTAACAATAGGAATAGATGAAGAAACAGTAAAAGTAGCAGCAGATGAAGATACAATGATCTTAGGAGCATTGGTCTTCTTCTTTTCATTTGGACCTTTGGCCATTCTCTTCTTTTTCTTCGGTCTTCAAGACTCAGTCTTTTCAACTACAAAACTAGGATCAACTTTTTCTTCCCGTGCCTCTGCAGTTTGTTCTGGTGCAGCTCTCTTCTTTAGTCTCCTCACCATGTGATTTCCAACCTGAACAGTCTCAAATTCTGACTCAGTGTCAGGAGATTCTTCACCTTCATCTTCACCTTCAGCATCAACATGAACAGAAGTATCTTCTTGTTGTCTTGGTTCATCCTGTTGATCTGGAAAAACAACTTGAAGAGGCACCAGGTGATAACCAGTCTGTCTGAGAATATCAGCTGGATATTCTGATTCTGTAATGTCCTCAATAATAGGAGCATCACAATCAACAAACATTTTATCATGAGATGATGAAACTCCCACATCCTCAGTCACTTGTTCAGACACTTTTTCCTTTAAGGAAACCGGATGAACTTCCAAATCCGGATTAAGTTGTGGTCTTGAAACATAACTAGGAGGAGGTGGAACAGAGTGAAAACCCAAGCCGGTAATATCATTTGATGATCTTTGCATGGCAGCAAAGTAATCAATGACATACTGAGAATTTTGATAATTCTCCCGCTTGCTCTTGTGCAATTCAGCTTCAGCTTTTGCTGCTGATACTTCCACCTTCAGCTTTTGAACTGATTCAAGATGCACAGACACAGAATGGTTATTTTGTAAAACTTTGATCTTCAAATCTTCATTTTCTTTACCAAGATCGATTATCTTTTTGTCAAAAGATTTTCCTCTTAAAATCGGCTTCTTGTTTGCTTCTGTGCTCTATATTAGTTCAGCAGTTAGCTGAGCATTCATCTCTTTCAGTTTATCTATGATCTCTAACAGATCCTCATTTACCTCATCCACTTTCTCTATGCCTTTACCAGTGTCTTCATCCAATGAAGCCATAAAAGCACCCATCAATTCATCATACTGCTTCCTCCAGTCATAACCCTCATCAGCTTGACTCACTAGAGCTTTAGATGAATCTTCAGATTTTTCTTTCTTCTTCTGATAGTTTTCTTTTGGCTTGAACGGGTTTAAATTCCCTTTCTTCTTCAGATTCCTACATTCTCTGGCAAAGTGACCTAACTCACCACAGTTATAGCAATGAGTAATCTTTGGATTGAATCCAAATTTGGTGTTGCGGTCGAAAGTGAATTTCATTCCAGTCTTCTTTTCACAACGATTGATTCTTCGAATAACACTTGCCAGTGTCCCATTGTGTATCAATCAACTCCATTTCGTCATCATAGATTTGTTCATAATCTTCAAATGTCAAATTATTATTTCCAATTCTTCCTGCAATTTGTTCATCATATGCGCTGACTAAACAAGACCGAATTGACATGTGATCCCGAACAGCTTTGACTGTTACTTTTCCCAGATTTTTAGTATTTAGCTGAACAGGAGATGGTGTAGAATCAGACTTCTTCTCATTTGTAGATTAGGATGAACTGGAACTTGTAGATGCATAAGGTGCATGAGTACATTCAGAAGTACTAGAAACAAATGCCATCTGAATCTTTTCAGATGGAGCCGGCGGTGTAACTATAGATCCACCGTATAATGAAGCATCTTGTGTAACATTTACTCTTCGAGCTTTTCTTTTATCCTTCGTCTCTTGCTCTTCAAGCTTTTGAACAAATTCTACCAAGGTCATTCCTGGTAAATTCTCTCTCAAGATTAGCACCAAAGAATTCCACTTGTCAGGCAAAGCATCTGCGAGACAATCAATCTTTTCATCTTCAGTATATTCAACGCCACACTTTCTAACTTCTGTCAGCATATGTCTGTATCTAGTGATCAATGCTTCAAGACTTTCATTGCCTATAAAATTGAAGTTTTCAAATTCTTTGAGAATGCCTGTAGCTTTCATCTTTTTCAGATTTGTATTTCTCTCAACTCTGGCTTTCAAAGCATTCCATAGACTAAAAGAAGTCTTGTGCTCATCAAACTGATGTAAAATCTGATTAGGAATGGCCTGACTAAGCATCCAGTACGCCTTTGTCTCCGAATCATACTTCTTTCTCTCATCAACATCTAATCTCTCTAAGAGTTGATACAAATCAGTTCCCACAACTCTAGGTCTTTCATATGCAGATAAAATCCATTCCCAAAGATTAGTATCCGTTCCATTGATGCGTTTTTCAAAACGACCTTTCCAATTGTCATAGTCTAACAAATCCAGCAACTTAGAAACTTTATTCGCACTTCCAACTTTGGTTTCACTAATCAGAATGTTATGAATCTTAGAATTCTGACTAGCCATTGCAGCATACATCTCAAACATGATTTCAAAACTTTATCAGCGAACCTTTTCAGAAAAATCACTTCACGAACCTATCAATCAGGCGAACCATCAACAATCTGTGAACTGAACGAACCTTCAGTCACGAACCTCAAACCACACGAATGTAGGTCTCAATCTGGATCAAGAACAAAACTTTATCTTCTAAATCATCATCATGATCTCTAACAAGTGCGGAATCCAAGTTAGAATCAAGAAAGCAAGTAGAAAAATGTAATCTTTGTATAAATAACGCAAATTCGAGTACAAGTGCCTCAATACGTCTAGAGAGCAAATGCCTCGGGATTCCAACCTAAATCTGTACAAAATACGTCTATTTATACTAGATCTAGGTGTACTCGAAATCTAGGACAAAATATTTCGAGTACACGAATACATGGAGTACTCGAACCTGCTGTACACAAAAATAATCAAAATCTGGACTTTGACTCTTTCCAGGTTGACTTTGTCAGTCTTCAATGTAACACCTCGACCGATGGCGGAAACGTCGGGATGCCACGAGGGATGTGTAGATTGTTCAAAAGCTCGTGGGCATCTAAATCAAATCATCATATAACATTCAGTCAACCAAATTAATTACACAAAAATCATGTTCATCATGAAATAGTTACAACAATTACAAAAGAGATTTAGCTATCTAACTAAATTCTAATCGCAGATATTTAGTTATTTAGCTGAGTCCAAGATCCTATATGATCATGTCCAAAATATGAGAGACCATCCTTCTCATCCTACTTAGCTTCATCACCTGAAACATGTAAGAAATCAAGTGTCAACTACGAAGTAGTTGGTGAGTAATCATAAGTTTTTATACTTAAAAGGTTTTACAACATGAATTTAAAAGTTTTAGTTTAAAATGGTTTTATAAAAGGTTTTGATAAAATGAGTATAAAGACTTATGGTTTATCCGAGAAGATCCACAAGAGTACCTGTATGAGATAATCCAACACACATCCACCAATTCAACAAATAAAACATTCAATCAACACATAACCACATATCGGTCAAGTCATAGTCAATCATAGACGATCATTCACATAACCAAACAATCAATCTCAACATCAGTAATCTCAAATAATATCTGTCACTATACATGAATATTATGTAATTAACATAAGTTACAAAAAACATGATCCATGGAGTGGAAGCTAACCACGTGACAATACATGAAACAAATGCAATTGACCGAGGTCAAAGGCAATGTTTCACGGAGTTGTGATAATCCAAGTGGCTATACATGTAATCTTTGTTATTGACCAAAGTCAATGACAATCTTTACACGGATGTGGTAACCCACGTGACAATACATGTGATAATTGCGTATAATCGAGGTCATCAGCAATGCCACACGGAGTTTTAATACTCAATGTAATTCCATAATATAAATATCATATTGATAAACAGGTATCATCCATGGGTGTGATGGTTTCAAAGGGAAACAAGGGTTCGTGGCTCGTTGGTAACCCAGGGTTCATGGGTGTGATGGTTGCAAAGGGTTCTGCCCTGGTTCCCTCTCAAGGTTCGCTGACCTGCAAGTTGGTTCGGCCCCTCCATGGCTGCTCACCATCTCCACCTTCAAGTTCTCACTGTTGTAAGCTCAAACATGGTCGCCTTAGGTTTGTAGTAACCCGATCTAAGATTCTACCATTTCTTATATTGTTTATATCAGTGATAAGTTATGGGTTCGTGATTGACCACAAAAACCAAAAATACATTCTCAGATTTACCTCCAAATGTTGGCCGAATGTGATGTTTTCTTCGTGAATCTTGTTCTCCTTGATGGTGTGGTCGTTTAGGCACCAAGATCTCAAGAAACCGCCAAGGATCGAGCAAGTTAGGCTAGAGAGAAGTTAGAGAGAGAGTGGGGTGGCAGAAATGGAAGCTAGAGAGAGAAAGTGTTTGGTGAAAATGAAAGAGATGAAGTTATTCATCTCACTTATACCTCGTTTCGTACCCGCGTGTTCGGTCTCGTTTTTATCGCGAAAATATTAAGAAAACACTTGGTTTTAATGTAAAACGTGTTTAACACATAACACGTTTCAAATAATTATATTTCATTTTTTTAAATAAGACGATTTTAATGAATATTGTGTCGTAAAACATTTTTGAATAAAAATGTATCGTAAAACCGTTTGGTTTCAAAATCGTTAAATTAATTCTTTAATAAATAAATTTATTCGAATTAGTTTTAAGTTGTGATTCCTAATAAACGTTTTTAGTTTTCACTTATTAATTTAACATCGTCAATTATTATTTTGTTATCTCGTCGAAACGCGTTACTGTAAATTTGAAGAATCGATCACGAAATTCTACGATTCGATCATAAACGTGCGGAATCCGTTTACAACTAGATTTGAATCAACAATGACAATGTAATAGATCATTAATCTGAATTCTTCATTGATATCCAAGTGTTTACAAACAATAAATGTGAAAATACAACATTTGAACGATCAAAAGAAACAAAGATGAAGAGAGTCTTGATGTTGAGCTTGAGAGAGAATTTGACTTTGTGTGTGTGAATTGTGAGCTCTACTCTTCAAGTCCACCACCTTTTCTCTATATATATGTTTCCAAATGCAAAGGTTCGGCCACTTCTACACTACACGAACCTCCATATTACACGAACCTTGATAAGGTTCGTGACCTTGTGCCAGCCGAACCTTAGAACATGTAAGCATCGAACCTCTCACGAACCTCCATAGTCGAACCTATGAACCATTAGGTTCACCATACAAGGTTCGCCAGACTACTCAATAGGTTTGCTGGACGAACCTATATAATAACATGAACATAGGTTCGCCAAACCTCAGCCAAACCCTAGCCGAACCTTTTGTCTCTTGATCTTCTAATCATATACAACAGACTATATACAACAAGCGAGGTTCACACAGTAAATTGAGCTTTCACACAGAAAATGCACTAACATACTCCCCCTTAAACCTTGCTGTTGTATATGCTTAAACTTTATGTGCATCGGGGAACAAATATACATCAACATACTCTCTTACAACCTTGCTATCAACATACTCCCCCTCAATTATAGCTGTTGTATCAAATGTTGTTGTATAGAATTCATCAGTCTCTTTGTTTCCACTTCACTCTTTCAATCTTAATCCCATTCTCTCTCTCTCTCTCTCTCCATCTTATGTCTTTCTTTGTCAAGTTTCATCTGCTGAGGACTGCAGTGACATCTTCAACACACAGATTTTCATCACCCTTATCACCTGCATCAGTTGATACATAATCAAAAATAAATCTTTTGCTTCACATGTAATCATACTAGATGCCTCATCACAATTCTAATTTCTCTTTGTCACTTATTAACAGTAAATCAATTATAGTATTTACAAAGAATTAGTAAGTCACATCGGATAGTCTAAAAGGAAATAGAAGAAAATTTTTATGAATTTTTCAATGATTTGAATAATCTCCCTCTAATGCTATGAATTACAAAATTGTAGATCCTAGAATCCTACAAAATTTGTATTCTAACTAAAACATAGATATGTTTTTGATGAGAAAGATCCAAACATGAGATCATATTGTAATCATACTTCAGCATTACTTATTGATTGTTAATGAGATTTATTTAGTCGATGCACAAGCCTAGGACGATTGCCAGTATATGGATCCACTTTAAGTCTTACCACTTGTTGTGAATTTGGATTAATGAAAACCAATCACAAGACTTTGTGTTCCCTACTCACTTGAACACATCCCCGCTTTGTAAAACATCAACCAACAGCGATGCCCTTATAAATTCTAAATTCAAATTCTTTCTTAGTTTGATCATGCAAAAATAAAGCAGAATATCTTTTGTGAAATAACAAAGTGTAAAATAAAACAGAATGTTCAAAAACCGGTAACAAGATTGATACTTCCGTATGCGCAGATGAAACCAGCTTATTGAACAAAAAAATAACTTAAGTTTAAAACCTAACAATCAGATTGATACTTCCATATACACATAGAATGCCCAAGTTTTAAACAAACCAAGAAAATAAAAGCAGAATGTTCAAAACATAACAATCAGATCGATACGTAAGTATATGCATAGAATGTCCATGTTTTGAACGAAAATAAACGAAAAAAAATGAACTCAGAATTTCTTTAGAAAATAAAACACATGATCAAACTAGTATATCTACTAATACAATTAGCAATCACTGAGGCAAATGGCCACGCACTCAGGATAAAGATCGAACACTGTGTTCTAAGTAATATGTCCCACAAAGAATGATTATGGCAGTAGTCTACAGAAATCACAATTAAGTGAAAGACCTACCAACATATCATACTGAGTGCATTGTGATCGCTTTGTATTTGATCTTGTATGATACAAGTAAGCTTTAGAATGTTACAATGTACAATCATATCTTAAAGGTCAGATCAATTTCTCAATTTTCTAATTTTATATTGTTTTTGATTTTTTTTAAATTTTACTCCCCCTAAAATACTAAAAATGAAAATCTTTTTGATTTTTAGAATTTTATAAGTACATAGAAAAATCAAAATTCCCCGAAAATTGACAACCGATATGATTTACAATCTTTGTGAAACACTATGTTCAAAGTGACTTGAAAACATCAAGAAAATATGACAAAGTAATTCCAAACCTGTCAAGTTCTCCAAAATAATATGACAGTTAAAGAACTAGAACGATTTTACCAAATACACGCCAGGAAGTTTCACTATCAATGATCTCTCCTCCAATTGATAGGTCCTCTTGAAATCCTCCTGCACACACTCACAAACCATTAGATATCTTTAGTCACCCAAGCCTTCGAGGTCTTGAGTTTTCCATGAAAATCCATATACCGAAATTTAATCCATTTTCCAGTTGAAACTAAAGAAGTTTCCTTTGAAACTTTGTTTGTTTTTGGTATCCACAACTGTTCCTGTTCAAGTGCATTTTTAAGATAATACTTATCTTGAATCACCACATTGTTGTTAAACACCAAATTAGTCATTAAAGGTTTTGAAAGTTTCAACTTTTCTTCATCCGAGGCTTTCACAAGTTCTTCCTTGTTTTGATTTGGCATTTTATGTCTTTTAGGAATGAACTTTGAAACCTCTGTGACACAAGACTTGGCATTACTAACTTGTCCTTGTAACTCACACAGATAAGGACAATTAGCAATGATATGCCCTCTTGTTCCACACTCAAAACATATTCTCCTCTCCACAAACCTAGGAGAATAGTTTTGTACAAACCTATGGTTTTGGTGATTTACCACTGGTGAAACATAAACCAATCTTTGATTACTTGTTGAACCCATATGAGTCAAATGTGACTTCTTATCACTTGACGTGAGAGACTCAAAGTTCAACTTTTCACATCTTGTGGGACTGAGTGAAATCTTGTCTTTGTTTCAAGACTTTGAAGTATCACACTTTGATTCCACTCTGTTTGATGCACATGATGATTTCACAACCCATTTTGATTGAATTTGACGTTTAGGTTTTGAACTTGAAAAACCATTTTGTTTTGAAAAATTCATATTTTCATTCTTTGAAAACTTTTTAATTTCAACCAATGGGGTTTTGAAAGAAACTTTCTTTTTGGATGATGATGTAGAGTTTGAAACACATGGTTTTACATCATCAAAGATATTATTGTGAGAATCATCATAATTCTTATGTACATCAATCAACCCACATCTGTACAATGTCTCCTCATCATATTCCTCTAAAGTACAATCTTCAATGATTGGAGGAATGTTGTTTTCAGCACAAATTGGAGACTTTCCTTTAAGATTTAAACATTTAGAGCATGAGAGTTTAGAAAATGTACCTGAACTTACCTCTTTATCTGAAATGGTATGACATTGATCTTCACTAATGATGGTATTTGTTTCAGACAAATCATCAGAGGCAACCTCATAAACACTCTCATCCTCTGTTGACACCACTTCAACACATGAAGTTTCATCCTTTGACTTCAAAACATCATCTTCAGATTTCTTCATCTCACTTGTGATTTTAGAATCATCAAGAATGTGTGTGTCTTCAATTACATTACATGTCTCATCTACAACTTCATTCATCTGTTTGCTATCTTCAGACATATCAGGTTCATCTTCTGTTCCTCCATCAACATCTTCTTTTTGTTTCTCAACACTCATAACTGCCTTTAACATGTTTCTTTGTTCATCAATCCATGAGAAATCAACAATTTTCACAATCCATTTTCCGGTTCTCCTTATCTCCGATTCCATTTTATCAACCACATCTTTGAAATTCATTAATTTGATATGATTAATGATTTCAGTTTCCTTCATTCGTTCAACAAAATCACTCCATCGGTAAGGTAAGAATTGCATAAACTTCTCAACTATTTGCCCATCAGTGATATCAAACTGAAAATATTTCAATTCTTGCATAAGAGGTAAAAGACAATCATAAGAATCATTGATCTTCTTCGCAACATGATTGTTGTATGCAAGTTGTAACAAACTCCACTTTACACATGAATGTGGCATTTGTTCAAAATCAGTCTTTTTAATATCTTTAGAAATGATCACCGAAAACAAGTCACACAATTCTCTTTCTTGATTAAATTCAAACAATTGATCTTCATTCAGTTTTGATGTCCCAAAATTATCCTTTGATTTCAGACATGGTTTCTTGTATTGATTGTACAATAACTTCTGATAATTTTCATCCGCTTTAACAATAAACGTTTCGAATGTGGATCTCCAGTCTGGATAATTGTCCAAATTGTCCAACACGAGTCCATTGTTAGTCAACCATTCTACATTCCAGTTCTTGTGTGTCATATTTAACTTTTATGTTCAGAACATCAAAGTTTAACCTCTCAAAACAAAACAGCTCAAACCTCATCTTAACGTCCGAATTAGGTCTTGAAACCTATCCCAGATGATCCGGAAGGCCCAAAATAGGTAAACAAGGTTTACTTGACTTTTAAAATGGTATATTTCTTTCAAAACTCTTCGAACAAACCTATTGGAGGTTCTCCCAAACCTTTTCACGACCCTTTTGAGGTTTTCACGAACCTTTTGAGGTTTTTACGAACCTACTGAGGTTTTGATGAACCTATGAAGGTTTTTGACGAACCTAGAGGTTCCCACGAACCTATTTCTCACGAACCTATGGATTTTTCAAGAACCTATTTCTCACGAACCTATGTAGGTTCGGCTCTTAGGTTCGTCAAAGGTTCAGCAGATCGCACGAACAGATCTGCAAATCACTAAAACGGCTCTAGAATCTTCATTTTTTGGAGTTAGAAGGCCTATGAGTAGTCAAAATCTTCGTTTTTTTGAGGCGCATCTTTCTATCGGATCAAAATTTGCAAAAACTTGATATTTTTTCGTAGATCTGGGTTTTTGTTGACAAAAACGTGAAGAACTTCAAGAACACATCCAAGATGATGAATTTTCTGATCAAATTACGTGATATTGATGTCCAAAGAGTCATAGAATCGAGCCTAACCCTCTAATACCACTGTAGATTTGAATAATCGATCACGAAATTCTACGATTCGATCATAAACGTGCGGAATCCGTTTACAACTAGATTTGAATCAACAATGACAATGTAATAGATCATTAATCTGAATTCTTCATTGATATCCAAGTGTTTACAAACAATAAACGTGAAAATACAACACTTGAAAGATCAAAAGAAACAAAGATGAAGAGAGTCTTGATCTTGAGCTTGAGAGAGAATTTGACTTTGTGTGTGTGAATTGTGAGCTCTACTCTTCAAGTCCACCACCTTTTCTCTATATATATGTTTCCAAATGCAAAGGTTCGGCCACTTTTACACTACACAAACCTCCATATTACACGAACATTGATAAGGTTCGTGACCTTGTGCCAGCCGAACCTTAGAGCATGTAAGCATCGAAGCTCTCACGCACCTCCATAGTCGAACCTATGAACCATTAGGTTCACCAGACAAGGTTCGCCAGACTACTCAATAGGTTTGCTAGACGAACCTATATAATAACATGAACATAGGTTCACCAAACCTCAGCCAAACCCTAGTCGAACCTTTTGTCTCTTGATCTTCTAATCATATACAACAGACTATATACAACAAGCGAGGTTCACACAGTAAATTGAGCTTTCACATAGAAAATGCACTAACAGTTACTTACGTACGTATTCGTAAAGATCGTCACCTTTGCGAATTTGACGCTCGTATCGTATTTCGATTTGATTTATTATTTGTGAAATATCGTTTCAGAATATTATTCTTAATAATTTTTGTTTGTGCGAATCGTCACCCACGCGAAGACATTATTAAGTTGATATCTCTGAATTAATATTCGCGTTTAAATTATGTTTGTAACCTCACCATCGCGTATTCATTTCCAATTATACCCCCATTATTTATTAACTTTAATATTATCAATTCCCAATCCAAAACCCACTAAACCCAAGTCACTGACACATCTATGATAGACCGAAATATGCATATGTAAGGGCAGTCGCAACTGCCCTAGCCACCGTCCCACCGCTATTTCGATAAACCATTACCATGTGTCCTTGACTATGTTTAGTAACCAAACAACAACCAACTTAAATCCCCTTTCCGTTGCCAAACCAAATCCATAATAATCAACAATATAACTCCGATAAACTCTCTGGTTCTGTTTAGTTGAGTTACAACTAAACTTCCCATGGTTTACGCGTATAATAAGTTCTAAACATCTATACCAGTAACAGTGATAATCATCAAATAATGTATCAATATTAATAATTACAAAATCTCAGGTCGTAACAGTACAATCGTACGGATATACGGACGACCGGAAGTACAGTGATGTTACAGTCTCCCCTAGTTAAAGGAATTTCGTCCCGAAATTCAACTTGGAGTGACCGTAGTAAATAAATGTGGGTACTTAAGCTTCATCTGATCTTCCCGTTCCCAGGTGAATTCTAGACCCCGCTTCGATTCCCAACGTACTTTGACAATTGGAATTCTACTGCGTTTGAGCTTTTTAACCTCACGATCCATTATCTCCACCGGTTTTTCAACAAAGTGCATGGTATCGTCGATGCGAATATCATCGATTGGTACCTGAAGATCCTGATCAGCTAAGCACTTTCTTAGATTGGACACGTGAAACGTCGGGTGCACCTTACTAAGTTCAGTAGGAAGTTCCAACTTGTAAGCAACCTTCCTGATCCGTTCAAGGATCTTAAAAGGGCCAACATATCGTGGAGCAAGTTTACCTTTCTTCCCGAATCGCACAACGCCTTTCCAAGGCGACACTTTAAGCAATACCATATCTCCCACTTCAAACTCTAAAGGTTTCCGTCGTTTATCCGCATAACTCTTCTGTCGATTGCGTGCAGCTAACAGATTGTCGCGGATCTGGCGGATCTTGTCAGTCGTTTGCTGAATAATCTCAGGACCAGTGATCTGCGATTCGCTGACCTCAGTCCAACAAATAGGCGACCGATATTTTCTGCCATACAGAGCTTCAAATGGCGCCATACCTATGCTCGCGTGATAACTGTTGTTATACGAGAACTCGACCAATGGTAGATGGCTATCCCAATTGCCACCGAAATCGATGACACAAGCTCTTAACATGTCTTCCAAAGTTTGAATCATCCGCTCTGTTTGACCATCCGTTTGAGGATGATAGGTAATGCTAAGATCTAATCTTGTTCCAAAGGTTTCATGAAGTGATTCCCAAAATCGTGCCGTGAAACGAGCATCACGATCCGATATTATGCTTAAGGGGATACCGTGTCGGCTAATGATCTCATCAATGTATATACGAGCTAACTTCCGCACAGGGTACGTTTCGCGTATCGGTAAGAAATGAGCCGACTTGGTTAATCTATCAATTATCACCCAAATGCTATCCTTACCGTTTGTGGTTCGTGGAAGTTTGGTAATAAAATCCATGGATATATTCTCCCACTTCCACATAGGTATTTCTGGTTGTAATAACAATCCCGAAGGTCGCTGGTGTTCTGCCTTGACTTTAGCACAGTTAAGGCACTTGGACACATACTCAGCAATATCCTTCTTCATACCAGGCCACCAATACAAGTCCCTAAGGTCTTGATACATCTTATCAGAACCTGGATGGATTGAGTAATGAGACTTATGAGCTTCATCCATAATCACCATCCTAAGATCACCTCTGTTCGGTATCCACAACCGATTCAAATAATACATTAAACCATCATCCTTAGTTTCCAATAAGATTTCAGCCCTGCAAGACATCTCATTTTTCAAGTTACCTTGAGCTAATGAGTGTTGTTGGGCGGTGAGAACATCATTTCGGAAACTAGTGTGCGCTCGGACACTATGGATCTGAACTTGACTTTTGCGACTAAGCGCATCTGCTACTACATTCGCCTTACCAGGATGGTAGCGAATTTCACAGTCATAATCATTTAACAGTTCAACCCATCTCTGTTGTCTCATGTTAAGTTCTTTCTGATTGAGAACATGTTGTAAGCTTTTATGATCAGTGAACACAACACACTTCGTGCCGTAAAGATAGTGTCTGCATATCTTCAAGGCAAACATGACTGCACCAAATTCCAAGTCGTGTGTGGTGTAGTTCTTCTCATGAATTTTCAGTTGTCTTGATGCATAGGCCACAACCTTTCCCCGTTGCATAAGAACACAACCGAGACCTAGGTTGGAAGCATCACAATAGACCACGAAATCATCATTTCCATCAAGCAGTGTCAAGACAGGAGCATCACAAAGTTTCTGCTTCAAGGTCTGAAACGCCTCTTCTTGCTTCGGTCCCCAATCGTATGGTTTATTCTTCTGAGTCAAAGAAGTGAGAGGGACAACAATCCTGGAGAAATTCGATATAAACCGCCGATAGTAACCGGCACGTCCGAGAAACGATCGAATCTTTGTCGGTGTCTTCGGTGTACTCCAATTCTTTACCGCATCAATCTTCGTAGGATCCATGTGAACACCATTTTCATTGACGATGTGTCCCAAGAACTGAACTTCCTTAAGCCAAAATTCACATTTGGAGAATTTGGCATACAGCTGTTCTCTTCTCAAGACCTCCAAAACCAACTTAAGGTGCTTCTCGTGTTCTTCCTTAGTCTTTGAGTATATCAGAATATCATCAATGAATACAATCACAAACTTATCCAAGTATGGCCTGCAGACACGGTTCATGAGGTCCATGAAAACCGCTTGTGCATTGGTAAGGTCGAAAGGCATTACTAGGAATTCATAATGGCCATACCTTGTTCTAAAAGCAGTCTTGGGAATATCATCATCATGTACGCGAAGCTGATGATGCCCAGACCAAAGATCGGTCTTTGAAAACCATGCCGAGCCCTGAAGCTGATCGAAGAGATCATCGATGGGCGGCAATGGATATCAATTCTTGATTGTGAGTTTGTTCAATTCGCGGTAGTCGATGCACATTCAGAATGACCCGTCCTTCTTCTTGACAAACAGGACCGGTGCACCCCATGGCGAATGGCTCGGGCGAATAAATCCTTTATCAGTCAGTTCTTGCAGCTGGCTCGCCAATTCTTGCAACTCTGAAGGTGCAAGTCTGTAAGGAGCTTTGGCGACAGGGTTCGCACCAGGTATTAAGTCAATTCTAAACTCTACTTGACGTTCTGGTGGAAGACCTGGCAAATCATCTGGAAATACATCAGGAAAATCTCTGATTACAGGGACGTCTTCAATGCTCTTTCCTTTCTCCTTTTTCTCCACAATGTGTGCTAAGAATGCTATACACTTCTTCCTAAGGTACTTGTGTGCTTTAGTGCATGACATCAGCTTAAGACCTTTACAAGTAGTTTCTCCAAAGACTCTTAAAGTTTCACCCGAAGGTAAAGGAATACGAGTATATTTCTCATGACATATAATCTCCACTTTGTGGGTGGCTAACCAATCCATGCCTATGATAACATCAAAGCTACCAAGATGCATAGGTATAAGATCGATCGGGAAAACATGATCATTTAAGTTCACAGTACATCCGATAATAACAGTGCCAATATCAATAATATTTCCGTCAGCCACCTCCACGTTAAACGGTTTATCTAAATATGTACGTGTTCTACCAAGCAAGCATTCAAAATCATATGAAACGAAACTCCTATCCGCACCATAATCAAATAAGATAGATGCATAAGAATTGTTAATCAGAAATGTACCGTTGACCACATCCTGGTTGGCTTGAGCAGCTGGAGCATTTAGCTGAAACGCCCGGCCTCTTGCCACCCACTGATTATTCCCAGTCAACTTTGGGCATTGATTCCTGAAATGACCCACTTCGTCGCACTCATAACAGGCTCTTGCCTGTGCAGGTACCTGGCGAACAGGTGCAGCTTGTATCGGTTGGGCTTGCGGAGCGGGCAATACAAGCGGAGCAGGTTGCATCCCTTGTGCTTGCTGTGCACTTCGGCAAACGTTAGCAAAGTGGCCATACTTGCCACAGTTGTTGCAGAAGCGACAAGGCAAGTTTGGCATGTGATGATATCTGCAAGTATTACATTGGGGAGTATTCCCAGTGTAATTTCTGGAAGTGGTGTTGTTTGATGATTGCTGCGCAGACTTAGCAGCAGGAGCAGTGACCATGAAATTCCTGGTCTTTCTCTTTTTGTTGCTGCTTTTAGATGAACTAGCAGCTTCAGTCTTTGTTTCTTTTGCAGTAGATTTCCCCTCAGTTTTCTTCGCCCCTTTCGTTGTGAGTGTTCCAGCTTTGACATGATTATCGTTGAGTGTAGCAGATAAACGAATCGCAGCCTCAAGTGTTTTGGGGTTGCTCCCGTAGACGGTGTCTTGAATTTGCATAGGCAACCCGCATATATACTTCTCAATAGCTCTCTCAAGTGGTGTAACAAGATGAGGCACCAGCAGGCTATACTCATGGAACTGAGTATTCTATATTACATTCTCCCCGCTGTCCTGCTTGAGTTCCCAGAACTCAGTCTCAAGCTTCCTCATCTCACTGCGAGGACAAAATTCAGTGGTCATCAGGTCCTTGACCTCTTTCCATGTTAGCGCTAGGGCGGCATCAACTCCCCTAGTTCGCTTTTCGCCATTCCACCAAGTCAGTGTCTCTTTTGGAAAACACTCGTGGCATAGCGCACCTTCAAGTTCTCAGGACAATCGCTGTTGTTGAAGGTATTCTCCATGCTCTCAAACCACTGCAGTAGACCAGTGGCAGTCTTAGATCCCGTAAACTTCTGTGGATTACAGGAGTTGAAGTGTTTGAATGTGAAAGTTGTAGGGTTTGCACCACCTCGGTTCTGGTTGATGTTCTGATTGGCTTGAGTCAGTTGAGTCACCAATCCAGAAATAAGGTTTGCTAACTCTTGTATGCCGGAGTTGGCATTACCGTTAGCAACCTCTGAGTTCGTATCGTCTCCGTTGTGACGGCGTGGCGGCATGTTTCTGAGGAAATTAGAAACATGTTACTACCGTTTACAATGTAAGTCATACAAACAATGGTCAAATGAGTTCATTAGACAGTTAAGATTACATATAGGAGCTATATTTTTCTCCTATCTGTCATTCAACTCATAAAACTTTTAAATTTCCTAGAATTATACTAAGTGTCCTAGTTGGTCATAACTAATATTAACTAACTATTCCTAGGTTTCATACATTCTCCACCCTATACCAACACTGACAACCTCCCGATGCAATGCAACAAGCTTATATATAGGGCATATGCAGAGATAGATCGCAATCTCCCCTACACCGTCCCACCACCGTTCCATTGCACCACGATTATGCCCTTGTTAGCATTTAGGGTGTATCATGTATCTTACCATATTCTCACTTCACAAACCTTATCCTAGGTACGATAATTTTGAGTGAAGTGGTCTCTAGTTCCTTTGGACAATTAGGTTCACCTAATGTCTAAGTTCACCTGACATGTAGGTTTGCCTATTTCTAAGTTCGCCTATTGTCTAAGTTCACCTGACATTAAAGTTCCCCTAATGTCTAAGTTCACTAAAAGTTCATACCAATCCCAATGTCCATAATCATCAATAAGGTTCATATCGTCACTGAGTGCTCTTATTGTCACTAAGTGTTCATATCTTCCCTATAATTTATTCTCGTCAAGTGTCCATACCATCACTAAGTGTTAGTATCATCACTATGCGTTTATATTATCACCAAGTGTCTATATCATCACCCAAGTCCATATTCCATCACTAATCGTTCATATCGTTCGGTGATCCTATGCACCCTACGTGTCCAATCCGTGTGTTTCATAAGTGAATTTATAAGTGTGTACCAAGTATGATCATCCATGAGTCAATCCCAAACCATTCCAACAGACATACCATCAATAATCCATCCATCATAACCTTAAAGCAATTCTTAATAATATCCTAAGTTTCTGACACTGACAGACCCCCAATATACTACAAATGGTATATGTATAGGGCATATGTAAGGGTCAGTCACAACTGCCCTAGCCACCGTCCCACCACCTTTGTAGTATACCACGAGTGTGTCCTTGCCCGGAGTTTATAGATCAGACAAATAGTTCCCTAAAGCAGATAATTCCTAAACAGTTAATTTCCTAAGCAGATAATTTCCCAGACGGGTAGTTCCCACATTCTTCAATACTGACATCCACCTAATGTACCGTAAATGGTATATATATAGGGCATATGTAAGGGTCAGTCGCAACTGCCCTAGCCAACGTCCCACCACCTTTACGATACACCACGTGCATGTCCTTATCGAATCATTAGGGCACAAGTAAACAACTAAGCAATATATATAGTTCAGATGTATAACAGGAGTTCAGTTAACATGTAATAAACACATAAGCATGAAATCCCGAATATACTAACTAGTGTATGAATTAATTCATACTAGGGTATCCTACGGTTATAGACTAGGTCAACCATTTCTAGTAACCTAATTCCCTATAACCCAGGCTCTGATACCAATCTGTAACACTGCGACCGATGGCGGAAACGTCGGGATGCCACGGGATGTGTAGATTGTTCAAAAGCTCGTGGGCATCTAAATCAAATCATCATATAACATTCAATCAACCAAATTAATTACACAAAAATCATGTTCATCATGAAATAGTTACAACAATTACAAAAGAGATTTAGCTATCTAACTAAATTCTAATAGCAGATATTTAGTTATTTAGCTAAGTCCAAGATCCTATATGATGATGTCCAAAATATGAGAGACCATCCTTCTCATCCTACTTACCTTCATCACCTGAAACATGTAAGAAATCAAGTGTCAACTACGAAGTAGTTGGTGAGTAATCATAAGTTTTTATACTTAAAAGGTTTTATAAAATGAATTTAAAAGTTTTAGTTTAAAATGTTTTATAAAAGGTTTTGATAAAATGAGTATAAAGACTTATGGTCTATCCGAGAAGATCCACAAGAGTACCTGTATGAGATAATCCAACACACATCCACCAATTCAACAAATCAAACATTCAATCAACACATAACCACATATCGGTCAAGTCATAGTCAATCATAGACGATCATTCACATAACCAAACAATCAATCTCAACATCATTAATCTCAAATAATATCTGTGACTATACATGAATATTATGTAATTAACATAAGTTAAAGAAAACATGATCCATGGAGTGGAAGCTATCCACGTGACAATACATGAAACCAATGCAATTGACCGAGGTCAAAGGCAATGTTTCATGGAGTTGTGATAATCCAAGTGGCTATACATGTAATCTTTGTTATTGACCAAAGTCAATGACAATCTTTCCACGGATGTGGTAACCCACGTGACAAGACATGTGGTCATTGCGTATAACCGAAGTCATCAGCAATCCCACACGGAGTTTTAATAATCAATGTAATTCCATAATATAAATATCATATTGATAAACAGGTATCATCCATGTGTTATCAAAATAATATTAAATTGGTACACATGTTTCACCTCCGAGTTTTAAAACAAAACAGTTTAAAAGAAAGGGAGGTTATGATAACTCACATGAATCCTTAGAATTAGTGTCTCTGTAATATGCGCGCTCACGTAGATGACTCAAAGCAACTCAAAGATCTGTAATTATCGTATATTTGTGTTTATATTCATATGCATTTCAATTTATATTTAGTGACACACATACACACATGATTACTCAACTCCACCACCTTTATGTTGATTATGAAATTTACTATAATTTTATTGAAGTTATAACCAAGTTTACTCATATAACATTCAAGCCATGTAAGCTCATAATTTAGAGTTGATATATATTATAAAAGGTGGTATTTCAAGTATCCATGCATGCATAAGTGTGGTTAGTTCCCATCCCTTTTTGGTTTAACTCTAATTTGACAAAGTTTAAACTCGCCACCTCAAGGTTCGACCAAGCCCCCCTTAGGTTCGCTGCCCATGGTTCTAAATAGTCTAGGGTTCGGCCCTAGAGAATGATTCGGATAATTGCATAGGTTCGTCCGAAATCAAATGGTTTTGTTCATGAAGGTTTGTGAACCATAAGATTCGGCTCCTATGGTTCGTGGCCCATGGGTTCGTGGACAGCCTGTAGGTTCGTCCAAAGTAACAGGTTCAGTGCCCCTAAGGTTCGCCACCTTAGGGTTCGGCCGCTGAGTAGGGTTCGGCTAGAACCATTGATTCGGCCGCTGGGTAGGGTTCGGCTAGAACCACGGTTCGGCCACTGGGTAGGGTTCGGCCATCAAGGGAAACAAGGGTTCGTGGCTCGTTGGTAACCCAGGGTTCGTGGGTGTGATGGTTGCAAAGGGTTCGGCCCTGGTTCCCTCTCAAGGTTCGCCGACCTGCAAGTTGGTTCGGCCCTTCCATGGCTGCTCACCATCTCCACCTTCAAGTTCTCACTGTTGTAAGCTCAAACAAACATGGTCCCCTTAGGTTTGTACTAACCCGATCTAAGATTCTACCAGTTCTTATATTGTTTATATCAGTGATAAGTTATGGGTTCGTGATTGACCACAAAAACCGAAAATACAATCTCAGATTTACCTCCAAATGCTAGCCGAATGCGATGTTTTCTTCGTGAATCTTGTTCTCCTTGACGGTGTGGTCGTTTAGACACCATGATCTCAAGAAACCACCAAGGATCGAGCAAGTTAGGCTAGAGAGAAGTTAGAGAGAGAGTGAGGTGGCGGAAATGGAAACTAGAGAGAGAAAGTGTTTGGTGAAAATGAAAGAGATGAAGTTATTCATCTCACTTATACCTCGTTTCGTACCCGCGTGTTCGGTCTCGTTTTTATCGCGAAAATATTACGAAAACACTTGGTTTTAACGTAAAACGTATTTAACACATAACACGTTTCAAATAATTATATTTCATTTTTTTTAAATAAGACGATTTTAATGAATATTGTGTCGTAAAACAATTTTGAATAAAAATGTATTGTAAAACCGTTTGGTTTCAAAATCGTTAAATTAATTCTTTAATAAATAAATTTATTCGAATTCGTTTTAAGTTGTGATTCCTAATAAACGTTTTTAGTTTTCACTTATTAATTTAATATCGTCAATTATTATTTTGTTATCTCGTCGAAACGCGTTACTTACGTACGTATTCGTATTTCGATTTGATTTATTATTTATGGAATATCGTTTCAGAATATTATTCTTAATAATTATATTCGTGCGAATCGTCACTTACGCGAATACATTATTAAGTTGATATCTCTGAATTAATATTCGCATTTAAATTATGTTCGTAACCTCACCATCGCGTATTAATTTCCAATTATACCCCCATTATTTATTAACTTTAATATTATCAATTCCCAATCCAAAACCCACTAAACCCAAGTCATTGACACATCCATGATAGACCGAAATATGCATATGTATAGGGCATATGTAAGGGTCAGTCGCAACTGCCCTAGCCACCGTCCCACCGCTATTTCGATAAACCATGACCATGTGTCCTTGACTATGTTTAGTAACCAAACAACAACCAACTTAAATCCCCTTTCCATTGCCAAACCAAATCCATAATCATCAACAATATAACTGCGATAAACTCTCTAGTTCTGTTTAGTTAAGTTACAACTAAACTTCCCATGGTTTACGCGTATAATATGTTCTAAACATGTATACCAGTAACAGTGATAATCATCAAATAATGTATCAATATTAATAATTACAAAATCTCAGGTCGTAACTGTACAATCGTACGGATGTACGGATGTACGGACGACCGGAAGTACAGTGATGTTACATTCAACGCTTTCAGGGCTCTACAAACTTCCCCTAGACTGGCGAAGTCACCCTATAGGAAGAGTCACAGAGTGTGGTCCGGCTCCAGCATAAAGCTTTTTCTCTATCGCAAACGCAACTACACGGGTGAATGGTTTAGCTTCCTCATCAGATCCTGAATAAACTTGTATTGGAGATTGATGGAGCTTCATCATGTCTTCCTTTCCATCCTCCAAGAGATCCATAGGGTCAAAAATGATATCAACATCATCAACATTGTCTTTGTTCTTGATGATGACTGTAGCAAGATTGAGATCGTCATAGTACCAAGATAAGAAGTTGGCCAATGAATTGTCTGGAACTCTAGGAGACACTGGAACTGCTATCTCAACATGAGGTGGATGATACTTATAGTATATCCAAGGCTTCTTCTTCTTCGGATCGATAATGCAAGTTGAAGCAAAACGCCTTCCCTTGGCTGTGCGCATCACAGGAAAGTCCTTCTCACATTGGTCGTTAATAAAATTGGCAAACAGATCAGCCTGAGAGTCTTTGGAAGGATTGAAGAACATAGCTTTGTTTATGCTTCGAATATCAACCTTTGGCATTGTGCAGAAATCTCTCCGCTTCTTATAGAATTCGACCTTTCCTTTCATCCTCTTCACCAGATAAATGTCCCTTACTTTGTCATACATCCAGCAGCATACGTTGGACCTGTCATTGCAAACAGTGAACATGTTTCTATCATCTGAAATAAATGTGTGCTCTGGATGTTCTTCATTTATCTCCTTGAACCAAGCAGCTTTATCCACAGGAGGAGACAGTGTCCTATCCTTCTTCTTGTCAAACCAGCTGACAATCACTTCATGAAGAGAGGTGATCTCCTGTCCCATTGCATCAATGTATTTGTGGGCATACAAATAATCAATATAAGGATCGGAGGAGACGTTGCCAAGGATAATGTTTTCCAGTTCTTCTTCGACAGATGCCCCTGTGGAAGACTCAGTTTCTCCTTCGGCTTCATTACCGATTCCATCAAAAAGATAATCATCGGGAAGATCCTTGAGGAAGTCATCAAGCCCGGTATTCTCCATATCAGCTCCTGGAAGACTTTCACCGAATAGAATGTCATTGGGAATATCTCCAAACAGATCATCATAGTGACTGGTGGGCTTTCCTGAAGAGGATGGATTTCCAGTGGCTCCACCTTGATCTTTGTCGTCTGGAGGTCCTTGATCCTTTCCTTTATTGTCTCCACCATCATCATCATCCTTTTCATCCTTCTTTTCCGGCGAATCCTTCTTATTCTGATCATCACCATCATCATTATCATCGATATCATCATTATCATCATCATCCTTTTCCTCATCATCAGACTCTGGGACTTCTTATCCTTTTAGTCTCTTGATTTCCTTGCTCATGTTGTAGTTTTCTATTGAAAGGAATTTGATGACCTTTCGGTGTGCCTTGATCTGCCCCTGAAACTCCTCCAGTTTGTTTGTTATCTTTAGCATTCCTTCTTTCATGATTCCGATATTGGCATCCTTTTCTTCAGCTTCTCTTTCAAGCATGAAGACTCTGTCTTGCAAACCAATGAGATCGACAGGCACTTCTTTAGGCTTATAAGGTGATTCTGCGTGCAAGGGAGATTTACCCTTATCACTTTGTACACGAGGTGGAGATGGAGGAGTTTCGGTGTGAGAGATGGGGTTAGTAGAAGATGGAGTTAGGGATCTAGTAGGAATTTTGATGACTAGGTTCGGTTTTGCTGGTTGAAAAGTTGGCTTTGGTTTTGAAGGTGGTTTGGGCTTTGTGGGTGGCTTGGGCAGTGTAGGTATTTTGGGTTGTGTGGGTGGTTTAGGTTGTGCGGGTGGCTTTGGTTGTGAGGGTGGCTTGGGTTTTGAAGGTGGAGGTGATTGTGTAAGTGGAGGTGGTTGTGTAGGTGGAGTTGGTAGAATCGATGCAACTGATGAGAAGGATAAGCCAGAGAACATCTGCTGTAACCAGGGATCTATGGTTCGCTTGGCCATAGTCTTTGTTGGTTTGGTTGAATTCCAATAAGGATCGAATACGAAGTCCTACTAACTATCAACTACGTGCGGAATCCAAAGTTAATATGTAGAAAATCAAAGAACACAAACAATTCAATAATCAACTCTTGTATTATCAACAAATGATTACAAGACTTCACTCAGAAAACACATATCTCACACAGAGAAAATCTCAGAAGTTCTGTCCAAAGTTCTCAAAAGTTCTCTTGAAAAACAGACAAACCTTCTATTTATACAAAATAGACCAGCGAACCTATTTCCGGTAGCCGAACCTTTGGGTTGCCAGCCGAACCCTAAGGTTCGCTGGGCGAACCCTTAGATTCGTTAGACGAACCTATGATATCCTACCAAAAGGTTCGCCGAACCTTCTCAAGGTTATAGGTTCGCCGAACCTATCAAAACAATAGGTTCGCCAAACCTGCCTAGGTTCGTGGGCCAAACGAACCTATGGCAAACCTTAGCCGAACCTTCTAAAAACTCAAAATAAATACAACTTTTTGAATAGCAAACAATTACAAATATGTACTAACAAACTCCCCCTAAATGTTTGCTATCAAAATCTTCAATCTTTATCTTCAGCTTTGTCTTTGACTCCACTGGATTCTCCAATATCTTCAACAACCACATTATCCACCGCTCATATAACAATCGAACGTGGTATCTTCGCCAACCTCTCAGCTTCAATCTTTGCATATCTTTCATCTCTCTCCTTCTGAATTTGCATCAACTCGGTATAGAGATAATTCACATTTTCCGAATTGCATCCCGAATGAATACCCAATGTATAACACATTCGTGCAATGGTTTGAAATTGAACTGCCATATCTTTAAAACTCACTCTAACATCATGATATCCTTTTCAGCATATATCTCAGCAGTGTTAAGTAAATCCACATCATCCTTTGAACAATTTACAATCCAAATAGGATCAAGCATCCGGATTACTCTCCAATTATCATCCTGCTTCAATACAATCACACCTTCAGAAGTTCTATCATCATAAAACCAGAATTTGAAGTATGGATTCCAGTCTTGTTCAATCTTCCTGAGTCTTGGTCTCTTGAATACTTTAGGCTTCACATATTCCTTAAATCTTTCTCTGAACTAAGGTGTTAACAAACTCCATCCAGTTCTTGCTTCTTTCTTTAACAAATTCTCAAAAATTTCATTGTGTCGAGTCTGAATGGGCTTTATCATCTTTAATCTTGAAAGATCTTTACACTCAAATGCAGGTAGACTCATTAGATCATTAGCTTTGCAAAAGTATTGGCATCCTTCTATTCTTTTAACCACATAACATCCTTTATCCAACAAGCTTCCTGAAATGTTATGAAAGTAACCATAACTAATAATCCTTCCAATCATCTTGGATTTAGATCCAATCTTGAACTTCTTGGATTGTTTAGTTAGGTTTTCTGGATCTTTATCTTTAAAAACTTCTATCATAATCTTGAATGAATGTAAGTGATCAATGATGTACTTTGTCTCATCTTGAATTTCTTTCCAAAAATCCATATTACTCTTCACTTTAACTGGATCTAAAGTTGTTCTAGACATACTTCCAACCTCAAATATTTTCTTCATAGTGTTTAAATTCAACAACTCTTCATCAATGATATCTTTATCATAATCAGACAAATCAACATCTTCATGTTCTTCAATATCAAATATCAACTCATCATCACTTTCTAGAAAATCTTGATAATCTTGAACTGAATAATCCCCTACAATCTCTCCTTCTTCTATCTCTTGATCAACTTGAACTTCAAAAATATTTCTCTGCAAGTCTATGTCAGAATTCATTTTAAACAAATCAAGAAAAGTAGGCAGAGAGTAATCAAGAACAGTCATAGGATGCTCTATTTCATCTAAATCCTCAAATTCAACAAAAGTACAATCCTTTGCCCTATCTGACGATACATAAGAAATTGGAACCGCTTCAGTTGTAACCTTTGAAGGAGAATAAACAATAATAGCTCCAGACACCGCATCCAAACCACCAGCACCTTCAGCACCTCCACCAGTACCACCACTTGTTCCATCATCACCACCAAAATCAAAATCATCAGGGTGTTCATCAACATCAGTATCCGCATAAGCAACTGCTTCTTCTTCTTCTTCTTCCTCATCCTTCTCCTCCTCTACCTTCTCCTCTGCCTTCTCCTCAATATCAACATCCACATCTACCCCCACCTTCTCCACTCTTGAGCTTGAACCCGAAGCATCAGACTTTGAAATCTTTTCTTCTAACTCTTTCATCTTGTATCTCAATTCAGTGTTTTCATTCTTCAACTCAACAATATCTTCAGATTGAAGTTTAATAAAGAACTTTATATCAGAAATCTCTTGATTCATCTTCTTTTTCTTAGCAAGTTCTTCTTCTCTCCACTTTATCATCAAATCCATTTGAGCTTTCAATTCATCTAATTCAGAAGTGGAGGAAGAAGGTTTATCATCAACATTCTGTTCTTTTTCCTTCCGATAATCTTCAAACTCCTTTGATAAAGCAGATAATCTTCTTTTAATCTCAGAATCATCATAATCAGTAAAATTGATTTCTCCTAAATCATCAAGTCCCGAAAATAAATCATCTCTAGGAATAGAATCCTGAGGAATAGAAGTCTCTGGCAATGAAGTAGAAACTGTAGTAGCTTCTACAAAAGAAGTTATAAAAGAAGCTACATTTATAAACTCTGGAGTTTGTAAAGTAGAAGCATGAACAGTAGTAACTGGAACTGATGAAGTAAGAATTGGAGAAACATAAACAGGAACTGATGTAGGCATAATTGATGAAGACAAAACGGTCTTAGCAGTTTTAGCCTTTTTCCTCTCATAAGGCCCTCCTTTGGCCATCCTCTTCAGTTTCTTTGGTTTAAAAAACTCAGGCTCTTCAGGAATAAAAATGGGATCAACTCTTTCATCCCTTTCTTCTTTAGCCTGTTTAGCAAACTTTTTCTTAAGTCTTCTAACCATCTAGTTCCCTTCTTGAACCATTTCATATTCTCACTCAGTGTCAGAAGATTCTTCTTCATCATCACCGGCAACAGCAGCCTCTGTCTGTTGTTCAGACATATCAACCTCTATTGGCTCATGTGAGCTTTGCCCTTTAGAAGTTTGAACTTTAGGTGTAGATCGGGACGATTGTCCAGTAGACTTTCTGACTTGTTGTCTTGGAGGAGGTGGAGGTGGTGCCTGATCATCATCAGCTGCAAACTCTTCAGTGTCGGATCCTGAGTCAGCATGTCTCCAGGCATCCTCATCAGGAGTAACATAGTTTGCCCTGGCACAATGACCTATCAACTCTTTCTCAAGTACAACATCCCCAGTCCTTTGATACACTCTGACCTGACCCAAACTGGAATCATTCATGTGTTTAAGCTTTAATAGATCTCCAGCTTCCCGGGGTAACTGCCCTTCTGGCAATCTTTCATCGATCAACATTTGCACGAACCTAGGATACATATAGAACCTATCCTTAGCCTTCGTGATGTTGTCACACATGTAACGAAAAATCATTCCAGAGAAATTGAACGGTTTGTTCAATATGAGAGCCACCATAGCTGACCTCATCAAGTCCCTTAACTCATCGAAAGTTCCCTTCCTCATACTCAAACAATGTAGCAACACATGTGCTAAGAACTTGTATTGCAGAGGTAGCTTCCCCTTCTTCACCGATATCGAATTGTAGGCTCCAAAATAACGAATCCGTAGAAAGCAACCTTTGATGCACCTCTCAGGAATAAGAGTCACACCATCAGGTTCTCCACCAAACTGCAGAACCCTCCTGATATCGGCTTCAGAGATACGAATTGCTTGTCCAAGCACATTCGCATCTATAACATAATCCTCATCCACAGAAATAACCCGTGCCGATTCCCATAAACTCTGGATATGTGATCTGTAAATCTGAATAGAATTGGAAATCGCATAGTAAATCCTCGATCTCTGAAGAAACTCTATCATTGGACGAAAATCTTGACCATTTCTTGTTGTAGGATCCAGGTATGCACAAACATTGTGTTTGTCTCCGAATGTTAAGTTCGCCATTTCTACAATTAGAAATAAAAACAATTAGAAACAAAATTAATCAAAAATTAACAAAAATTAAAAAAATAAAAAAAAATTTCTAAGTAGACCAGTGAACCTATCTTCTTAGATGAACCTAATGCTAGGCGAACCTAATTCAGACAAACCTGTTAATCAGACAAACCTTTTGAACGAACCTTTGATGAACGAACCTTATCATGAACGAACCTTCTGATGAACAAACCTCAGAAAGAACGAACCTTAGAATGAACGAACCTCAAATGAACGAACCTTGTTTGTCAGACGAACCTTGACCAAAAGATTCGGTTCTTTATAAAAACCATAGGTTCGCCACGAACCTATCAGATTCAGATGAACCCTCAAGGTTCGGCGAACCTTTCTTTTCATTCAACGAACCTGTTCATCAGCGAACCTTTTCCAGTTTTCAAATCAAAATTTTAAATCTTTGAATTAGAAGATAAAATTTAACACCCAGGTTCGAAACGTGCCGATGAACAACATTAACAAAAGCAGTTTGTCCAAAACTTAAAATCTAATCAGTTTTAAGTCCAATTACAGATTCGATCTAAAACTCCTAAAAACACTCATATCTCTCAAATTAGCCGGTCAAATTAAGTAATTTCTACCTAGAAATGATGACAAGATGATTCTGAGTCTAAAATTATCAAGGAAAAGTTCTGGGATGATCTTAATCGAAAAATGAAAAATCTGGTCTTGTAGGTTCGTGAAAAATGAAATCAGATGAGAGTGACGAACCCTTCTGACGAACCCTGTATATATATGTCACGAAACTTTTTCAGACGAGCCTTTCACGAACCTTTGCTGCGAACCTTTTGCAGTGAACCAATCAAACGAACCATTTCACCGAACCATTTCAGACGAATCTAGTAAGCGAACCTAGTTAGCGAACCTAGCTAACGAACCTAGCCAGCGAATCTAACCAGCGAACCTTACCCAACGAACCTTTACCAGCGAACCTTCTCAAACATCAGACGAACCTTTTGAAAAATTTTGAATTTTTCTTTAAATTTCAAAACAAATTCATGTTTAATTATTCCAAAGTCAAACAAATAATCAAAAATTATTGATTTAACATCAGATGAAAAATAAAATCTTTTTGTAATTTTTCAAATTTTTAGAACAATTAAACTACAACTTTAACAAATCTAACTATACTAAAAAAATCTTTTTGTTTGAGAAAGATCCTGACATGAGATCATATTATTTTATACTTTTCAACACATCTATTTGTATTAATTACAAGATTTAAATGCAAATCACAAGTACAAGATGATTGTCAGTATACTTATCCTTTTAAGTTTAATTACTTAGTTAAGAAATCAGTTTAAACAAGATTATGAAAACACTTTATAATAATCCATTTTCTTGAACACATCCCTGATTTGTGAATTACTAATCAAACATAAATGTTCTTAAACTTATAATTTCAATTTTAACTAATTTGATCATGCAAAAATAAAGCAGAATTTCTTTTTGAAAATAACAAAATAGAAAACAATTTGAAATTGTTCAAAATCTTGGAATCAAGGTTGATACTTACGTATGCTCAAATGATCCAGAAAATGAACTAACAAATAATTTAAGATTAAGCTTTTAACAATCAGTTCGATATATTCATATACGCAGAGATTGTCCAAATCTTAACCAGAACCAAAAAATCAAATTTGAATCGTTTAAAGCTATAACAATCAGGTCGATACATAAGTATACGCAAAGAATGTTCCAGCTTTAAACTAAAATAAAAGAAAAAAAAATCAGAATTTCTTTTAAAAATTAAACACATGATCAAACTAGTACTTTGACTTTTTGTTCAAGACCATTTTGTCAGAAAAATTACCACTCTTTCATGACAAAACTAAGTACTGTATTCTAAGCATTTGTTTCTTATAAAGTATAATCAAAACTTTGTTTAAACTTATCTTAACTAAGTTATAAACCTACTAACACATCATTCTTAGTACTTATAATTACTTTTATATTTTTAATAACACATACAGATATGTTTCTAAATACAAATAATGTGCTATCATTTCTCATTAGGTCGAATCAATTTCTCAGATTTTTAATTTTTTCATGTTTTTGTATTTTTGGTTTTTTAAATTTTTTGTATTTTTCAAAATTTTCTCCCCCCTAAAAACAAAAACACAAAAGAAAAAAAATTCAAAAATAAAAAAAATCTGATGTTAATTCAATAAAAATGATTACGAAGGAAATTGATTGTTGATTACCTCACCCATGACCCTAATCCCATTTAATTTGAATAAATACTCAAAACGTTGTTTGTCAAAGGCCTTGGTGAGAAGGTCTGCCCTTTGGTCGTTTGTGTGTATTTTCACCACATCAATCAATTTCTTTTCATAACAGTCACGTACGAAATGAAACCGAATATCAATGTGCTTGGAATGTGAATGATACACTGGATTCTTGGTAATTGCAATGGCAGCCTCATTGTTTACATGAATCGGGGTAGATAGCAAATTTAGTCCATAGTCTCTCATCTGTTGTTGTATCCACAAAACTTGGAAACAACAACTGGCAGCAGTTACATATTCAGCTTCACAATTAGATGTAGCAATAGATGTTTGCTTCTTACACTGCCAAGAGACTAATCTCTCCCCCAGAAATTGTGCACCTCCAGTAGTTGATTTGGAATAAGTCTTGCATCCTCCATAGTCTGAATCACTATAAGCATGAAAGGAATAGTTATCATCCTTAGGATACCACAGACCGGTGTCTGGTGTACCCTTCAGATAACGTAAAATCCTCTTGACTGCAATCAGATGAGAAACTTTAGGCTTTGATTGATAGCGAGCACAGATACTTGTAGCAAATACAATATCCGGTCTTGAGGCTGTCAAATACATTAAGCTCCCGATCATTCCACGATATAATGTAGCATCAATTAGCTCCCCCTTAACATCAGGCTCAATTCCGTGATTGGGCGGAATGGGCGTGGAAATAGGTTTACAATCAAGCATGCTAAACCGTTTTAGCACATCTTGAATGTATTTGGTCTGATGAATAAAAATGCCATTATCAGTCTGATCTATTTGTAAGCCCAAAAAGAACTTAATGTCTGACATAGCACTCATCTCGAACTTCTCAATCATAACCTCTTTAAATTCCAAGCACAACTGTTCATCAGTAGATCCAAAGATGATGTCATCTACATAGATCTGAACAAGGCGAATGTCCTTGTCCTTTTCTCGATAAAACAGTGTTTTGTCTATCTGACCCCTCTTGAACCCGTGTTCAAGCAGGTGAGTCGAGAGAGTCTCATACCAAGCTCGAGAAGCCTGATGAAGACCATACAATGCTTCGTCAAGGATGTATACGTGATCCCGGTGGATCGGATCCTCAAACCCTGGTGACTGACAAACATACACTGTCTCCTTCAAAGACCCATAAAGGAATGCAGACTTAACATCCAGTTGAAAAACTTTAAATTTCTTGTGGGCAGCAAAAATAGAAATAATCTAATCGCTTCAAGCCACGCCACAGGTGCAAATACCTCGTCATAATCAATTCCTTCTATCTGTTTGAACCCTTGAACAACCAAACGCGCCTTGTTTCGAACAATAACGCCTCTATCGTCTCGCTTACACGTCAACCCCCACCTGGAGCCAATCTTCTTCTAAACTTTTGGCAAATACACTAAATGCCAAACTCCCAGTTTCTGAAACTGATTAAGCTCCTCTTGCATGGCCTCCACCCAGGCAGGCTCACGCAGGGCTTCAGTTACAGATTTAGGCTCAATCTGAGAAACAAATGCAGAATGCATCTGTCACACCCCCAATTTCCAACTAACGGAATCATACCGTTTGGGAACGTGACAAACCAGGATCTCAGATCATTAGACATAATGAAGACCTCTATATGAATTTCAAAACATACTTTGGTCTAAAACTGTAACATCAAAGTTTTCAAAGTTTGCGGAAGCGTTTTAAAACCATAACAAACATAACAGTTGTAAAATGTAAATTACAATGCAAAGTTTTAAATTGTTCAAATCCAAATAACTATAATGTAAAGACATGCATGCGACTCAATCTCCTAGTCCATGCCTGCTTTCTTGTGCACCTTAGCGTCCTGAGAAAACATGTAAATCAAGTCAACACAAAGTGTAACAGCAAGTGCCAAATCGTCCGGCAAGTCCGTACGGTATATGTACTTTCACTGTATTCTATGTGTACATACGTAAGCTTAACCAGTACTTATATTAACAGAATCCTAAATACAAGAAATCGTTGTACGTATTTTCGTATAAACCTAAATACATTAAGTACAACGTACATTTGAAACATTAGTTGTGTTTATTAAGTGAAAACTTAATTACAGTTAACACAACAAATCACGAGAAACAATGGAATTCAAACGATATTCAGAAACATAATCGGTTGCGATCTGATATCCACAGATGACAGGAATCAGATGACCGACAAGTCAGTATGAAAACAATGTGAAATCATGATGTATAGTTGAGTCCGACAGTGAGGAAACACAATTAAAGTATAATGCAGTGTTATTTCAGAATGACGAACTGACAGTGTGTTTGCGTGAATGACGATTCACACAAACATATCTGTGAGTTTAGAATTCTAAAATAATGACTGAAAAGTAGAAAACAAAAGTCAGAAAGCAAAACCATCGTCGTATTCGTTCGGGTGACGATTCGAACGAATTACGCGCGAAGGTTACGCGATCTGACGAAACGGCAACGAAAACACATCACGAACGAAAATAATTTAATAAAAATTAAATAAATAACATTTTACAATTTTGAAACTCATCAAAATAATTAAATTAAATCCTTTTATTTAAATCCTTTTAAATTACGCGAAATTTTCCGGTTACGCGACGAAATTGCGAACCGAGCAACGAAAACGAACCCGAACACCCTCGGGATATAAAAACCCACAAATGAGAGATTCTCTCATTTCCCCCATCTTCAACCTCTCTCCTAAACCAAAATCCCGGTTTCACCATTTTTAGGGTTTTCAAAACCTTCTCTCCTCCATATCTCTCTCATTTCTCAACCAAATCACCCCATTCTTGAACCCACTTGAAGCTCTTGACCTCTACTACACGAAAGTACAACAGATCGGGGTTAGAAACCATCAAAATTCGAGGTACAAGGCTGTTTATACTTCGAAAATTAGGGTTTTCGTCACCTAGCTTGACCACCACCTTGAAACCGGCTACGACCATCATCCTTCGAACCCTTTTTCAGTTGAGAACCCGTGAGTGCACACCACCATCAACACCACCATGAACGTGGGAACCACCTAGGCGGCGGTCGGCCGAAGCAACCCACTCAACCGCCGAATGACCTAAGGCCGAATGGCTCCTGGGCCGAAACTGCTCATACGCCGGCCACCTTCATTCGCCACCCTCATTCGATCGGCACAACCAGTCCCCATTCGACCAACCATTACTCATTCGCCGAATCACACCACCATTCGCTATACAACCAGCTGATTCGGCCATCTCATTCGAGACTCTTTCATTCGACAACCACTATGCCATTCGATAGGATCCATACTCCCTTCATTCGTAGGTCTATACTCATCTTATTTGACCAAGATTCAGTTGAGTATTCATGATGTACAGGCCGCACCCATTCATTCTTAGCAGACTTCGTGCGACCAAAGGATCCATCCATAAGCTACCCTAGCCTTGCGCTCTAGATCCAGGCCCAATAGAGAATGAACAGGCCCAGTAAATTTCCTTGCGGCCCAGCTCCACTTTGTAGGCCAAGTTAGTCGAGATTTGGACCATTTGGTTATGCACGTCACTGATTCTATTTCGAGGCCCAACAACAATGTATTCTAGCCCCTATGGGCCCAAGACAGTAACCCAAATAACATCCTCTGATGGCCCATATTTCTTGTGATGCAGCCCAGTTCATTAGCCCAACAATTCTTAAGTCGGCCCATAGGTTTTTGGTTAAGGCCCAGGTCACACGATTTCATTGTTAGCCATTAAGTCTTCACAGGTCCAAAGCCCACCCTTGGGGCTCTATGACAAGCAGTGAACTAAAGGTCCATCAATTAAATCCAAAGCTCAAATGATTCTAGTTCAATCTCACTGATACAGCCAAATGCTAGGCCCACTATCATTTCAGCTATTCTAATCTAGGCCCGGCTTGGCCCATGAACTCTTTTGGCAAAGGCCCGAGACAAAACCCTTGGGGCCCATCAAAATCTACCCGAGGCCCACAGGATTTGATTTAAGGCCCACTTTGAGGCCCTTGTCCTCACTTTCGGAGCCGTTTTGTCATTTACTTGGTCAACAACCCATTTATGGCCCAATTTCAATTCCAACAGCCTTGTATGACTCTAGGCCCAACAAATATTGCCAGGGCCCACCTTGGGCCCAATAAATTCCTTGGAGGCCCAAAAACAAGGCCCAAAAGGCCACTTGAACCCTAGTTTTGTAACTTTTGGCAAGGCCTTCATGATTCAACACCTAATATCATTGGCCCAACCTAAATTGTTGGCCCACATGACTAAAGAACTATTGTAACACTTTAACTCAACACTAACAAGTATGATAACTAAGGGATTACTACTAAAACGACAATTTTTGCAACGAGGTCTTGTAACTTATAACATGATCTCATGAAACTACAAATGGGCTTTAATACAAGCTAGATAAGACAAGAATAGATCAAAGAAAGTCTATGGATTACAAGAACCAACAATAAACAAAGATGGGCCAACAGAGACCGAAGACTTTAAGTGTTGGCCAAAGCTTATGGCTAACACATACATACACATAAAATCCCTATAATTCATACTAATAAGTTATGAACATCGTGAAATCAATACAGGATCGTGAAAAATACACTCAAGAACAATCAAGAGCGCGTACATTCTTGTTTAAGCTAAGTCAAACACAACAACTACAAGGTGAGTTCATATGCCCCTTTTACTTTAAATCTTTACTGATTTTAACTCTCGGGGCTGAGAAACATGTTTGCTTTTATTTATTTAAAAGTTTGCTTAACATGTTATTATACTTTGATTTGATAATATGAAATTGTTTATTATCGTTTATCATTGTATGCATGCTTGTATGATTATGAGATAACAGGGAAACTCATATGATTATGTTAAGATAATTTTCTTAATTATCATTACATTATAATAACTTGGTTATAAGATTGTAACTTATAACACTTAGTTATTTCCACATGATCAAATACTTAAACAATTTACACTTAATTGTATAACGAGAACATTCTCACACGGATACTTTGGGAAAACATGGATTCAGTAAATGACGATTCTTATCATTTACAGTAAATGACGATCATGATAACGTAACTTCATGGGATTCTTGTCATTTACACATATGTAACATAACGTAATAAGACATGTTCTTATTCGACTTTGTTAAACATACGAGAACATTCCCACACGGATACTTTGGGAACGCATGAATTCAGTAAATGATGATCATGATAACGTAACTTCATGGGATTCTTGTCATTTACCCCCGATTATCATAACGTAATAAGACAAGTTCTTATTCGACTTTGTTAATCACATGAGACAATCCCACACGGAAACTTTGGGGTCACACGGCGGGATAGGAGAGAATGGAATGCATTTTAATCTGATTACGTGAGGATTAAAATGGATTCCATTCGGATTCTATACGCTACATTTGGAGACATATGATGAACAGTTAACTAATACTTTTAATTAAATTAAAAGTGTAACATGAAAGTTAACCTCACAAGTAATAGAATAATATAAGGATCAGATTTAAATAATCTAAATTCCTTAATTCAACGAGGGTATATCAATACTTCGGTTTGATAACTAAACCCCTCTTACTATATTATTATTCTACATATGATGACGCAACGGACAATTCGGATAGTTGGGAAGTGGATATCTTTAGTTGTATCGCAAGTGGTGTGGAGTTTGGTTAAGTATGTGGTGGGATAGCGTCTGGGCTTGACCCTTTCTTGATTCCCTATATATAAGCATACTTAGCTAGGCGATATACTACTTGTACATATAACTGAGGAGAGGCCATTGGGTGGAACAGGTGAACAAATATACAAGCAACAGTTAATACATTGTGAATGTGTGCATGATTAGTTCAATGGTTTTCAATCTACTTACTTATGAACTCACCAACCTAGTGTTGACTTTGTTTAAATTACATGTTTTCTCAGGTGACGAACAGGTGTAGAAACTTATATGCAAGTGATAAGCTAGTGGACTCATAGAAGACCTAGCTTTCTTTTGATTGCATACATTTTGATATGACAGAACTTGAATCACTTTTGTATATCTTGTACAGATCAAGATATAAACTCATTGATTCTTTTGATTAGATTTACTTAGTTAAATTATGAAGTACAATGTAATTTAACTTTGTAATTCTATTTCATGTCATGATTAGCATTTCTCATTTATATCTCATGTGCTATGTAAACAATCTGATCATTTGATTATCAACACAATGATATCGCGCCCCGGGAACTTTCCGCCCGACGGGAAAACACGATCCGTTCCCGCCGGCCCGGGGTGTGACACAAAGGTTGGTGCATTACACAGGTTTCGGTATTCACAATTGTTTGAAACAATAGTTTGAATATAAGTTTGTAGATAACATAATCACACATTGCATAGTCATGATAGCTAGTCATATATATACTATTTACATAAGTGGTCGACACCGAAGCTGACTAGTGCATGCTATCGCATGTTTTGCCTTGCCACTATTGTCTAGCACAAACAATAGTAATGAATGTTTGGTTAGTCAAACACCTGCGTAGATCCCATCTACCAAGTGAGGTTTATCAAACCTAATAGATCTATTTCCAACAACCACGCTTTGCGCTACGGCAAACTAAACGGTTCGAAGTGTGAGGACTTTTAAATGCTATGTTGTCACATAATGTAAACAGCTAACTCATGCAAGTGATATGTATCCAAAAGTGTTTGTTGCACATGTTTTATCCCCCAAAACAGTTTAAAATAAGAAAGGGCCGTGTACGCACCTTTGATTGTTGCAGAATGATCAAATACGTGAACTCGCGTAGATAATCCTCTTACGAAGGATCTGTATTTAAACAATAACATAGTGTTATTCGGAAAGTCGTTTTGTGCATGAAATCACATACGTGTCAACACACGTATGTTAGATAATTAGAATCGTGCATCTAAAAGTACGCGTGCTTTTAGAATCGTTTAAGTAAAATCATATAACCATATATGATTTCATAACGTAATTATACACGATTACGTTTTCGGAGCAAAATATAAATTTTATCGTTTCATGTTGTTCGGGATTCAAATCTGGTTCCAACGCAACTGGAACGAATCGAATCGGAGTTATAACGAAAAAGATATGGGCAAAATACTAAAAAAATGACCTTAAAATCCTAAAAACTGTTGGAGCCGGGTTCGAACCCGTGACCTCCAACACTAAACACACACCATCTACCATGTCAACCCATCAAACAATTGCAAACAGATGGCCCGATTAATTCTTTTAAACCCAACCCAACCGGTTCCCTTGAATTCCCTTTGACCGACCCAACTAGCATCCAATTGGACCTCGGTTCGAACCCGATCGAACTCAAAACCATAGGGGTTATGTTCCTGGGATCCAACCGACCCTGCATGTGGTTTTAATTTGAAAATGAACCACTATAACTCGATTAATCAGTTATATACATGTTCGAACTCCAACCCATCAATTTCTAATCAAAATCAATCGAATTGATGATCACTTGATCTTTAATTCATAGGGTTTTCATCAATTCCGTAATTTCGGAACCTTCTGTAGTCAATAATTTAAAAATCAAATTTGATTTCTTCTAAAACCCCAAACCCGATTGTTTGTCAAGAACACTAAACTTAAAATCGTTCAATTCTTAATTCTATGATGAAATTAGCATAGCATTAACATTACTCGGGATCTTCTGAATCACTCTAAGTGTTTTGATTTGATTATAAAATACTTCTAAATAGAAATCCCCAAAATCGTTTTGTCCTAGAACCCTAGAATTCGAAAACCTTAAATTCGTGATTGTTATATCAAATCAACATATGGTTCTCCTTTATACAAGCATTTCGAAACTTTCTGTGTGGATTAATTTCATTCTTAAACTCGATTTAACCTAAACCCCCAAATCGTTAATACGAAGAACCCTAGAATTCAAATTTCATCAAAACGATGTTATCATCAGAAATTGGCTTATGATTTTGCTTAATCGGGAATTTTAGGTTGTGTAGAAGTGGTAACTTACTTGATTTGATGCCGAATAGATGTAGTTCCACTATATACTTGAGGTTCGGCCTACTCCCGATTGACTTCTTCACTCTGCAACCTCTGGACTGAAATTGTGGTATGTAGAAAGTTCTAATGATGCCGACTAGTGTATTTGAAGTTTCAATTTTATGTATTAAAACCGAATTGTGAGATTTTGATAATGGGTTATAACGGTTTCGACTTTTAGCCTACTAATCGTGTTTAATTCGAAGTTGTTGGGTCCTATAACGCATGATTGCTGTTAAGGATCATTAGTATACATAATTGGGAAGTTTAATTCGATCCATTACTACTGTTTCAATTGAATTTTGAATTAAATTGCTAGTTTGGCCGAAATTTGACTTATAAAAGTCAAAATTTGATAATTTAATCCTTTACAAGTTAAAACCTTCCAATTTAGGTATTCTAGACTTGATTTTACTTAATTCTAATCTCTTAGATTTGATTTTGTTCGATTACATAACCTTTCGGTTTACAAAGTTGAACCAAAAATCCCGAATTGTCACTAATCGGGCCAATTGAACATTATTGGGCTTGGTTAACCCAATTGGGCCTCATAAATACCGTTAGGCCTACCTTGGGCCTCATTGGGCCTACCTTGGCCTCATTGGGCCTACCTTGGTCTCATTGGGCCTTCCTTGACCTTATTGGGCCTTCCTTGGCCTTATTGGGCCTACCTTGGCCTTATTGGGCCTACCTTGGGCCTCATTTTTGTGATTTCGATATTTTCAGTTAACGAGGTTAATTCGAAAAGTCGGATTGTCACATCATCCCCTTGTTGAAGGAATTTTCGTCCCGAAAATTAGGAAATGTTAGGAGTAGTTAGGAAACTACTTACGAGTTTAAATTGTACGTGTGAGTGTGGTTTGATCATTCCGTGTGCTTGTGTGTACTCACACACAAAATCTAATGCTTGCAACATCACAACTAAGTGTGATCGTTCAATGTGACTGTTTGCGTGTACACTAGTTAGTTCACCTAACTGTGACTGTTTGTGTTTGATCGTACTGTGCTGTGTAACCTCACACATAGTGAGTGTCTGTAACTGTTTGTACTATGCAACCCCGCACATAGCAAATTGTGTGTAACCAATCATGCATGTACTACCATAACATGTAACATATGAGATGTAGCACATAAAATGTATAAAATGTAATGTAGCACAAATGTTTATAACAAAACCAATTGAATAAAGTGTTTGTGCTTATAGTTTGAAATTTGCAGTGTTGATGTGTGAAACATCACGTCATCCCCTTGTTGAAGGAAATTTCGTCCCGAAATTTAACGTGCGTTCTCAGTATTTGTTGCTGTTGTTTTGAACAGATGAGGATACTTCTTCATCAATTGATCTTCTCTTTCCCATGTGAATTCAGGACCACGTCTTGAATTCCACCGAACTTTGACTATTGGAATTTTGCTTTGTTTGAGTTGTTTGACCTCTCGGTCCATGATTTCTGTTGGTTCTTCAATGAATCGTAACTGTTCATCCACTTGTATTTCCTCCAGTGGCACAATCAATGTCTCATCAGAAAGACATTTCTTTAAATTCGATACGTGAAAGACATCATGAACTCCACTGAGTTCATCCGGTAATTTTAGTTGATATGCAACCGGACCAATCCTTTTCAGAATCTCAAAAGGTCCTACGTAACGTGGACTAAGCTTTCCGCGCTTACCGAATCGTATCACACCTTTCCAAGGTGATACCTTTAGAAGAACTCGGTCTCCTACTTGAAATTCCAATGGTTTTCGACGTTTGTCAGCATAACTCTTCTGTCGATCCCGGGCCGCTGCCATACGGTTCCGGATTTGAACTATCTTTTCTGTCGTTTCGTGTAGTAATTCGGGACCTGTTATTTGACTGTCACCAATTTCAGCCCAACAAACTGGTGAACGACATTTGCGACCATACAAAACTTCAAACGGTGCTGCCTGAATACTTGTATGATAACTATTGTTATAAGAGAATTCCACTAACGGTAAGTGGTTTTCCCAGCTATCACCAAAGTCAATTACACAAGCTCGTAACATATCCTCGAGCGTTTGAATCGTACGTTCACTTTGACCGTCAGTCTGTGGATGATATGCGGTACTCATATCCAAACGAGTTCCCAAGGACTTATGAAGTGACTTCCAAAAGTTGGAAGTAAATCGCGCATCCCGATCTGATATGATGGAAATTGGCACGCCATGCCGTGCTACCACTTCCTTGATGTAAATGCGAGTCAGTTTCTCCATCTTGTCGGTTTCCTTGATTGCTAAGAAGTGTGCAGATTTCGTTAATCGATCAACAATTACCCATATCGTATCACAACCACTCGGTGTACGGGGTAACTTAGTAATGAAGTCCATCGAAATCTGTTCCCATTTCCACATCGGTATCTCTGGTTGTTGCAGTAAACCAGATGGTTTCTGATATTCAACTTTGACTTTAGAACAAGTCAAACATTTGCTAACATATCTAGCAATATTAGCTTTCATGTGAGGCCACCAATACAGTGCCTTCAAGTCATGATACATCTTGTCTGACCCCGGATGGACTGAATATCTGGACTTGTGTGCTTCATCCATCACAAGTTCCCTTAAATCTCCGTACAAAGGTATCCACAGTCGATTAATGAAATAACGAATTCCATCAGGTTTAACATCCAACTGTGTTTCCATCCCCCGTAAGGATTCATGTACCAGATTATCCTTTTCTAAGGCTCCCAGTTGAGCACTGCGTACCTTGTCAGGTAAATCAGTATGTATTGTCATCATAAGTGCGCGAACCCGTCTTGTTGAAGTGTCTTTTCTGCTTAAAGCATCAGCTACCACATTAGCTTTTCCCGGGTGATACTTAATCGCGCATTCGTAGTCGTTCAACAACTCAACCCATCGTCGCTGTCTCATATTAAGCTCCTTCTGATCAAAGATATGTTGCAAACTCTTATGATCAGTGTAAATGGTACACTTAGTTCCATACAAGTAATGCCGCCAAATCTTCAAAGCAAACACCACTGCTCCTAACTCCAAGTCATGAGTAGTGTAATTCTTTTCGGGTGGTCGTAGTTGCCTTGAAGCGTAAGCAATCACTTTATCACGTTGCATCAATACATATCCCAAACCCTGTGCAGATGCATCACAATACACCACAAAGTCTTCCGTCCCTTCCGGTAAGGACATAATCGGTGCACTTCTGTTTCAATAACTGGAATGCAGCTTCCTGTTTATCCGTCCAGTTATACTTCGTTCCTTTGTGCGTAAGAGCTGTAAGTGGTTGAGCGATCTTTGAGAATCCCTCAATGAATCGTCGGTAATAACCCGCCAAACCAAGGAATTGTCGTACCTCGGTAGGTGTCTTTGGCGCTTCCCAATTCTTAATCGCTTCAATCTTTGCTGGATCCACATGTATGCCCTTTTCATTGACTATATGACCCAAGAATTGTACTTCTCGCATCCAGAAATCACATTTCGAAAACTTAGCGTACAATTGTTCCTGTTTCAGTAACTCCAGTAACAATCGGAGATGTTCAGCATGCTCCTCCTCGGTCTGAGAATAGATGAGAATGTCATCAATGAAAACAATGACAAACTTATCAAGGTAAGGTTTACAAACACGATTCATGAGATCCATGAATACAGCTGGAGCGTTTGTCAACCCAAATGGCATGACCAAGAACTCATAATGGCCATAGCGCGTCCTGAATGCTGTCTTCGGAATATCCTCCTCCTGAACTCTTAGTTGATGATAACCCGATCTGAGATCAATCTTCGAGTAGTAACTCGAACCTTGCAACTGATCGAACAGATCGTCAATTCTGGGTAACGGATACCGGTTTTTGATAGTAACCTTGTTAAGTTCCCGGTAATCGATACACATACGGAAAGTCCCGTCCTTCTTCTTAACAAACAAAACTGGAGCTCCCCATGGTGAAAAACTAGGTCGTATGAAACCCTTATCCAACAACTCTTGCAGTTGTGTAGATAACTCTTGCATCTCTGAAGGTGCAAGTCGATAAGGCGCCCTAGCTATCGGTGCTGCATCTGGTGTCAGGTCGATTCGGAATTCCACCTGTCTGATAGGCGGTTATCCTGGTAAGTCTTCTGGAAATACTTCTGGAAATTCACAAACTATTGGAATGTCTTCAATCTTCTTCTCAGCTACCGGCTTTTCAGTTATAAGTGTTATAACTGCCGTATGACCTTTACGTAGACATTTATGTGCTTTCATACAAGATATGAGGCGCAGTGGTGTACTGGTCTTTTCACCTTGTACGTACAGTGTCTCTCCATTTGTAAGAGGTATACGAACGATCTTTTCATGGCATACTATTTCAGCCTGATGTTTGGACAACCAGTCCATGCCAATGACCACATCAAAACTGCCTAAAGTGATAGGCATAAGATCAATTTCCAATGTCTGACCCATCAAATCAAGTATACATCCCTTAAGGATTTGTTCACTTACAATTAACTTACCATCAGCTAATTCTACAGTGTATGGACTATCTAAGGCAGTGGGACTAACATTTAGCAACTTAGCAAGTGAACTAGATACAAAACTCCGGTCGGCACCAGTGTCAAATAACATAGAGCATAGTGATTATTTAAGAGAAATGTACCCGTAACAATATTAGGATCCTCCCGTGCTTGACGTCCTCCAATCACAAACGCCCTGCCCCTAGCACCATTATTGTTGTTATTGTTGTTGTTATTGGTGCCATTGCCGTTACCGTTGCCGTTGCTATTGGCATTGTTATCCCCGCCTTTCTTGAGTTGTGGGCAATCCTTTTTAAAGTGCCCCATCTTGCCACACTCAAAACAACCCTTCTGTGCGTTGTTCTGATTATTATTCTGATTGTTGTGATTGTTTTGCAGCTCTCCGCGACAATCCTTAGCTGCATGCCCAACCTTACCACACCGTTGGCACTTAACTTTATCACACTGATTTCCTGCATGATGAAATCCACGTCTGTTGCACTTTGGATGTTTACCGATATAACCCCCTGATGATGATGATTGCTGACCACTATTCGAGTTGTGATAAGACTTGTTTGAGTCTTGCTTCCGGTTCTGCTGAAACAACTGTTGGTTGTAACTCTTGGAGTTGTTACCTTCCCACTTTCTCTTGTGGTCTCCCACCTTAGTAGCTGATGTCCATTTAGGCAGAGTCCCTTGTAACACCGCCTGATCAGTCAGTTGGTGCGCTAAACGAACAGCTTGTTGAATTGTTGTGGGATTTGCAGAAGTGACCAATCCCTGGATCTGAGGCACCAATCCCCCGATGTACCTCTCTATCCACTTGCTTGCGGGAGTAGCCATGTGAGGTAGAAGTCTGGCTAATTCATGAGATCGAGTCGTGTACTCCTCGATGTTGGACCCTTCCATCTTGAGGTGCCAATATTCCTCCTCTAATTTCTGCATCTCACTGCGAGGACAGTACTCCTCCTGCAGCAAGGTCTTGAAACCATTCCAGGTTAAGGCATTGGCTTCACCCAAGCCCAAAGTCTGAACATTGGAATTCCACCAGGTTAATGTGGACCCTCCAACGTACCCGTAGCATACTTGACTTTGCTCTCATCAGGACAGTTGCACATCTCAAACACTGATTCAGCCTTCCCAATCCATCGAAGGAGTCCAATGGCCCCCTCCGATCCTTTGAAGTTATGTGGCTTACAGTCCAATAACATCTTGAACTTGCATGCCTGTGGGTTAACCAGTCCCCCTGCCGGACCCTATGGCCCTGTATTGTGTGTCTGAGCGTAGTTCGCGATAGCCTCCGCAACCCTGTTATTAATCAGCTCATTGAGCTCAGAAACTGTCATGTGAACGTTCCCCTCAGCAATTATCTTCCTAGTTAAAAGAAGTGTTAGAGCGTTATCAAAGTCCAATGTGACATGTGTAAATAATACAACAAACACAACATGTAATATATAAATCAACACAACTGTTGGCAATAAATAATAGTTTTTCAATAGATAGAAATCTGATTTGAGTACAATACTTTTGAAATCGAAACATAAATTTTCCAACCATCTAATGTAGGGACACAACCCGCCCCTAATAAGTTTAAACAAAATAAAGAAAATCAATCATCCTCAACAGTGGATTCAGGATCAGAATCAACAGCTGGTGCTGGTTCTTCCCCTTCCTCCTCTTCATCCTCTTCCTGCTCTTCCTCATTCTCCGAGACCACCAATTCTTCCAAGGCTTCAAGTCTGCCTTCCAAAATCTCAGCTCGGTTCTCAGAAGCTTCGAGACGACCAGTCAAATGGATGATCTCATCTCGCATCGCATTAACCAGGTGAGCAAGGTTATCTTGTCTTTCGTTTGCATCCCAGAGTTCCCGTACATTGTATTCAATCCTATCGTTTGCCCAGTATAAATCCTCACGTAGCTTGGCAATCTCCTCAGAATCAGTCCGCTGCCTCTTAGGCTCAGGAACATCCAGTGCAGGTGGTGGATGAGTAGAAGGTCCCTCAGTAGGAATCTCCTGAGTACCCTCTGCTGGCTCCTCCTCTAGATCCTCATCCGGGTCCTCCTCCGGATCCTCCTCCGGGTCCTCCTCCGGATCCTCCTCCGGATCCTCCTCCGGGTCTGAATCATCTCTCTCAGATGGTGGAGGAGATGGGATAGGTGGTGCTGGTGATGATGGTGGTGCTGGAACTACCGGCTCCTCATCCTCCGAATCATCAATGTATATGTATGGTGCTGATGATGAAGATGCCATGCCTGTTACATAATACTTTATGTAAGTGCAGTGCAATAGAATTGTGTAAGCAAGTCTATTACATAATGCCATATGTAATTTCTAAGTGATATGTGTAAGCATACGTGTCTAATGTCTAACAGTCATAGTCTAAGTCTACAAATTCAAACCTAGTTCGCTATAACCAATGTCTCTGATACCAATCTGTCACACCCCCAATTTCCAACTAACGGAATCATACCGTTTGGGAACGTGACAAACCAGGATCTCAGATCATTAGACATAACGAATACCTCTATATGAATTTCAAAACATACTTTGGTCTAAAACTGTAACATCAAAGTTTTCAAAGTTTGCGGAAGCGTTTTAAAACCATAACAAACATAACAGTTGTAAAATGTAAATTACAATGCAAAGTTTTAAATTGTTCAAATCCAAATAACTATAATGTAAAGACATGCATGCGACTCAATCTCCTAGTCCATGCCTGCTTTCTTGTGCACCTTAGCGTCCTGAGAAAACATGTAAATCAAGTCAACACAAAGGTTGGTGCATTACACAGGTTTTGGCATTCACAATTGTTTGAAACAACAGTTGGAATATAAGTTTGCAGATAACATAATCACACATTGCATAGTCATGATAGCTAGTCATATATACTATTTACATAAGTGGTCGACACCGAAGCTGACTAGTGCATGCTATCGCATGTTTTGCCTTGCCACTATTGTCTAGCACAAACAATAGTAATGAATGTTTGGTCAGTCAAACACCTGCGTAGATCCCATCTACCAAGTGAGGTTTGTCAAACCTAATAGATCAATTTCCAACTACCACGCTTTGCGCTACAGCAAACTAAACGGTTCGAAGTGTAAGGAGTTTTAAATGCTATGTTGTCACATACTGTAAACAGCTAACTCATGCAAGTGATATGTATCTAAAAGTGTTTGTTGCACATGTTTTCTCACCCAAAACAGTTTAAAATAAGAAAGGGCCGTGTACGCACCTTTGATTGTTGCAGAATGATCAAATACGTGAACTCGCGTACATAATCCTCTTACGAAGGATCTGTATTTAAACAATAACGTAGTGTTATTCGGAAAGTCGTTTTGTGCATGAAATCACATACGTGTCAACACACGTATGTTAGATAATTAGAATCGTGCATCTAAAAGTACGCGTGCTTTTAGAATCGTTTAAGTAAAATCATATAACCATATATGATTTCATAACGTAATTATACACGATTACGTTTTCGAGCAAAATATAAATTTTATCGTTTCATGTTGTTCGGGATTCAAATCTGGTTCCAACGCAACTGGAACGAATCGAATCGGAGTTATAACGAAAAAGATATGGGCAAAATACTAAAAAAATGACCTTAAAATCCTAAAAACTGTTGGAGCCGGGTTCGAACCCGTGACCTCCAACACTAAACACACACCATCTACCATGTCAACCCATCAAACAATTGCAAACAGATGGCCCGATTATTTCTTTTAAACCCAACCCAACCGGTTCCCTTGAATTCCCTTTGACCGACCCAACTAGCATCCAATTGGACCTCGGTTCGAACCCGATCGAACTCAAAACCATAGGGGTTATGTTCCTGGGATCCAACCGACCCTGCATGTGGTTTTAATTTGAAAATGAACCACTATAACTCGATTAATCAGTTATATACATGTTCGAACTCCAACCCATCAATTTCTAATCAAAATCAATCGAATTGATGATCACTTGATCTTTAATTCATAGGGTTTTCATCAATTCCATAATTTCGGAACCTTCTGTAGTCAATAATTTAAAAATCAAATTTGATTTCTTCTAAAACTCCAAACCCGATTGTTTGTCAAGAACACTAAACTTAAAATCGTTCAATTCTTAATTCTATGATGAAATTATCATAGCATTAACATTACTCGGGATCTTCTGAATCTCTCTAAGTGTTTTGATTTGATTATAAAATACTTCTAAATAGAAATCCCCAAAATCGTTTTGTCCTAGAACCCTAGAATTCGAAAACCTTAAATTCGTGATTGTTATATCAAATCAACATATGGTTCTCCTTTATACAAGCATTTCGAAACTTTCTGTGTGGATTAATTTCATTCTTAAACTCGATTTAACCTAAACCCCCAAATTGTTAATACGAAGAACCCTAGAATTCAAATTTCATCAAAACGATGTTATCATCAGAAATTGGCTTATGATTTTGCTTAATCGGGAACTTTAGGTTGTGTAGAAGTGATAACTTACTTGATTTGATGCCGAATAGATGTAGTTTGACTATATACTTGAGGTTCGGCCTACTCCCGATCGACTTCTTCACTCTGCAACCTCTGGACTGAAATTGTGGTATGTAGAAAGTTCTAATGATGCCGACTAGTGTATTTGAAGTTTCAATTTTATGTATTAAAACCGAATTGTGAGATTTTGATAATGGGTTATAACGGTTTCGACTTTTAGCCTACTAATCGTGTTTAATTCGAAGTTGTTGGGTCCTATAACGCATGATTGCTGTTAAGGATCATTAGTATACATAATTGGGAAGTTTAATTCGATCCATTACTACTGTTTCAATTGAATTTTGAATTCAATTGCTAGTTTGGCCGAAATTTGACTTATAAAAGTCAAAATTTGATAATTTAATCCTTTACAAGTTAAAACCTTCCAATTTAGGTATTCTAGACTTGATTTTACTTAATTCTAATCTCTTAGATTTTATTTTGTTCGATTACATAACCTTTCGGTTTACAAAGTTGAACCAAAAATCCCGAATTGTCACTAATCGGGCCAATTGAACATTATTGGGCTAGGTTAACCCAATTGGGCCTCATAAATACCATTAGGCCTACCTTGGGCCTCATTGGGCCTACCTTTGCCTCATTGGGCCTACCTTGGTCTCATTGGGCCTTCCTTGACCTTATTGGGCCTTCCTCGGCCTTATTGGGCCTACCTTGGGCCTCATTTTTGTGATTTCGATATTTTCAGTTAACGAGGTTAATTCGAAAAATCGGATTGTCACAGCATCCATAACTCTTGAGCCCCATGATTTCGCTCCAACTTGACATACAAACTCTCATTTGTAAGTTGCCTTCGCGTCTGTACTCCAACAGACGGATCTCCAATAATCTGCTCCACAGGATGATTCACATGAACTCTGGACACTGGCACTTGCGGGACTCCAACACCATGATCAAGATTTGTGATATTCTGATCTTCATCTTGATCTTGAGAAACTGCTTCTTCAAAAACATCCTGATCATCCTCCGATGACCAGTCATCATTAACTGCTTCTAAAATGCCTTCCTCAGTTGGATGATTATCATCAACCTGATGAGAAACTCCTTGATCTTCAGAATTTTGTAAGTCATATAACATCTGCAATGAGATTTCATCATCAGTAACATTAGGAGACAAGTTAAAAGACTCGAAAAGTTTATCATAATCGAATAACCAATTTGGACCTTTGCCTTCAGGTATAGGTGTATGTCTTTGAACATCCACATTATACCAAAGTTCCACAACACCCGTGCGTTTGTTAAACACACGTTTGTTGGGTAGACTATATCCAAGAAAGAAACCTTCTTCAACCTTAGAGTTGAATTTAGCATCTTTCTTGAGCATGGTACAAGGAGCCCCGAAAGGTTCCAAGTGTTCCAAATTTGGTTTCTGATTCTGAAGAAGTTCATAACAAGTCTTGTTATGTCTTTTGACTATCAGCACTCGGTTGAGAGTAAAACAGGCGGTCGCTACAGCTTCACTCCAGAAAGTGATGGGCAGCTTCGAATCAGCGAGCATCGTTCGAGCAGACTCTATCAATGTACGATTCTTCCTTTCAGCTACACCGTTCATCTGTGGTTCATACGGTGCACTAAATTGCTGCTGGATGCCCTTTGAATCACAGAATGCTTCCATGTTCTGATTCTTGAATTCTGTCCCATTGTCTAATCGAACATGCCTAACCCTCAACTTGTACAAAATCTCAAATCTGTTTACCAACAAAACAAAATTTTCATAAGTTTCAGATTTAAACTTTAAGAACATTACACATGAAAATCTAGAAAAATCATCGGTCACAACAAAACAATATGATTCACCACCGATACTCTTCACATTAATCGGTCCAAACAGATCCATGTGAAGTAGTTCCAATGGTTTATCAATTGAAAACACTGTTTTGGACTTATGTGACCTCCTTTTCTATTTACCCTTCTTACAGGAAATACACACATCAGGTAACATAACATCCGTTCATCTCACGAAAATCTTTCAACAAACTGATCTCTCCTGTCATGTGCCGTGAACATCCACTATCAACAATCCAGCGACTGTTGATATGGCCCGTGAATGCCACCTGCACCATAAATTAAAACATTAAATGATCAGTACCAAAAGGGATGACTCCCGCCATTTCGGCGTTGAGTCTCCCCGAACAGCCTCCTGCCATTCGATCTTGATGAACTACTTGAAGACCCTTCTTCCAAGTATTCATCCTTCCTCACAAAAAATCTATCATCTGACCTGGGTTTGGATTTCCAAAAAGAATTAGAATTAACATTTTGTTTTGAAAATCTTTTAGGAGAAAAATTGTCATAAAATTCATCATCAGATGATGATGTCTTTTTCAAAACTCTTTTAACCTTTTGTTGGTTTTCAAAAAATAGTCTTTTATGAAACTTGTCCTCCTTGACCCAGACACACTCAGGATCAAATTTTCTGAGTATTCTCATCTCCTTTTCACTAGGTTGTACCCTCCTAGGACTCCCACCAGAATGGATCACATGACTGTCATTAACAGAAGATTTCTTCTTGACCTTGTGATTTGGACAATTGACTGAAATATGTCATTTTCCTCCACAAGTAAAACACTGTCTTGTTTCACGTGGAGTAAAAGTATGATATCGGTTACAAGTATCCAAATCACATTCGGCAATGACATGACCCACTTTCCCACATCTGTAGCATTTCCTTGATGACACAGTCTTTGGTTTTAATTCATTACACCTCTTAGATGAACCCAAAGTTTTAATTCCTTCGAACACACATTTTCGTGTACTCAATTTCGAGTACACACTTATTTTATTTTGATTTAAATTTCTAACTTTTATAAAATAAAATAAAATAAAATCAAATAAAATAAAAACTTTGGACAAGTTTAAGGTTTAGTCGGGTCAAATTCGTGGGATCAAACCTGTCGTCAAAATTTTACTAGCTTAATAAATTTCTTAACGAAGCACAACTTTTAAACAACTATTCCCCACCAATGATTTCCACTCGTGATTCCATTACTTAAAAATCAGTCATATGATCAAGGTTTTTGTAAAAATATCTTATGGAAATTTGTGATCGGTTAGATTGTAAAACTAGATTAACATGCAACCTATCAATTTTGTTAAATTCTTTGTTTCAAACTTTGATTGTGTTTCAACGAACTTAAAACATTTTGACAGAGTTTAGGTGAGAAAAGAAAAGAACAGATCTATTAGTTTAGAATCAAGAAGAAGAAGGGGTTCTATCATCTTGTGCTCATTGGCATCTTTTGTTTACTGATCTGCAGACACATTGGCCTTAACGTCACACATCCAGGTCTTTGCTTATGCAAAACAAAGGATGCTTTAGTAGACATTTCCCGCTCTTTGTTTGCACAAAACATAGGAAATATCCGAGTTTTTCATACACAATTTCAAGTTTATCGAAACACAATCTTGTTTTGATTTAAGGACTTAAACAAGAAGTCAAATAGTTGTCTTACATTTCTAGTTATCTAATAAACACAATTTCACACTTATTTATTTATTTATATTTATTTTAATTGATCAAGATTGATTCTCTCATTTGGAAAACTTGTTTTAACTTCTTAGTGTCTAATAGATATTCAAAGTTGTTATTCTTTTAGAAATTTTATTTAGATTGTGAAATTTTGATCCTCATAAATTATTTCACTTCCCAATTTGATCGATTCACTTTGCTTGTCCAAATAAACTCTTTTTCTATTTTCTTAAAGTTTGAAAAGATAAAATCTTTTTGTAATTTTCTTGAATAACAAAAGGCAGGATTTCCTTTCCTTATGTTTTTTTAAAAAAAACTTAACTCCCCCTAAACTTGTAGATCATCTTAGACTAACTCAAAGACCGAAAATCTTTTTGTATTTTCTTAAATATTTTAACTCAAAAATCAAAAATCTTTCTGTTATTTTTGTATATTTTGACTCAAAGACCAAAAATCTTTTTTTTTTGTTTTTTTGTAAATTTTCTCCCCCTAAATTTGTGATTTAAAAATTAAAATTAAAACAAAACACAAATTTTAACGTATTTACAAAAATACCCTTTTTATTCAAAGCTTATTAGTTTGAGAGAGGCAAGTAAGTGATGGAAGCGTGCTGTACTGAACGGTTTTGTGAAAAGATCTGCCAGATTGTCATCTGTATGGACCTTTTCAAGATGAATTAGTTTCCGTTCGAAACAGTCATGGATGAAGTGAATACGGATATCAATATGTTTAGTTTTGAAACGTTGTACCGGACTTTTGACGATCTGTAAGGCGGCTTCATTGTCACAATAAATAGGAGAGTCAAGAAAATTCAAACAGTAATCGAGGAGTTGCTGTTGCATCCATATAACCTGGGAGCAGCAACTGGAGGCAGCAACATATTCCGCTTCCGCAGTCGATGTGGATACAGTGGTTTGTTTCTTGCATTGCCATGAAACAAGGCGGTCTCCCAAGTATTGCCAACCACCAGTGGTTGATTTCCTGTCCAGATTACATCCATCAAAGTCACTGTCTGAGTATGCAAATAAACGAAACTCAGAGTTCTTTGGGTACAAAAGACCAAGACGAGGTGATATCTGGCACACTAACAAACTGAAAACATGATGTCTGGATGACTAGCAGTCAGATACATCAGAGAACCGATCGTCGAGCGATAGAGGTGTTGATCAACATCTTCACCATCCAAATCCGAAGTTAAGACAGGACGAGCAGCCATAGGAGTGGATGCCGGCTTTGATTCCATCATTTTGAACTTGGTCAAAATATCTGTGACATACTTTCCTTGGTGAATCAGCACACCCTTTGAATCTTGCTTCACCTGCAGACCAAGAAAGGAGGTCAAATCTCCCATTGCACTCATTTCAAACTTCTTCTTCATCACCCCTTCAAATTCCTTGCACAACGTCGAGCTTGTGGAGCCAAATATAATGTCATCCACATAGATTTGGACGAGAATCAAATCATCCTTATCCTTGCGAACAAACAGAGTTTGATCGATGGCTCCACGGGTATATCCATTTGCATGCAAGTGATCAGTAAGCGTAGCATACCATGCTCGTGGTGCTGGATGAAGACCATAAAGTGCCTTGTCTAACTTGTAGACATGGTCTGGATACTGAGAATCTTCAAAGCCTGGGGGTTGGCACACATAGATTTCTTCCTTTACCTTTCTATACAAGAAGGCGGTCTTCACATCCATCTAATACACTGTGAAGTTCATGTATGAGGCATAGGCCATGAAAATCCGTATGGCTTCAAGTCTTGCAACTGGTGCAAAGACTTCCTCATAATCTATCCCTTCCTGTTGATAGAAGCCCTGAACTACCAATCGTGCCTTGTTTCTGATAATGACTCCTGAGTGATCTCTTTTGTTTCTGAAAACCCATCTGGTTCCTATAGGCAGTTTTCCTTTGGGCAGGGGAACCAGATTCCATACTTTAAGTTTCTGAAATTGCATCAGCTCCTCCTGCATCACCTCAACCCAGCTAGATTCCATGAGAGCCATCTTGACATTCTTGGGCTCAACCTGCGAAATGAAATATGAGTATAAACAAGAATTAATTGGACCTGATTCGCTTTGTGAAAGAGTCCTTTCGGGCAAGACATTCTGAGCTGGAATTGACCGGCTCCGGGTGAGAACTCCTTCTGAAAGAGGTCCAATGATGTTTTCCACATGATGATCCTTGTTGATGTTAAGAGTTGGCACTTCCTCCACAGCTAAGTTGTCAAGTAGATTGCTGAGGTGTGTCAGTTGATTGTCATTTGAGGAAGATAGATCATCAGTAGGAGCAACTTCATTTGTTGTAGCTCCTTGATTCACACAATGTTCCTCAGGAATGTTATATGAGAACAATGGATTATCAAAGGTCTGATGAGAGGAGGACGAAACTTGATCAGTTTCTGGAAGTGGCTGAACAGACTGAGAAGTATCTGGTTCTGATGGAAGAACTTCATGTATCGGAGTGGGCTGTTCTGGAGGGGCATGATTGTGCATGCCTGGAGGGTCAACTGTCAAGAGATTAGGATCACATGGAACATAGTCAACCCTATAGTCCACATCATCACCCTTGTAGAAATCATCGGTCTGCTTGGATGATTCTGGGTTCTCGGATGGATTGTTAGAGGGCCTGAAAGTAGAATCATACTCAAATAGCCAATTTGGACCATAACCAGCATCGGTAGAGTTCATCTCTTGCCAATCCATATAGTATGATTCCACGATCATCCGAGTCTTCTTGTTGCAAACTCTGTAAGCTGCTCTCTCGGATGAATAACCCACAAAGTAACACTCATTTTCCTTGTCGTGAAACTTGTGATTAGGCTCTGTATGAAGAAGAGTGCAAGGACATCCAAATGACTTGAAGTGACCAAATTTGGGCTTTTGATTGAAGAGAATCTCGTAGGGAGTCTTCTGATGGCGCTTGTTCAAGAGTCCTCGATTTTGAACATAGCAAGCGGTGTTAACTACTTCGGCCCAAAAGAAGATTGGCAGCTTAGATTCTGACAGCATTGTTCGTGTAGCTTCTATAAGCATTCTGTTCCTCCTTTCAGCAACACCATTTTGCTGAGGAGTTCTGGCTGCACTGTACTGCCTAGCAATCCCTTTCTCATCGCAGAAATCTATAAGAGTCTGATTTCTAAATTCAGTGCCATTATCAGTTCTAATCACCTTGACCTTTAGATTCTTCTGATTTTCAATTAAGGTAATGAACTTCTTCAGAATCTCTGGTGTTTCATCCTTCTTGGCCAGAAAGGACACCCAAGTGAATCTGGAATAATCATCTGTCACAACAAGACAATATGACTTCTTCCCGATACTCATTACGCTGACTGGTCCGAAGAGATCCATATGAAGAAGTTGAAGAACTGAAGAGATAGAATTGAACACTTTAGGCTTGTGGGGTCTCTTGTGTTGCTTCCCCTTGGCACAAGCGATGCACTTCTCAATAGTAGAGAAATCTTTTGAAGGCAAACCGATGACGTGATCTCCATTAGCGAGTCTGTTTAGATTCTTAAGATTTACGTGACCCAGTCGCCGATGCCATAACAGATAATCATGCTCTGATGCCTTTGAGAACAAACAAGTGTTCTCTGTGAATGAATCTGAGTTCATGTTGATAATGTAAGCATTGTTTATCCTTGGAGTTCTCATCAGAATCCACTTCTCAGGCACTACAAAGACAGGCTTCAGAATAAGACACTCCTTGTTTGTGAAGTGAGTTGAAAAACTCTTGTCACATATCTGAGAAACACTTAACAAACTGTGAATGAGTTCATCAACATAATAAACATCTTCAAAATTAAGAGTTCCATTTGTCACCGTGCCCTTCATGCTTATCTTTCCTACCTTGTCTCCAGCAAATGAGACATATCCGCCATTAAAAGGTGTGACCTCGTGTAACTGAGAGAAATCCCCAGTCATGTGCCGGGAGCAACCACTTGTAGATTTGAAGAATCGATCACGAAATTCTACGATTCTATCATAAACGTGCGGAATCCGTTTACAACTAGATTTGAATCAACAATGACAATGTAATAGATCATTAATCTGAATTCTTCATTGATATCCAAATGTTTACAAACAATAAACGTGAAAATACAACACTTGAACGATCAAAAGAAACAAAGATGAAGAGAGTCTTGAACTTGAGCTTGAGAGTGAATTTGACTTTGTGTGCGTGAATTGTGAGCTCTAGATCTCCATGTCTTCCAAGTCTACCTATATATAGGTTTCAAAAGGTTTGCCAATAGGTTTGCCAAAACTTAAACAATGTGATCACCAAACCTTTTAGCCATCAATCATAGCCAAACCTTCTTGGATCTTTAGCCGAACCCTTAATCATATTCAACAGACTATGATTTCATATACAACAAACCAGGTTCACACATTAAATGTAGCTTTCACACAGAAAATGCACTAACATAATCCCCCTTGAACCTTGCTGTTGTATATGCTCAAACATTTTGTGCATCGGGGAACATATATGCATCAACATACTCCCCTACAACCTTGCTATCAACATACTTCCCTTGAGTTGTAGCTGTTATATTTTCACACAGAAAATACATCAGTCTCTTTGTTTCTACTTCACCCTCTCAATCTTAATTTCATTCTCTCTCTCTCTCTCTCTCTCTCCATCTTATGTCTTTCTTTTTCAAGATTCACTTGCTGAGGACTGCAGTGATATCTTCAACACACAAATCTTCATCACTCTTATCACCTGCATCAGTTGATACATGATCAAAACTAAATCTTTTGCTTCACATGTGATCATACTAGATGCCTCATCACAATTCCAATTTCTCTTTGTCACTTATTAACAGTAAATCAATTATAGTGTTTACAAAGAATTAGTAAGTCACATCGGATAGTCTAAAAGAAAATAGAAGAAAATTTTTTATGAATTTTTCAATGATTTGTATAAACTCCCCCTAAAGCTATGATTTGCAAAATTTTTATATCCTAGAATCCTACAAAATTTGTATTCTAACTAAAAAAATAAATATGTTTTTGATGAGAAAGATCCAAACATGAGATCATATTGTAATCATACCTCAGCATTACTTGTTGATTATTAATGATATTTATTTATTCGATGCACAAGCCTAGGACGATTGTCAGTATATGGATCCACTTTAAGTCTTACCACTTGTTGTGAATTTGGATTAATGAAAACCAATCTCAAGACTTTGTGTTCCCCACTCACTTGAAAATATCCCCGCTTTGTGAAACATCAACCAACAGCGATGCCATTGTAAATTATAAGTTCAAATTCTTGATTAGTTTGATCATGCAAAAATAAAGCAGAATATCTTTTGTGAAATAACAATTTGTAAAATAAAACAGAATGTTCAAAATCCGTTAACAAGATTGATACTTCCGTATGCGCAGATGAAACCATAATATTGAACCAAAAAATAAGTTATGTTTAAAACCTAGCAATCAGATTGATACTTTCGTATACATATAGAATGTCCAAGTTCTAAACAAACCAAGAAAATAAAAGCAGAATGTCCAAAACATAACAATCAGATCGATACGTAAGTATGCACAGAGAATATCCATGTTTTGAACTAAAATAAAAGAAAAAAATGAACTCAGAATTTCTTTTGTAAAAGAAACACATGATCAAACTATTATATGTACTAATACAATTAGCAATCACTGAGGAAAATGGCCACGCACTCAGGACAAAGATCGAACATTGTGTTCTAAGTAATGTGTCCCACAAAGAATGATTATGGCATTAGTCTACAGAAATCAAAACTAAATGAAAGACCAACCAACATTATACTGAGTGCATTGTGATCGCTTTGTATTAGATCTTGTATGATACAAGTAAGCTTCAGAATGTTACAATGTACAATCAGATCTCAAAGATCGGATCGATTTCTCAATTTTCTAATTTTATATTGTTTTTGATTTTTTTAAATTTTTACTCACCCTAAAATGCTAAAAATGAAAATCTTTTTGATTTTTAGAATTTTATAAGTATATATAGAAAAATCAAAATTCCCGAAAAATTGACAACCGATATGATTTACCATCTTTGTAAAACATTATGTTCAATGTGACTTGAAAACATCAAGAAAATATGACAATGTAATTCAAAACCTGTCAAGTTCTCCAGAATAATATGACAGTTAAAGAATTAGAACTATTTTACCAAATACACATTAGGAAATGTCACTATCAATGAGCTCTCCTCCAATTGATAGGTCCTCTTGAAATCCTCCTGCACACACTCACAAACCATTATATATCTTTAGTCACCCAAGCCTTCGAGGTCTTGAGTTTTCAATGAAAATCCATATACCGAAATTTAATCCATTTTCTAATTGAAACTAATGAAGTTTCCTTTGAAACTTTGTTTGTTTTTGGTATCCACAACTATTCCTGTTCAAGTGCATTCTTAAGATAATACTTATCTTGAATCACTACATTGTTGTTAAACACCAAATTAATCATTAAAGGTTTTGAAAGTTTCAACTTTTCTTCATCCGAGGCTTTCACAAGTTCTTCCTTGTTTTGATTTGGCATTTTATGTCTTTTAGGAATGAACTTTGAAACCTCTGTGACACAAGACTTGGCATTACTAACTTGTCCTTGTAACTCACATAGATAAGGACAATTAACAATGATATGCCCTCTTGTTCCACACTCAAAACATATTCTCGTCTCCACAAACCTAGGAGAATAGTTTTGTAAAACTTATGGTTTTAGTGATTTACCACTGGTGAACCATAAACCAATCTTTGATTACTTGTTGAACCCACATGAGTCAAATGTGACTTCTTACCACTTGACATGAGAGACTCAAAGTTCAACTTTTCACATCTTGTGGGACTTAGTGAAATCTTGTCTTTGATCCAAGACTTTGGAGTATAACACTTTGATTCCACTTTATTTGATGCACATGATGATTTCACAACCCATTTTGATTGAATTTGACTTTTAGGTTTGTAACTTTAAAAAACATTTTGTTTTGAAAATTTCTTGTTTTTGTTCTTTGAAAATTTTTTAATTTCAACCAATGAGGTTTTGAAAGAAACTTTGTTTTTGGATGATGATGCAGAGTTTGAAACACATGGTTTCACATCATCAAAGATATTATTGTGAGAATCATCATAATTCTTATGTACATCAATCAACCCCCATCTGTACAATGTCTCCTCATCATATTCCTCTAAAGTACAATCTTCAATGATCGGAGGAATGTTGTTGTCAGCACAAATTAGAGACTTTCCCTTAAGATTTAAACATTTAGAGCATGAGAGTTTAGAAAACGTACCTGAACTTACCTCTTTATCTGAAATGGTATGACAATGATCTTCACTAATGATGGTATTTGTTTCAGACAAATCATCAGAGGCATCCTCATAAACACTCTCATCCTCTGTTGACACCATTTCGACACTTGAAGTTTCATCCTTTGACTTCAAAACATCATCTTCAGACTTCTTCATCTCACTTTTGATATCAGAATCATCAAGAATGTGTGTATCTTCAGTTACATTACATCTCTTATCTACAACTTCATTCATCTGTTTGCTATCTTCAGACATTTCAGGTTCATCTTCTGTTCCTCCATCAACATCTTCTTTTTCTTTCTCAACACTCATACTTTCCTTTAACATGTTTCTTTGTTCATCAATCCACGAGAAATCAACAATTTTCCAAATCCATTTTCCGGTTCTCCTTATCTCCGATTCCATTTTATCAACCACATCTTTGAAATTCATTAATTTGAGATGATGAATGATTTCAGTTTCCTTCATTCTTTCAACAAAATCACTCCATCGATAAGGTAAGAATTACGTAAACTTCTCAACTATTTGGCCATCAGTGATATCAAACTGAAAATATTTCAATTCTTGCATAAGTGGTAAAAGACGATCATAAGCATCATTGATCTTCTTCGCAACATGATTGTTGTATGCAAGTTGTAACAAACTCCACTTTGCACATGAATGTGGCAATTGTTCAAAATCAGTCTTTTTAATATCTTTAGAAATGATCACCGAAAACAAGTCACACAATTCTCTTTCTTGATTAAATTCAAACAATTGATCTTCATTCAATTTTGATGTCCCAATATTATCCTTTGATTTCAGACATGGTTTCTTGTATTGATTGTACAATAACTTCTGATAATTTTCATTCGCTTTAACAATAAACGTTTCGAATGTGGATCTCCAGTCTGGATAATTGTCCAAATTGTCCAACACAAGTCCATTGTTAGTCAACCATTCTACGTTCCAGTTCTTGTGTGTCATATTTAACTTTTATGTTCAGAACATCAAAGTTTAACCTCTCAAAACAAAACAGCTCAAACATTGTCTTAACGTCCGAATTAGGTCTTGAAACCTATCCCAAATGATCCGGAAGGCCAGAAATTGGTAAACAAGGTTTACTTGAACTTTTAAAATGGTATATTTCTGGCAAAACTCTTCGAACAAACCTATTGGAGGTTCTCCCAAACCTTTTCACGAATCTTTTGAGATTTTCACGAACCTATTGAGGTTTTCACGAACCTATTGAGGTTTTGACGAACCTATGAAGGTTTTTGACGAACCTATGAAGGTTTTGACGAACCTAGAGGTTCCCACGAACCTATTTCTCACGAACCTATGGATTTTTCACAAACCAAAGGTTCTCACGAACCTATTTCTCACGAACCTATGTAGGTTCGGCTCTTAGGTTCGGCTCTTAGGTTCGTCAAAGGTTCGGCAGATCACACGAACAAATCTGCAAATCACTAAAATGGCTCTAGAATCTTCATTTTTTGGAGTTAGAAGGCCTATGAGTAGTCAAAATCTTCGTTTTTTCGGCGCATCTTTCTATAGGATCAAAATTTGCAAAAACTTGATAATTTTTCGTAGATCTGGGTTTTGTTGACAAAAACGTGAAGAACTTCAAGAACACCTCCAAGATGATGAATTTTCTGATCAAATTACTTGATATTGATGTCCAAATAGTCGTAGAATCGAGCCTAACGCTCTGATACCACTGTAGATTTGAAAAATCGATCACGAAATTCTACGATTCGATCATAAACGTACGGAATCCGTTTACAACTAGATTTGAATCAACAATGACAATGTAATAGATCATTAATCTGAATTCTTCATTGATATCCAAGTGTTTACAAACAATAAATGTGAAAATACAACACTTGAACGATCAAAAGAAACAAAATTATTCTAGCGCCGGAATCCATATACGATCTTGGTAGTAGATCATTCCATCAGGCTTAGTCTCAAATAGTTTCTCTGCTCCGCAATCAAGTTCTTTCATCAAATTTCCTCGATCAACTGACTCTTGTTGTGCCTGAATGATCTTGTCACGTAAGCTGGTCTGCACAGTCATTCCCATTGCTCTGACGCGCAAGGGTTTGACCCGTTCCTTCTGGCTTAAGGCATCAGCTACAACGCTCGCCTTTCCCGAATGGTACTTAATCACGCAATCGTAATCGTTCAAAAGTTCAACCCAACGACGCTGTCGCATGTTGAGCTCCTTCTGATCAAAGATATTTTGAAGACTCTTGTGATCAGTAAATATGGTACATTTAGTGCCATATAAATAATGTCTCCAAATCTTTAAGGCGAATATTACAGCTCCTAGTTCAAGATCATGAGTAGTGTAGTTCTTCTCATGAACTTTTAACTGTCTTGATGCGTAAGCGATAACTTTGTCCCGTTGCATCAGTACGCAACCAAGTCCCTGATGGGAGGCATCACAATAAACAACAAAGTCATCACATCCTTCTGGGAGACATAGGATTGGAGCATCACATAGTTTCTGTTTCAATGTCTAAAAAGCATCTTCATGTTTCTGCTCCCAAACAAATGGTTCACTTTTCTGGGTTAACTTAGTGAGAGGCAAAGCTATCTTTGAAAAGTTCGAAATGAACCTTCTATAATAACCTGCCAATCCCAGAAAAGATTGTATCTTCGTCGGCGTCTTCGGAGTATCCCTGTTCTTTATCGCCTCGATCTTGGCAGGATCTACGTGTATTCCCTCGCTGTTGACCACATGACCCAGAAATTGAACTTCTTTTAGCCAAAACTCACACTTAGATAATTTGGCATAAAGTTTCTCTTCTTTCAACAGCTCCAAGATCTTTCTGAGATGTTGCTCGCGGTAAGCTCTGTTCTTAGAATAAATTAGTATGCCATCGATAAAGACAATGCCAAACTGGTCCAGATATGACTTACACACTCGGTTCATGAGGTCCATAAAAACCGCTGGTGCATTTGTCAATCCAAAAGGCATCACCATGAATTCGTAATGCCCGTATCTGGTTCGGAACGCCGTTTTCGGTATATCCTTGTCTTGAACTCTGACCTGATGATATCCAGACCGCAAGTCAATCTTTGAGAAGTATTGGGCTCCTTGCAGTTGATCAAACAAATCATCAATCCTCGGCAATGGATACCGATTCTTAATGGTTAGCTTGTTCAGCTCGTGGTAATTCATGCACATTCTGAACGATCCGTCTTTCTTTTTCACGAACAGAACCGGAGCTCCCCAAGGTGAGTAGCTCGGTCTAATGAAACCTTTATCAAGTAGCTCCTGTAACTGATTAGACAATTCCTACATATCTGAAGGTGCTAACCTGTAAGGAGATTTTGCAACAGGAGTTGCTCCAGGAACTAAGTCAATACGAAACTCTACCGGTCGCGCAGGAGGCAAACCTGGTAGGTCTTTAGGAAATACTTCCGGATACTCTTTCACTGTTGGTACGTCTTCAATCTTTTTCTTGTCCTTCTCCTTTTCCACCACATGAGCCAGGAACGCCACACACTATTACTGTAGACATTTACGTTCCTTTATGCAAGAGATAATTTTGACACTTCGTTTTGCTTGATCCCCTTTAACTTCCAACACGCGATCATCCGGTAATGGAACTCGAAGCAGTTTCTCAGAACAGATGACTTCTACTCGATTAGAAGAAAGCCAATGCATTCCAGCAATGATGTCGAAACTACCCAACTCCATCGGTATCAAGTCGATGGTAAATGTGTGACCATTTAGTGTCAATGGGCAGTTCCTGTATATAGTACTAACTGTGACCTGTTTCCCATTAGCTACCTCTATAATGTAAGGGGAGTGTAACTGTTCCTCTATAGACTCTAGTTGGCATGCAAAATTGGTAGAGATAAAACTTTGATCCGCACCAGTGTCAAATAAAACAGATGCATAAAAGTCGTGTAAGAGAAATGTACCAGTGACCACATTCGGGTCTTGGCGTGCAGCTGGTGCTCTGATGGCAAAGGCTCTTCCACGGGGTGCCGAAACTGCCTGTTGTGCCTTCTCCGGGCAGTTCTTTGCAAAGTGGCCTTGTTCGCCACAGTTAAAGCATCCACTGTTGTTCTGGTTGGCTTGTGGAGGGAGAGCTAAAGCAGCATTGTTGACTGCTTGGTTTGGTGTTCTCCTGCATTGATGGACCAGTGTCCATATCTTCCACATCCCGTGCATTGACGACACTGGTTGCTTGTAGCATGGTGGTACTGGCACTTAGTACACAAAGGATGTGGGCCAGTTTATTGTTTCTTGGGCATAGTTTGCTGTGCCACTGCTACTTGATTGAGGGGAGTAGCCATTGTGTAGTTCTTGATAGTCTTCTGCTTCTTCTTCTGGTGATGATGGGGTTTCTTTTAAGACTCTTCCTTGTGTTTGCCAGTGTCAGCCTCTTTCTTCAGAACTCCAGAGGCTACCATAAGATCAGTGAGTTTCCCAGACAAACTCACAGCAGACTCCAGAGTGACAGGGTTTGCAGCAACAACTAAACCCTAAATGCAAGCGGGAAGTCCACCTACATATCGATCAATCCTCTTTTCTAAAGTTTGTACCATGTCTGGCACCAAAGCAACTAACTCGTGGTAACGAGTAGTGTACCCCATATGGTCAGCCCTTTTCATAACATGGTTGGAGAGTTCAACCTCCAACTTCTGCAGTTCATTCTTGGGGCAGAATTCCATTCTCAGTAGAGTCTTGAAGTCTCCCCAGGTCATCGACATTGCTTCCTCTCTTCCTCTTGCGTTGATTTGGTCGTTCCACCAAGTCAAGGCTCGCTTGTTGAATGTTCCAGCAGAGTAACGAACCTTGTGGTGCTCTGGACAACTGCAGAGGTCCAGAGTAGCCTCAATCTTTTCTATCCATTGGATCAAACCAACGGTTCCTTCATTTCCACTGAATGTCGGCGGTTTACATCCCATAAAGGACTTATAGGAGTGATTTGAAGCACCGCCAGTGTTTCCATTGGCTTCTCCTAATGAATGCCCAGTGTTGTTGCTGTCATTCCGTAAACGATTGATCATATCAGGAATCACCTCCTTTAGCTGATTAGTCAGCTGGCTGCTCAGTAAGGTTACTAGTGCAACGGTAGGAGGATCCAGTATCGGAGTAGTGCTCGGACCTGGAGGTGGGTTGAGTGGAGGAGGAGGAGGTGGTAGAGGGGAGTCAGCTGGTGATGGCATCGAGGAATGTGGTGTTGAACTCTGTGGTGGTGGTACAATAGAAGGAGGTCTTCTCGGCGGCGTTCTGATCATAACCAATAAATTTATCGGTTAGTGGAATGATCGAATACAGAAGACACAATGCAATAAAGTCTTAAGTCTTAGATTCTCTACATGCAGGGTCCCTAGGTTATAGTCTAGACCAAACCGTTTAAATCCATGTTTCTCTATAACCATGGCTCTGATACCAATCTGTCACACCCCGAGCCGGCGGGGTTGGATCGGATTCCCCGTCGGGCGGAAGGTTCCCGGGGCGCGATATCGTGAGTGATAATCGAAATGATCAGATTGTCTACAATGAACATGATATATAAATGAGAAACTGCTAATATAAAATAGAATTACAAAGTTAAATTACATCAGTTAAGTTTATAATTTAACAATGTAAATCTACTATCACATCATAAATCTTCTATCATGTATCTGCCCAAGATATACAAAATAAATGTGTAATGATGTCCAAAAGTATGCAGGTCCAAAAGCTATGTCCACTATCAGATATCCTAGTCCAAAAGAAATGACTCTTTAGCTGACCTGTTGTCACCTGAGAAGTCATGCAAAAATAAAGTCAACACATGGTTGGTGAGTTCATGTAGTTTTATAAAAAAATGAGTTTGAATAACCAGACTGACAACCTTAACCTCACCATTAACCACCTATACCATCCAATTCAGTATGCTTATATATAGGGCATATGCAAGGGAACAAGCCCCAGCCAACATCCCACCTCATATCAAACCACATGATATATTGTTCCTAGTGATAATTAAGCATTTCATCCAATACCTTTGATTCCATGATCTATGATTCTTAGCATTTGATTACCCTGAAAATGTTTACCTTGATTCCCCGAAATGACCACCTTAACCTCATCTACAACCACCTATGCTATCCAATCAAGTATGCTTATATATAGGGCATATGTAGGGGAACAAGCCCCAGCCAACATCCCACCACATATCGGACTGCTTAGCATATTGTTGTTAATGATAATTAAGCGTTTCACTCCATTCACCTTCAATTTAGATTATGATTTCCACAAATAGATTTACCATTTTCATATCTAGAGTCACCATGTATTCATGATTACCCCAAAGCACTTGTAGAAATATAATATTAAATGTTTAATTAAACTAATAATTAAGCATATAATTACAACTAAGACATGATGATTGGGCCTTATTTGACTCAATCAATTAGACTTAGTTGTTGATGGTTGTCCAAGTTGTACCCTCTCACACGTGACCCATATCAGCATGACTCACAAGGAGTCTACCTGTGTGTGTCGGGATTTTATTGATGCCCATATCAGCTTGACCCACTTGTCTACTATACTAGACGGGACTTTACGGATATCCTTTGATTCTTGATCTTCTTTGATTCTCTTGATTTTGTTTCATAGTTCACGTTATCGCCCATATAGCTTGACTTCAAGAGTCTACTATTTATGCCGGGACTTTATGTGTGTTACACGTGGTCTTGATTTCTATACAACTGACATTCACCTTAACTAAAGTATTAATGATTTCATTAGATCTTAATGATTTCATTATTTCAATGATTCACACACATTTCTGATTTCTGATTTCCTTCTCTTGATTTTGATCTTTAGAATCTCCATGACTTCACAATGATATGTGATTCTTGATTAGGATCCTTTGTTTTCAGATCACATACTGAATTAGATTTCTTTGAATATGATCTTTAGCTTTAGTTCTTTAGATTCCACGTTGAATTTAGATTCTTGAATTTGAGCTTGATGGACTAAGGGTTTGTTTAGAGTGTTAGAATTTAGAGTATTACTCTTGAGAGTAACTTAATTAGTTTGATAGTTAATTCTGCATAGTAATGACCTAGACAGCAGTCTAGGAGTATCAACAAGCATATACAATAAGAAGTTTATAAGTAAAAGCATTTACGTAAAACAATTAAATAAAACAGTTTACGCATGCTTCTCAGCCCCGCGTTTGAAAACAAAAATGTTTACAAAAAGGGGCAATGAACTCACCTGTGTTGTTGTGCAAATGATCTATCACAAAATGCGCACTTGTTGTTGTTGCTTAGGTTTCTTCAGTTCCTGAGTTGTTTTAAAAGAATTCGAATACGGTAAGTATACGTATTAGCTGTCGTATCTAGGGTTTGGTCTTGGTGTGCTACTAAGTGTCCTATGTTACTAAGATGTTTCTAAGATGTATTCTAACTAATCTAACTTAGATATCAAATCCTAACCTTTATTCCCCATTAACACATTACATGCTTTAAATGAGTATGTTTTAAAGTTAATTTGCTTTAATTAAATATAAATTTATAAAAATCATTCATTTTAAAGTTACTTAAGCTTATAACTCATTTCGTTTTATTGAATTATCATTTCTTGAGTTAAATAAGCCTTTAACATGTGATGGGCTTCATTAGGCCCATTGGGCCAAATTCGAGCCCGTTAATAGACATTGCTTTTCTCATGTGTTAAACCATTTCATATATGCTAACAACTCCGGTTGAGTTGTTAATGTGTGTCAAAAACCGTTGTTAGAGTAATCCTAACCCATGATTGGTTTTATCACCCTATATTATTACATTGACACCCGTATTAATCTCATGCACCCATGCACTAGTTTTCCCCATGCATTCCCAATATAATTTCATGCATGCATTTGTACGTAAATCTCCATGCATTTCATACCCTAAAATCACCATATTTGTTTATAACTAAGTTTCATGCAACAAAACCAGCGAACCTATTGCCAATAGGAGGAGGTTCTGCCCAGCTTCACCTTATGCGAACCTCATTGGTTCGTGGGCCTAGGTTCGTGTAGGGGTTTGGTCAATGGTGCAGGTCCGGCTCCATAGAAGGTTCGGATTAAGCTCTAGGTCTGGCCAACCTAGGGTTCGACCCATATAGGTTCGCTGTCAACTAATGTTTGCATGACCAAAGTTCGTCCTTATGCTAGGTTTAGTTAAAGGGTTCGACCAAAGACTAGGGTTCAGCTGACTAGGAGGTTCGCGGCTTCATGTAGGTTCGCCCGTAGGTTCGTTTACATACTGGTTGGGACTTGTAGGGTTCGGTTGCTGCAACAGGTTCGGTGCAGGTGTCAACATGTTCGGTGCAGTGTCAACAGGTTCGGTGCAGTGTCGACAGGTTCGGTGCAGTGTCGTGACTGGAGGGTTCGGCTAGGTTGAATAGGTTCGGCCGGCTGCTGGTGTGTTCGGACGGAGTTATTCACGAACCTGTAGTCGTTCTTGGTCATCATTCCTTATCCTAACGAGCTCAACCTGTTACAAATTAGTTTCCCCTAGCCTACTAGTTGCATGTAAGTGGCTATCCTAGGCTTTCCTATGTGCATGAGTCGGTTATACAACCAACCACACCAATAATCGTGTCACACATACATAAACCGAACAAACTAGAGTTTTTACCTCAATTTTGATGGAGAAAAACTTAGGTCCTCTGTACTTCTGTGATCTACGCGACGACAGGATCGTTTTGGTTCCAAGAACACTCCAATCCGGTAAGAAATCACCACGAAATTGTAGAGAGAAGGAGGAGGATAATTTCTAGAAAGAGAGAGTGGAAGAAACAAAAATGGGAGAAATAGGGGAGGTTGGTGGTGGTGGGTGATGCATTAAATGACCTCATTTAATGTATCAAAATACCCGATGTTCGGTCTAGTTCGGTTTCGCGTAAAACGTTGTTTCTCGTGTTTTTCGTAACGGAACGACGCGGTTATAAAATAATATTTCTAAATCTATTTTAAGTGGTTATTCCAAGTAAATTAGCTAATATCTTTTGTTTATTTTAAAATTTCAAAATATTAAAGTTACTGTTAAAATTGAATCGTACACTCGTCACGCGTATTCGTTTGAATCATCATCCGAACGAATACGACGATAGCTATACTTTTCAATATTGTTTTCTAATTATCGGATATTATTCAGAACATTAAACCTTCAGATATATTCGTACAGATCATCACCTATACGAATAATCCGTCGATTTAGCATTCACGTAACAACATCCGTGTGTTTTATTCCATAAAGCCTCACATACGTTTATACATAATAAAATCCGAACAAATAGTCACATGATGGTTCTGTGGTACCAGATGATTATCTGACTGATGAACCATGTTTTCTGAGTTTTGTTTCTCTGTACTGATTCAGAATTTGCTGTTTGATAACACGAACTGATAATGATATATGATACTAATATGAAATACACTAAAATACGTAAAGTTTATACCTGATTACTATTCATGGCACTGTTGAGATCATTGTTCCGGTACTGGTTCTGGCACTGATGTTACAATGGGTACCACCGATACTACTAGTAGAATCGATGGGACATGGTGTTGTTTCATCGATATTGATCAAACTAAGGTCATCTATACTAGCTAGCTTGTGTTGATACTAACATTTAGATTAAATCCAAGTAAATTGAGCTTGGAAATAGTTAAATCACGAAGAATCGAGTTTATGGGATGGGTTTGAGCATGGGTTATCCGAGTGGAAGTACTAGGGTTTTAAAGATGATAAACCGGTTTAGTTCGCATCGATATTAAAGGTTTTCGACCTAAAATATTTTCTAAACTAACTTCACACTTAAACTAGTTTTTTAAGTGATCACTTGGTTTTAAAATACCTAAATTTACTTAATGAAACTCATAAGTGAAGTCTTAGTATCGACAAAGGTCCAAATGGATTCTTTGTTGTGTTAACCGAATTGGTGATCATCAAACATGATAGTTTTCAATATCAAGGGTTTCTAAACCATTCTTAAACATAAAATCACATGTTTTAACAAACAAATGGAATTAGTAAGCATGGGTTTTGATTTGTAAAATCATAACCAATAAATTAGAAATGAGAAAGGTTCAAGGATTAGGTTACAAGGTGTTAACTCGAAACCGAAATTACACAAACCTAAGACTAATGATTTCTAAAATAATAATCTAAGTTCATTTAGTAATTAGAATCATGAAACAATAGGATAAGTAGTTTTGGGTGTCAAAAAGAACCAAAGAACAAGTCGAGATCTATGAGGATTCAAGGAAACAACTAAGTATGGATGTGTTGATCCTACGTGTCAACTTCCAACACTTAGTGATCTCATGCATTATATAGTCAACTTAGATTGTTCGAAATGAATGATCAAAAGTGATGTATGCACAAGGATGAATGAGAAAATGAGGTAACAAAGAACTATTGAGGGACATAGGGGTTAATCTAATAAGGATAACCTAAGTCCTACAAATTAGCTTATAATTGTCATAAAGAAATAAATTATGATTTATTAAAATGTAATGATTTGTAAATCATCATAACGTAATTTACCAAAACCTTTTAAGATAACATATATTATTTTCTAAACTTAATATTTTGTAACTAAATAAGATTTCATAAATGATGATATGTTAAAAGGTCATGTATTTTACTAGTATAAACCTTATGTAAATATGGTTTAGTTGTTATTAACTAAGGGATAAGGGTTCATAAAGGGTATGTAACATAGAATAATTAGATAAAATCTTAGTAACACACTAGTAAGTATATAGGACACTTAGTTGCATACGAGACCGAAACACTATATACGTCAACTCCAAATACTTATAGTATTCGAATCATAATATATCAACACAGGTGCTGAAGATACATAGTCTACAATCAACGAGCGTGCATATCTTTCGTGGTTCATTAGCATGGCAACACAGATGATTTTGTTGCCTCTTTTCTAAACATTTTGTTTTATAAATGCGGGGCTGAGAAGCATGCGTAAATTATTTTCCTTTGATTATATTTTACTTAAATGCTTTTAAATTGTATATGTTTGTATGTATAAATATTATCCTAGATCATGTCTAGGTGATTGTTATGAAGGTTTCTCTAAGATTATCTACTTATACAATGAGTGGATGATAGTACTAGAAAAAAAACTTTTTCAACAAAACTATCGGAAGAAGTATTCAACGTTCAACGAACCGAGTGTTCAAAGCACCTTAAATCCAATGAACCATTGCTTAACGGATCAAGTATTCATTGTCTAATGAAAAAGTACATCTTCTTTGACGTAACAAGAAATCATTTTCATGGGAATACCTGGGAAATATCAAAGATAACATGTGCCAACGGTCTAACCGAACAATAACGAACAAGAAGAAACAAGGACGAACAAGAACGAACTATAAAATCCTATACTTCACGAAGTCCTAGCTAGACTGATTGATTATAGGTCACATGTTTGGTGATATTTACAGAATCCCCTAACTTCTATGAACCTTTGATTGTTATGCTAGTCTACTCGAGTTGACCAAGGCCCAATCATTAGGGCTTAACTTTTAATTAAATGTTTATTTATTCATTTATTTAAGCATTTTAATTAAGTAGTTTCCACATTTACCACATTTTCCATGGTTTTTGTGTTGTTGATTGAGAGTGAAACGCTTAATTATCACCATGAACAATATAATATGTAGTTTGGTATGCGGTGGGCTGGTGCCTGGGCTGTCGGTAAGCTTGACCCTACGTATGCCCTATATATAAGCATGCTTAATTAGATAGTATAGGTGGTTATTGATGAGGTTAAGGTTTTCATTCGTTCAGGTTTGTACAAATTCATTTTCAAACAAAACTATATGAACTAACCAACCATGTGTTGACTTTGTTTTCTAGCATGATTTCTCAGGTGACGAACATATTAATTAGGAAGTTCGTGCTTTTGGACAAGGATGCCCAGATAGATGACCTAGTATTTTGGATGTACATATTTTTGAACATCATTAAACAAATTATTTTGTACATCTTGTGTAGATACAACATAGATGAATTATGATATTGATTATTAGATTTGCATTGTTAAATTATGAATGATACTGATGTAATTTAACTTTGTAATTCTGTTTCATTCTGTGCTTTCTCATTCATTATCATGTGCAATATAAACAATCTGATCACCTTGATTATCATCATAATATCACGCCCCAAGATCATTCCGCCCGACGTGACATTCGATCCGGCCTGCCGGCTTGGGGTGTGACACATCTTCCTTGGTCCGTAAGGCTTTGGAAGACATCAAAGCTATGGAGGAAGAAGGAGACTCTTGCAAAAGTTCACGTGATCACTGTAAACGCTTTTGAACTTGGACCATTTAGCAAGGATATGCTTTATTATTTTCCTCTATTCAGTAGTTTTCTTCTTTTTAACTTCTTCCTTTATTCTTTTAGAAAGCACTTCAGCTTCCTTTCTCAGGCTTGTGATATCCAAATTCATGATGGTTTCAACTTTGTACTTACCTTCATTTAGCAAAAATTTTATGATCTTCTCCCTCTCAGAATGATAGGCTTTATCTAGTTTCTGAACAATCAGGTTTATCTATTCCTGATATACCTTGATCAGCTCTTCTCCTTTAAGACCAGAGGCTTCAAGATCAGCTAAGATCTTCTTCTCCCTTTCATCCTCTTAATTTATTTACTTCTGACTTTCTTCAGTTGAAGGGACGTGTGTCTTTAGGGAGTAAGATTCTCTTGGAGGAGGTGTTTGAGGTTTACCAGATGCAGCCATAGTTGGTTTTATTGGAGAGGGAAGTCTGGTTGTCTCAGGTGGATTGATCAGACTCATCATCATCAGCCAATCTAAACCTTCCTTTCCTTGGCCTTAGAGATGATATAGGCTGGTTTTCATTTGAGTTCAAAATTAACTCTGGTATGACAGTTAAGGGATTATTTGGTTTGGCTGTGGGGTTTTTGTACTTTTTGGCTACACTCTTTTGTCTTCTTGTGTAAGAGAGAGTGATAACTAGTATGGGTTTTTGACCAATTTTGGATTATTCCAGAAGGGTGTAAGTGGGTGATGTTTCTTTGGTTAAGTCCACGAGGGTTTGAGAAGCGGATTTAGGAGATAAAGTGGGTGAGGCTTCTCTGGAGGGTTTTGTAGGTGATGGAGGTGTAGACTTGGCAGGGGAAGTTAGTTTGGAAGTGCGTGTAGAAAAGGAAGTGGTTTTATTTGACTCAGATTGAGCAGGCTTGGTTTCAAGCTGGTTTATTATGAGTGGATGGGGCAGAAGAAGAGGAAACCATAGCACCAACAGTGTCTTTTACTGGTACAGTAGGAGCGGGTTTGATTGGCATAGGTTAGGGTTTGCTGATTACCCCAGATGCTCCCGTTTCCAGTTGAGAAGTTATTTCTGTTAGCTTATGTTCAAGGCTAGCCTTTGCAGCTATAGTCTTAGATTGCTGATCCAGTGAAACCTTGAGGAGAGCCTCTTGATTTAATTCAGGGCCTTCAACTTCCTTTGCTCAGATTCATCTTGATCCTTTTGGCTGCATGAGCTTCAGAAAGAAGATTTCCATTCTCTCTCTTTTTGGCTTCATCAGCCTGTTCTTTGAACCAGTGGGGAGGAGGAGCGATGGTTGTGAGAGAGTGTAAGTACAAAGTATGATTGGCAATTTCATCTTTAAGTGATTTAATTTTGGAATCTACTGATATTTTAAGTATATCCATATGGGTTGTCTGGATGTGAAAGAAGTCGTTGGTGAAGATGTTAAAGAAGGTTGTGAGGTGAGTGACAAGAAGTGGGTTTACCACTTCTTCAAGAACTTGGGGATTAAAGGTAGGAATAGTGAAGGTGATTGTAGTGTTTGGGGGACCTACAAATGAAGGTACCTGCTTTGGGTTTGATTTGGGTTGCAGGACTTGATCATTCAAGACCTTTGTAACCAACTCTGTGAGTTTGGATACGTTAGTCTGAAGATGAGTCACTATTGACATCAATTGTTTTATTTGAAGATTTGATTCGTCAATTCGTTTAAGAATTTCATCTGAATCCCTACCTGGTGTGTCAGTTTCAACATGAATTGAGTCCCTCTCAGGATTGTCATGTACACCTTTTTCTTGGTACTGGGATTTCTATCCTCAGTTTCTATAACTCCATTGGCTATTGTCGTAAATTGAGTCTTATTGACTGATCCATCCAAATGAAAACTTTTGGATTTTCAAGTGGAGTGGATACTCCAGTTACATGGTCAGGGTGCCTAGATGGACTTAACAACCTAATATCATCCTCTTTTCCATGTGTTTTAGATTGATTGTCTTGAATCCTGGTTTGAGGGGGCTGCTCCTCATGTGTTGTGGTGAGAGGAGAGCCTGTGAGTCCTAAAGTGGAGTCAATTTCATGGACAATATGGGATATAGAGTCAGTGGTTTGAGGGGTTGAAGAAATAGGAGTGTCCCTGGGAGAGGGGACTACGATCTAATCATCAAGTGACACTTCAATGGTGTGTGTGAGTTCAAAATTAACTCTGGTTAGCCTAGCAAAGGATTGTTTGTCAATTGCCTTGATGTAAGACAAAGGGGCACTGTGGCTGACAGTGTTCGGTTCATTAAACAAACATGCCATAACAAACCTGGGAAACATTAGAAATTTGGGGGCCTTTTGGTGATAAACCAAATAGTCTAAAATTATTTGAGACAAACTAACCTTCTTGTTGGTAAGAACTGCATGCATTACATATTGCATGACATATTGCATGACATACTACATTTCTCCCCAACTTGGGGTCTTCTGGGATAGACACTAGAGAATAGTATGATATAGAAACTTGTACGTTGGATAAAAGTATGCCTTGTACAAGGTCCTGTTTTTCTGATCTCCCTGATAATCACACTGACTGAATAAATTTAGTATGAAGGAGGCGAAGATGAACGTTATCCTTAGTTACCAAGACAGAGTTTGCCCAAAACTAATTTAGGGCAGAAACAAAGATAGGAGGACTCATAGTGAGAGTCGTACGAAAAAAAGAATTTGGAAAAGTGCCGATTACCTCATCATTGTGTGGGTATTCAGAGGACTTGGTGAAATAAGCAACTAGGTTATGCACGGGCTTGAGCTTCAGTGAAGTATTCGCCATGGAGGATTTCCGATGAGAAATAGATTCAAAAGGCTACGACGGTATTAAGAAGATCGAAGTAAGGAGAAGTTTTTCAAACAGAGAACACGATTACAAAAATTGACTTAAGGTAAGGAGATAAAGAAGAAGAGAAAATAACTTTTGTGTTATTACATGATTATGTGTTAAACATGCATTAGATGTTTAAGATAAACGTTGGGAATCGAACACGAGCGAAATTGAATCATCGAAATTGAAATACAAGAAAATGGACCCATCGCGGTACGCGAAGGTCCCTTGGTGAAGAGTTCGGCGGTACGCGAAGCAAACCGGGAGTCGAGGATCCCAATTTCGTCGCGATACGCGACGAGATTTTGATCGGCCTCCGCGGTACGCGAAGGCCATGCAGATCAAAAATTTTATAAATAACTACCCAATTCACTTTCTACCCGTTTCCTTCCCATTTTCTCCGAACCCCCACCTGTTTTCTCGACCAAAACCTCTGCCAAACCTATTCCAAGCCTTTGGTAACACTCTTGAAGGTATTTCCCTCATCATTGGTGATATTGGAGCCCTTGAAGCTTGGAGAAGGAGAAAGAAAGCTTGAAACCACCATCAACAACTAGATCTTCATCATCAGAAGCTGTTACTACTCAATCCCAATGGATCTTAGCTTCTAAGGCAGTTTTCTATGTTTGTGTATGGTTAGATCGTACATGCAATGGGTAAAAGCCCACATGCAACTCCATATGGTTATTGTACACGAATTGGTTGGCGATTTGATGTGTTATTAGATTTAGATATACTGATTTTAGTATAGGATTGATTAGATTTGCGTTTGGTTGAGTTATTGTTGATTTGATGATGTTTTTGTGAAACTTGCCATAAAAGGAAACTTTTATGAGCATGTCTTAGATTTGTGATGATCTAGACATATTAGACATGTCTAGATGTTGTCAAATGCATATTGGAGCGTTTAGAAACACATTTGGATATTTAATTTTGTCAAAAACATGATTTTGTATAAACTTACTATTTATTGAAACTTTTGTAAATCAAAAGAGGGCTTTTGATGTTTTCGAATGTTTTGATGATTCATGAAATATGTTTAAAAATGATTTCTAGCCACATTGAGAATTTGAATTTGTGAAAATGGGTTTTTAAACGGATACTTTCCAAATAAGGAAACTTTATTTGGCAAAATGGCATAAATTGGCGATTTATGCGCAAACGATGTGTTTTAAGTGTATAAACATGTTTTTACAAACATACTAGAGTGATTTGTTTTACGAAATGTGTTTTCATAACCATACTTTCCAAAAATAGAAATTTTCTAAATATAGAATGTTTCCCCGAAACGAAAACGTTACAATTTTCAAAACTTGCTTTTGTGAAAACATCATGATTGGTTATAGGAATGCATGTTGGTGTCTTATTTGCATTAAGGCACATAAACACAACAAACGCGTCACCAACGATTCGTCGAGTCTCACTAGTCAACACACACAGTCGGTTGAGCACACCGACAGATGGAGTTGTATGGATTACAACACACCACAAAACTAATACTCACAACCTATATGGCTATAGGTTCATACTAGCAGGTGCTAGCATTCGCACATACCAAACACACATACGGGAACTGCTAATCAGGTGAGTTCACGGCCCCTTTTTACATTTTATAACCTTTGGGGAGAAAACATTGCATACAACTGTTTTTGAACAACATAAACATTTACTTTGGTTACATTTGTACATACTAATATCGTATATGCATATGTGTCACATTCATCCACAAAACCGATAAGTCCTCATTAAACACAACTCGAACCGTTAATAGCGCGTTGCGCTTAGCGTGGTAATTCTGAATAGTACTATTTGGGACTCACAAGCCCCAATGTTGCGCGCCGTATGGCCACCCCGACTGGAGGTCGGAACATTGCAAAATTGAGCAAACAACATTGCCATATCTTGTTGGATGGATATGGCGGGAGGCAGCATGTAAGTTTCGGTTGCGAACCCGCATATGGTATAACTCATATTGACTAGCTATCAATGGATATTGCATTGTATTGAAATGCAGACCTGCAAACATTTACTTTAAACATTTTGATGTTTACTGCTGATTACAAACATGTGCTCTCACCAACCTTTGTGTTGACCTTTTTCTCGCATGTTTTCTCAAGTAGCTAAGGCACGTGCACAAGGAATAGGATGCTAGGATGGAGTCCATGCATCTACTATAGTGTCTTAGGCCATTTGATAATATTTAAACATTTGATTGTTATGTATTGTTAAACACCTTTAATCGCTTCCGCAAAGTTTAAACTTATGTCATTTTGAAAACTATTTTGTGAACGCTTCCGCAACTTACGAATTAATCTGTTTTGATAACTTATACTTTACTTCCGCAAATCTGATTTTACAAAAGAGTTTTATCCAAGTTATTGGATGTACGTACGAAACCAGACATATAGGTCTCGCAACTGTGTAACCGGAGACTGCGGTCCTGCCTGATCAGTCGAGTCGCGCCCTTTCGTTCAGGCCGGGGTGCGACAGATTGGTATCAGAGACTCCGGTTATTGCGAATTAGGTTTGCATTTAGTGAACTTAGTCTATAACCACTAGTCTCCCCACGACACTTAGTGCTTAGTATTGTGAAACTTGCACACATGTCGCATCTTTTATGCATTAATCATAGCATGTGACTACCCATGACGGGGAAGAGCCGATAGCTATACATGTTTTCCTTTCATTACCTACCGCACACACTATCTTGGTCATTAGACAAACTCAAACACCTATTCTTGCTATGAAGATCATGGCGGGAAGACGCAAAGGACGCAGGAATGTGGGAGGACGAGGAAACATTAACCTCACTGCAGCTGAACTGAACGCACTCATCAACGACCGAGATGAGCAGGTGCTTGCTGCATGGGAAGCTACCCGTAATCAACATCATATGAATCAAGGTGACGAATCTTGTTTCATGTTCACCTTGCACAACAAATCACTCGTTCCCACACAACGCGTTTATCATAGTCTGAATCCAATTTCTTTCTTTACATATCTCAGGATCAAACCCAAACCCTCCTATCTGCACATTCAAAATGTTTCTGGATTGCAAACCCAACTCCTTCAGCGGCACAGAGGGTGCCGTTGGACTATTACGCTGGGTAAAGAAGGCAGAGTCGGCCTTCGCCATGAGCAACTGCAGGAACGAGGACCGAGTCAAGTTCGCTGCAGGGACATTGGAGGGAGCTGCCCTCACTTGGTGGAACGCCACTATCCCGAATCTGGGGCTCGATAAAGCCAACGCCCTAACTTGGGAAGAGTTTAAGAGGATGTTAAACCACTAATATTGTCCTCGCGGTGAAGTGCATAAACTAGAGACTGAATTATGGAACCACAAAATGGTTGGTTCCGAGGTCAAAGCATACACTTCTTGATCTTATGAGCTGGCACACCTGTACCCGGAGATGGTAACACCGGCCTACAAATACATCGCGAAATACATTGAGGTACTGCCACCTCAAATTCAGGGCATGGTATTTTCGGCTAACCCCATCACCATGCAACAAGCTGTGCGTCTAGCTCACAAGCTCATCGACTCGGCTGTTGCATAAGGACTCTTACCACCTCGTGGTGCTATAGCCAAACCGACCGATAACAAATGCAAATGGGATAATACCCTGAGCAAACCATCCACACTTCAACCACCCCCACAACAGCGTAAGTTTGTGTCGACCCAAGCATACACCCAACCCATCCCAACCACCCAGAACCAAGGAGGCTATGCTGGAAAACACCCTAAATGCCACAAGTGCAATTTCTATCATGCACAGGGACAATGTGGCAAGTTTCAATGCCAGCGCTGCGGAAAAATGGGGCATGCAGCTAAAGACTTTAGAGGTGAGCTACTAGCTAAAACCCCACAACCACTAGGGGTGTTCATTTTCGGATATTCGTTCGGATATCCGAAATCAGAAAAAAAAATAAAAAAATTTAAAAATATATATTTCGGATATCCGAAAAATATCCGGATATCCGAAAAATATCCGGATATCCGTAAAAATATTCGAAAAAAATATCCGAATATCCGAAAAAATATCCGAAATAAAAGACTATTTCGGATATCGGATATCCGAACTATCCGAAAATTTTCAAAATAGGTATCTGAATCCGAAATTTCGAATATCCGAACTTCCGGATATCCGATTTTTTCGGATATTTCGGATTCGGATTTTCGTATATTTCGGATTCGGATTCGGATACGGATTTTTTTGAACACCCCTAACAACCACAACAACAGAATCACGAAGCACCGAAGGGGTGATATGAATGTGGGAAACCAGGACACTTCAAAAAGGATTGCCCGCATCTGAAAACAACAACATTCAACAAAACAACAACAATGGGAACAATGGCACGAGGGGACGAGCCTTCATTATCGTGGCTAGGGAAGCCAAAAAGGACCCCAACCTCGCAACTGTACGTATCTCTTGAACAATAATTATGCTTCTGTATCGTTTGATACTAGTGCTGAGAGAAGCTTTATGTCTAAGGACTTTAGCGAGATACTTGCCATTACCCCAACACCCTTAGAGGTTGAGTATATGGTAGAGCTAGCTGATGGTAAACTTATTGTAACTAAACATATTTTGAATGAATGCACCTTAAAGTTGGCAAATCACAAATTTAAGATTGACCTCATGCCGGTTACACTAGGCATTTTTGATGTCGTAGTGGGCATGGATTGGTTGTCTGAAAACCAAGCTGAGATCATTTGCCACGACAAGGTTGTGCGCATACCCCTCCCTAGTGGAGAAACCCTAGACATAAATGGCGAAAGGAGTGACACTCTGAACATCATCTCGTGCATGAAAGCTCACAAATGCTTACGAAAGGGATACACAGCCATTCTGGCGCTTATCATCGACAAGACTGAAGAAGAGAAGAAAATAGAAGGCATCCCAGTCTTATGCGACTATCTCGATGTATTTCCTGAGGATCTACCAGGACTTCCACCGCCTCGACAAGTGGAGTTCCGCACAGATCTCGCGCCGGGAGCGGCATCTATCGCACGAGCACCCTATCGACTTGCACCTTCCGAGATGCAGGAATTGTTCAACCAACTTCAGGAGCTGTTGGATAAGGGTTTCATTAGACCTAGCTTTTCAACTTGGGGAGCACCGGTTTTGTTTGTAAAGAAGAAGGATGGCACGTTTTGAATGTGCATCGACTACCGTGAGTTGAACAAAGTGACGATCAAGAATCGTTACCCCTTACCTCGCATTGATGACCTGTTCGATCAATTACCAGGATCAAGTTACTACTCCAAGATCGATCTACGATCAGGGTATCACCAGTTGAGAATTCAAGAGGATATTCCTAAGACTGCTTTTCGCACTCGGTATGGCCATTACGAGTTTTTGGTCATGCCATTTGGGTTGACTAATGCACCCGCAATATTCATGGATCTCATTAATAGAGTATGCAAACCTTCTCTAGATAAGTTCATCATTGTGTTCATTGATGATATCCTCATTTACTCCAAAACCCAGGAAGAACACAAAGAGCATCTTCAATTGGCTCTTGAACTGCTATGGCAAGAAAAGCTATACGCTAAACTCTCAACGTGCAACTTCTGGATTCGAGAAGTCCAATTTTGGGGACATGTTGTGAATGAACAAGGGATTCATGTGGATAAATCTAAGATAGAGGCGATCAAGAACTGGGAAGCACCAAAGACCCCAACTGAGGGGCGACAATTCCTAGGAATGGCCGGCTATTATAGACGATTTATTGAAGGATTTTCAAAGATAGCCCAACCACTCACAGCTTTAACCCAAAAGGAAAAGAAATATCTCTGGACTGACAAGCAAGAAGCTGCAATCCAACTTTTCAAACAGAAGCTCTGTAGTGCACCTATCTTTTCTCTTCCTGATGGAACAGACGACTTCGTAGTATATTGCGACGCCTCAATACAAGGACATGGCTGTGTGCTAATGCAGCGAGAGAAGGTGATCGCATATGCTTCTTGACAACTGAAAGTCCACGAGAAGAACTACACCACCCATGACTTGGAACTTGGAGCAGTCGTATTTGCACTCAAAATTTGTAGGCATTACCTGTATAGTACAAAGTGTACTATATACACTGACCATAAGAGTCTCCAACACATATTCGAGCAGAAGGAACTGAACATGCGAAAACGACATTGGCTCGAACTCCTAAACGACTACGAGTGTGCTATCAAGTATCACCCAGGGAAGGCCAATGTAGTGGCCGATGCCCTAAGCAGGAAAAAAAACCTCAAAACCCAAGAGGGTACGAGATTTACAACTTACCATCCATCCCAACCTCCCTGAACAGATACGCAGTGCCCAGATTGAGGCACTAAAAGAAGAAAACCTAGTGGCCGAATCACTGAGGGGTATGGAGAAACAACTGGAAGTCAAAGCCGATGGCTTACATTATTTCATGGAACGCGTCAGGGTTCCACACCATGGAAACTTACGAGACCTTGTGATGGACGAGGCTCATAAGTCTCGGTATTCCATTCACCGTGGATCTGATAAAATTTATCATGACCTGAAAGTCCTTTATTGGTGGCCAAACATGAAAGCTGATATTGCCACATAGGTTAGCAAATGCTTGACTTGCGCCAAAGTCAAGGTTGAATACCAAAATCCCTCTGGACTACTTACAGAACCAAAAATCCCCATGTGGAAATGGGAACAGATCTCTATGGACTTCATCACCAAATTACCCCATACTCCTAGTGGATGTGACACTATTTGGGTAATTGTGGACCGACTGAGTAAGTCGGCACATTTCTTTGCGATCAGGGAAAATGATAAAATGGAAAAGCTAGCCAGAATTTATGTCAAGGAAGTAGTCTCGCGACATGGGTTGCCAATCTCCATCATATCTGATCGAGACACTAGATTCACTTCTAACTTCTGGAATTGATTGCAAAAGTCGTTTGGCACACGGTTGGATATGAGTACAGCATACCACCCACAAACTGACGGCCAGAGCGAACACACGATACAAACCCTCGAAGATATGCTACGAGCGTGAGTAGTAGACTTCGGTAACAGCTGGGAAACTCACCTACCGTTGGTGGAGTTCTCCAACAACAACTGTTGCCACACAAGCATCAAGGCAGCGCCTTTTGAGGCACTCTATGGCAGGAAATGCCAATCACCCATCTGTTGGGCGGAAGTGGGCGACAGTCAGCTCACAGGCCCGGAACTGGTACACGAAACAACCGAGAGGATCGTGCAAATTAGAAACCGCATGACAACAGCTCGCGATTGTCAAAAGATATATGCCGAAAAACGGCAGAAACCTTTGGAATTTCAGGTAGGAGATAAAGTTCTTCTGGAAGTTTCGCCATGGAAAGGCGTCATTCGTTTTGGTAAACGAGGCAAACTAAACCCGCGATATATTGGACCATTCGAGATCCTAAAGAGAATTGGTCCGGTGGCATACCAACTCAACCTACCAGCCGAACTCGAAGGAGTTCACAACGTATTTCATGTCTCGAATATGAAAAAGTGTTTATCTAATGAAACACTGGTGGTTCCACTGGATGAGATCCAGGTGGATGAACAGCTACGGTTCATAGAAGAACCGATCGAAATCATGGACCGTGAGGTCCAACAACTCAAGCAAAGTCGGATTCCGATTGTTAAGGTCCGATGGAACTCAAAACGCTGACCTGAATTCACGTGGGAACGTGAAGATCAGATGATGCACAAATATCTCCATCTCTTCAAACAGGCAACGTGGAACGCTGACAACAACGAATAAATTTCGGGACAAAATTTCCTTTCAACAAGGGGATGATGTGACAACTAGAAAATTTTCATTCTCAAACACTACCAACAACAACCAAATTTCGGGACGAAATTTCTTTCAACAAGGGGATGATGTAACACCCGGCAATTTCAGCTAAATTGCAACTCTTATACTCTATGTATATCACATTCACACTTGTTGCATTTCATTTAATTATGTTCAATTAGATGAGTCAAACACACAACTGCGAAACGATAGTTTGAGGAACTATCGAATCGTACATTGCACATTGGTTTTGGAAACCAAGTGTGGCAAACAAAACACAAACACAAAACAATAATTCGAAGAATGGTTGAATTGTGTAATACATGTTGATTATGGTTAATCAAGCACGCAAACAGTTCGTAGCGTCGAACACAAACGAATAAAGATAATTCGAGGAATTATTGAAACACACACACGAGTCTCACGAACGTTGGTGATCAATCAAACTTATTTGTTATTACATGATTATGTGTTAAACATGCATTCGATGTTTAAGATAAACTATGGGAATCGACCACGAGCAAAATCGAATCATCGAAATCGCAAAACAAGAAAATGGACCCATGGCGGTACGCGAAGGTCCCTTGGTCAAGAGTTCCGAGGTACGCGAAGCAAACCGGGAGTCGAGGATCCCGAATTTCGTAGCGGTACGTGATGAGCTTTTTGATCGACCTCCGTGGTACTCAAAGGCCATGCAGATCAAAAATTTTATAAATAACAACCCCATTCACTTTCTACCAGTTTCCTTCCCATTTTCTCCGAACTCCCACTTGTTCTCTCGACCAAAACCTCTGCGAAACCTATTCCAAGCCTTTGGTAACACTCTTGAAGGCATTTCCCTCATCATTGGTGATATTGGAACCCTTAAAGCTTGGAGAAGGAGCTAGGAAGCTAGAAACCACCATCAACAGCTAGATCTTCATCATCAGAAGCTGTTACAACTCAATCCTAGTGGATCTTAGCTTCTAAGGTAGTTTTCTATATTTGTGTATGGTTAGATCGTACATGCAATGGGTAAAAACCCACATGCAACTCCATATGGTTATTGTGCACGAATTTGTTGGTTATTTGATGTGTTATTAGATTTAGATCTACTGATTTTAGTATAGGATTGATTAGATTTGAGTTTGGTTGAGTTATTGTTGATTATATGATGTTTTTGTGAAACTTTCCATAAAAGGAAACTTTTATGAGCATGTCTCAGATTTGTGATGATCTAGACATGTTAGACATGCCTAGATGATGTCAAATGAATATTGCAGTGTTTAGAAACACATTTGGATATTTGATTTTGTCAAAAACATTATTTTCTATAAACTTACTATTTATGGAAACTTTTGTAAATCAAAAGAGGGCTTTTGATGTTTACGAATGTTTTGATGAATTTTGATTCATGAAATATGTTTAAAAATGATTTCTAAGCATATTGAGAATTTAAATTTGTGAAAATGAGTTTTTAAACGGATACTTTCCAAATAAGGAAACTTTATTTGGCAAAATGGCATAAATGGCGATTTATGCACAAACGATGTGTTTTAAGTGTAAAAACATGTTTTTACAAACATACTAGAGTGATTTGTTTTACGAAATATGTTTTCATAACCATACTTTCCAAAAATAGAAACTTTCTAGATATAGAATGTTTCCCCGAAACGAAAACGTTACAATTTTCAAAACTTGCTTTTGTGAAAACATCATGATTGGTTATAGGAATGCATGTTGGTGTCTGATATGCATTAAGGCACATAAACACAACAAACACGTTACCAACGATTCATCGAGTCTCACTAGTAAACACACCCAGTCGGTTGAGCACACCGACACATGGAGTTGTATGGATTACAACACACCATAAAACTCATACTCACAACCTATATGGCTATAGGTTCATGTTAGCAGGTGCTAGCATTCGCAGGTACCAAACACACATACCGGAACTGCTAATCAGGTGAAGTTCACGGCCCCTTTTCACATTTTCTACATTTGGGGGAGAAAACATTGCATACAACTATTTTTGAACAACATACACATTTACTTTGGTTACATTTGTACATGATAATATCGTATATGCATATGTGTGGCATTCATCCACAAAACTGATAAGTCCTCATTAAACACACCTCGAACCGTTAATAGCGCATTGCACTTAGCGTGGTAATTATGAATAGTACTATTTTGGCCTGACAAGCCCCACTGTTGCGCGCCTTATGGCCACCCCGACTGGAGGTCGGAACAGTGCAAAATTGACCAAACAACATTGCCATATCTTGTTGGATGGATATGGCGGGAGGCAGAGCATATCATGTTGGATGTATATGCATATGTGTGGCATTCATCCACAAAACTGATAAGTCGTCATTAAACACACCTCGAACCATTAATATCGCGTTGCGCTTAGCGTGATAATTCCTAAAGCAAATAAATCCCTAAGCAGTTAATTTCCTAAGCAATTAATTTCCCAAACAGGTAGTTCCCTTGTTCTTCAATACTGACATCCACCTAACGTACCGTAAATGGTATATGTATAGGGCATATGTAGGGTCAGTCGCAACTGCCCCAGCCAACGTCCCACCACCTTTTCGATACACCACATGCATGTCCTTATCGAATCATTAGGGCACAAGTAAGCAAATAATCAGTAAGTAACATATGTGAATCAAATGTATAACAGGAGCTCAGTTAACATGTAATAAACACATAAGCATGAAATCCTGAATATACCAACTAGTGTATGAAATAATTCATACTAGGGTATCCTACGGTTATAGACTAGGTCAACCATTTCTATAACCTAATTCCCTATAACCCAGGCTCTAATACCAATTTGTAACACCCCGACCGATGGCGGAAACGTCGTGATGCCACGAGGGATGTGTAGATTGTTCATAAGCTCGTGGGCATCTAATTAAATCATCATATAACAATTAATCAACCAAATTAATTACATCAAAAATCGTGTTCATCATGAGCTAGTTACATCATATACACAAAAGATTTAGCCAAATTAACTAAACTCTAGTCTTCAGAATTTCAGTTATTTTAGCTAAGTCCAAGAACCTAAGTGATGATGTCCAAAACGATGTAGACCTATCCTGCTCTACTTACTTCTCCTCGTTTCATGAAACGTGTAGAAAATCAAGTGTCAACTACGAAGTAGTTGGTGAGAAATCATAAGTTTTTATGTATTAAACACGTTTATAAAATATTTATGAAAATAGATAAATGGGTTCATAAAAGTTTATAATTTCCCAGAGAAAGTCCACATGTGCACCTGCGAAATAATTCAATTCTGCCAAAATCCAACAAACACAACATCCAAACAATCCAAGTAATCACATACACACTAATCACAAATAATTATCCATATAAGTTCAACCATTCACATCAATTCAATAAGCATCAATTATCATAATCATATCAATATAAGTTTCCACGGAGGACCTCAGTCAACTCAATCAATGGCGGAATCATCGCGGAGGACCTTAGTCAACTCAACCAACGATATTCCTATAAGTGTCTTCGTGCACTGCGGAGGACCGCAATCAACTCAACCAACAATGGAATTACTGAGGAGAATGTTACTCAACTCACCAACAGTAACTCAATCATTGCGGAGGACCTAAGTCAACTTAACTATCAATGACTCATGTGATAAGTAAGAATCCATCTCAATCCATAATCAATAATAATCCATTAATATAAATATCATATTGATAATCCAGGTGTCACCCATGTGTTATCAAAATAATATTTAAATTGGTATACATGTTCCACCTCTGAGTTTAAAAACAAAATGGTTTTAAAAGGAGGTTATGAGAACTCACCTGAGTCCTTAGAATCCGTGTTTTTAGAGAATGTGCGCTCGCGTATATGAAATCAGAAGCAACTCAATGACCTGTAATTATCGTGCGTTTCATGTTTATAAGTATATGCGTGTGATTACATTTAAGTGACCATAAGTGTCTACTTTAAATTATTAAGTTTTTAGTTGACTTAGTTTATTTATCCTAGGTTATATTGAAACGTCTAGGATTTTATCATCAATCATCATACAGTTGTAATTTAAACTTGTCTGTTTTAACCATCCGTTATATGACGATTTTAAATAATATGGCAAAGGTTTACAAGTCGTAGCGATAATAACCTTATACGCTTGTGTACACCTTTGCTTATACCTAAATGCATGATTAACTCATTTGACCACATTAGTGTAGTTATTAAAATCCAACTTAAGTTATAAGAGATTATATCTAAACCCTTATCATCAAAGATTTTTCATTATATAAAATCTCATAAATTTTAGATCCATATTATTAAGAAAAGGTGATGACTTTAAATGATTCATGCACGTATGTTTTTCCATAATCTTCACGTTACTTAGTTTACCCACGATCTTGGTCCGAATTTTATAGGTTTTACAGCTCTAGGCTCGGTCTTAGCCCTTAGGTTCGCAGATTATAGTTCGTAGACCATAGGTTCGTAGCAGCATGCTGCCTTCGCCCTAAGGTTCGGCCATACATGGTCCCTAGGTTCGGCTATGCAGCTTCGCAGCCCACTGGTTCGCATTGAAGAGGTTCGTGTTCCCCAAGGTTCATCAATACCATGCCACAGGGTTCGGTACTAGCTAGGTTTGCCTCATGCATGGTTCGTAGTCAAGGTTCGCTGAATCAAAGGTTCGGCACGTGCAGGTTCCAGTTTCTTGACCTATGCAGGTTCAGCTCTTGAGGTTAGTGTGACCTAGGGTTCGGCTGAACAGTGAAAAGGTTCGACTGCATGACCAAGGTTCGGCTGAAAGGATAAGGGTTCGTGAAGCTCACTGTTGGGTTCGGCCATGATGAGGTTCGGCCGACGCAGCTACTGTCGTGATCCACCACCCTTATCATCTTCTTCTAGTTCTATCTTGTTTGCAGATCCTATCCTTGGCTTTCCCCAACCCTCACACACATTCATTTTAAGGTTTTCAAGATGTACAAGTCGTTAGAAATTAAGGATATCAACCGGTTATGTTTAGGTGACAAAACAAAAAAGTAAACTCGTGATTTACCTCTGGATGTCGACCAATTTGCGAGTTTATTCGCGGGTTTGTGTTCTCCTTGATCACACACACAATTTGACACCAAGATCTAGCGATTCCGTCATGAAATGAAGATGATAATGTAGAGAGAAGGTAGAGAGAGAGGGGTTACGGATTAGGGTATTCTAGAGAGAAAGGCTTTTGAAAAATTAAAGAGATGATGAAGTCTTCCATCTCTTATGCCCATCCCTTCCCCACGTGTTCGGTCTCGTTTTTATCGTGATAAAATTATTATATGTTTGGTTTTTATCGTAAAACCCACTTGCCACATAGAACGTTCAAATAAATAAGTTTCGTTTTAATAAAATGATTTTGAATACCGTTTTTTTGTAAAATGGTTTCGTTAAATTTCATTTAAATTATTTATTTAATAAAGCCATTCGTTCGAATTCGTTTTAGGCTGTGATTCCTAATAAACGTTATTTGTTTCCATTTATTAAAATAATATGGTTAGATATTATTTCATTATCTCGTCGAAACGCGTTACTTACGTACGTATTCGTAAGGATCGTCACCTTTCCAAATCCAACGGTCGTATCGTATTTCAATTCGATTTACGATTTATGGGATATCGTTTCAGAATATTATTCTTAATAATTCTATTCGTGTGAATCGTCACCCACGCGAATACATTATCAAGTCAATATTTCTGAAATAACATTCGCGTTTAAATAACATTCGTAACCTCACAATCGCATAAATATCCTCAGTAATGCTTTCATTACTTAATTATTTGAATGCTATAATTTCCAAATCCCAAATCCCAAAACCCACTAAACCATATCACTGGCACACCCATGATAGACCGAAATATGCTTATGTATAGGGCATATGTAGGGGTCAGTCGCAACTGCCCCAGCCACCGTCCCACCGCTATTTCGATAAACCATGATCATGTGTCCTTGACTATATTTAGCAACCAAACAATAACCAACTCCTAATTCCTTTCCATTCCAAGAAAATCCATAAATCGGTGAATTCAACTGCGATAAACTCTCTGGTTCTGTTTAGTTGTGTTTCAACCGAACTTCCCATGGTTTATGCATATAATAATATGTTCTCAATATGTATACCAATATCAGTAATAACATCCAATAATTCATTATCATTAATAATTATCATATCAGGTTGTAACAATACAGTCGTACATGTACGGACAACTTGAAATACAGTGATGTTACATTGAGGTTCATGCTTTGGACATAATTCATTCCTCAGGAGCAGTTTGAAATCTGCCCAAGGCGTAGCCAGTGCTTCTTCTCTGCCTCGAGCTCTAATATGAGAGTTCCACCATGTTAAGGCCCGCTTGCTAAAAGATCTAGCAGCGTAGCGAACCTTATGGTGTTCTGGACAACCGCAAATGTCCAGAGTAGTCTCCATCTTCTCTAGCCATCGGATCAGTCCAACAGCTCCTTCGACACTGCTAAAGCTTGGCGGCTTGCATCCTACAAATGATTTGTAGGAACAGTTTGAAGTACTGCCGGTGTTTCCACTAGCTTCCCCCGTAGTATGCCCAGAGTTGTTGCCGTCACCTTGAATCCTGTTGATCATCTCTGGGATAACATCCTTCAGCTGGTTAGTTAGCTGACTGCTTAGTAAAGTTTCCAAGGCAACAGTAGTAGGGTCTAAAGCTGGAGTTGCATGCGGGTTTCGAGAAGGAAAGAGTGGAGGAGGAGGAGGTGGCGGTGGTGAATCAGCTGGTGATGGCGTTGATGAGTGCTGAGCTGAACTCTATGGTGGTGGCACAATAGAAGGAGGTCTTCTAGGCGGCATTCTGATCATAACCAAAAGTATATTGGTTAGTGCAGTGATCGAATGCAGAAGACACAATGCAAGCATATATCTTATATTCTCTACATGAGGGTCCCTAAGTTATAGTCTAGGCCAAACCGTTCAAGTAAATGACCTATTATTCTCTATAACCTTGAGCTTTAATACCAATATGTCACACCCCGAGCCAGTGGGCCAGATCGTGTGTCTCGCTGGGCGGAAGTTTCCCGTGGCGCGATATCGGGAGTGATAATCATGCTGATCAGATTGTTTACATAGCATCAATATTGAGAATAACTAAAGCACAAATATCATTAAACTAGGATTACAAAGTTAAATTACAATCGTCAATGTTTGATAATTTATCTAAGTAAACCTATCAAAAGAATCAAATGTTTACTATCTTGTAACTGTACAAGATATCAAAAGTGATTCACAACAATCATAAAACACGTGCTTTCCAAAATCTACTAGGTCCTCTAACTGGGCACCCTAGCATGCATTCCTGAGCCTTAGCTTAGTTCTATACATCACCTGAGAAAGCATGTAAGAAAAAAAAGTCAACACAATGGTTGGTGAGTTCATGTAATTTAGTATTAGTAAAATAGCTTTTGCAAACCTTTTCGGTAACAACCTTAACCTCATTTACATCAATTGTAATATCCAATTCGGTATGCTTATATATAAGGCATACGAAAGGGTCAAGCCTACAACCCGCCCAGACGCCATCCCACCACATACTAAACCACATATGACATTGTTGTTAATGATAATTAATCATTTTACCTACCATCCAATCCCATTCCCATCATAGCTTTAGCATTCTGTTTATAAGTTTCCAACATGCACATAATAGCATCTGCAAGTCTAGCTTTCAGAGTTACCTTTATGGACAACTGAACACCCTAAGGAACCCAGTATCAATCCATATCAGAACTAAATGTGATTAGCAACATCGGTATTTTGATAAAGGATTTCTAAGATGACACAAAGTCAACTAAAGAAAACCAGAATCATCCTAGTCACATATCACAATCATGGGTGGACATTGAGGAATCACTGTATGGCAAGCACTGAGAGGCCAACAGTCTGTTCCTCAAGTCCTGACTATGAAGAACATCATATGGCAAGCACTTAGACGCCAATCAGTATGTTCTACCAAAGTCCTGACTATGAAGAAACACCCTATGGCAAGCACTGAGAAGCCAATCAGTATGTTCTAAGATAGCCAATAGCTTTAGCATACAAATTTATAGCATTCACATTGTAACAGCCGGCCGTATTGGATATTGTCCGCTCTGCCCCACCGGGCTCACGGATTTGCTTTTGGATACCCGGGTGAAAACTTCCCAGGGAGGTCACCCATCCCTGGATTGCTGCCACCTGAGCACGCTTAACTGTGGAGTTTTCATGTGCTCCACAGCCAACTAAGCCCAAAACGCGTCCAATAGAGAAGGTCTCCACTCCCTCTTATAAGGAAGTTTCGTTCCCCTTACTCAACCCATGTGGGATTAGCCAGCCGTGCTGGAGTGGAATTCCTCCCCCACTGGGGAATCAGCGTCCCCGCTGATCACATGGATTCGGCCCCTGTCTCTGATACCATCTGTAACAGCCGGCCGTATTGGATATTGTCCGCTCTGCCCCACCGGGCTCACGGATTTGCTTTTGGATACCCGGGTGAAAACTTCCCAGGGAGGTCACCCACCCCTGGATTGCTGCCACCTGAGCACGCTTAACTGTGGAGTTTTCATGTGCTCCACAGCCAACTAAGCCCAAAACGCGTCCAATAGAGAAGGTCTCCACTCCCTCTTATAAGGAAGTTTCGTTCCCCTTACTCAACCCATGTGGGATTAGCCAGCCGTGCTGGAGTGGAATTCATCTGTCACACCCCGAGCCGGCGGGATAGGATCGGTTGTCCCGTCGGGGCGGAAAGTTCCCGGGGCGCGATATCGTGAGTGATAATCGTGATGATCAGATTGTTTACATTGCACATGATACAAATGAGAAATGCTAATTATAATAGAATTACAAAGTTAAATTACATCAGTATTGTTTATAATTTAACAATGTAAATCTACCATAAACATCATATATTTCTATCTTGTATTTACACAAGAAATACAAAATAATTTGCATAATGATGTCTTCAAAAATAATGCAGGTCCAAAAGCTAAGCCTTCTATCTGAAGTCCTAGTACGAAAAGAATAACTTCTTAGTTGACCTGTTCGTCACCTGAGAAGTCATGCAAAAAGATCAAGTCAACACATGGTTGGTGAGTTCATATAGTTTTATGATTTGAAAATGATTTGAAAACCTCTTTCGGTAAAGACCCTAACCTCATTAACATCAACTGTATCATCCAGATCGGTATGCTTATATATAGGGCATACCCCTGGGTCAAGGCTACAACCCCGCCCAGACGCCATCCCACCACATACTAATCCGCATAGGACATTGATATTAATGATAATTAAGCATTTTTACCTAACACCTCTGAAATAGATTTTGATCTCCAAAACTTGATATACCTTTGATTCTCTTGATTTTGATCATAGACAAAAGATTTTTCCAAAAGTCAGTGATAATAGTAAAATGTCAAATATTTAATTAAATAATTAAATAAAACATTTAAATGCAACTAAGACATGATGATTGAGTGTAATTTTACTCAATCAGTTAGACTTAGTTGTTGGTGGTTGTCCAAGTTGTAACCTCTCACACGTGACCCATACCAGGCATAACTCACAAGGAGTATACCTGGGCGTGACGGGATTTTAATGATTTGCCCTTACAGCTTGACCCAAAGGTCTTCTGTACATGCGGGGACTTTAAGGATATCCTTTGTTTCTTGATCTCTTGATTCTCTTGAGTTTAGACTTTGATATTGATTTCCATGATTGTTCACGTTATTGCCCGTAAAGCCTGACTACAAAAGTCTTCTATACCTGAAGGGACTTTATATGTGTGTTACACGTGGTCTTGATTCCATATACAACTGACATCCACCATGACTTGAGTATTAATGAGTTCATTAGATCATAATGATTTCATTATTTCAATGAGTCACACACATTTATGATTTCTGATCTCTTGAGGCTCTTGATTCTTGATTCTTTGAGTTCCCATGATTTTGAATGATAATTGATTTGATTTATGATTCTTGGGCCTCAGATCACACACTGAGTTATGATTCCCTTGAATATGATTTATTGATCTTGTTCTTTTGATTTCACTTTGAGTTTAGATTCTTGAAGTTGAACTTGATGGACTAAGGGTTGATTTAGAATTCAAATTTAAGGTATTACTCATAAGAGTACTTAAATTTAATTGATAACTTGATTTGTTCATTAATTTCCTAGACAGGAGTCTAGGAGTATCAACAACATATATATGTAAAGACATATAATAATTAAAAGCATTTAAATAAACAGTTTAAATAAAACAGTTTACGCATGCTTCTCAGCCCCGCGTTTTAAAACAAAAATGTTTAGAAAAGGGGCAATGAACTCACCTGTGTTGCTTTGTATAGAATCACCACAAAATACGCGCTCGTTGTTGTAGTCTAAGTATCTTCGGTTCCTGAATTTGTTTTAAGAGAATTCGCAGACGATAAGTATTTATAATAATCGTCCTAACTAGGGTTTGGTCTCGGTGTGCAACTACGTGTCTTAGATTCACTAATGTATTTCTATGGTTTTCTCTAACTAAACTAACCTTATTACCCATTAGTAGCCCATATCCCTGTTTAATCTTTTAAAGACTTTAGGTTAAACATTTATTTAAGAAAATTGTTTAATTACTTTAAGAAAATTTATGATCTTATTTCTTTTATGAAAAGCATAATTTACTTAAGAAAAGTGTAATTAACATGATGACGGGCTTAGATTAAGCCCATTGGGCCACTCTCAGGCCCATTTAACTTGATTCCCTCTCAATTGAAATGACTTCCATGATCTTTTAAGAGAACATTAGTTTATCCAATATTGGTTACATGGAAACAAACTCCCGATGTTATTCCCATGCAAGCCTATCTACGGTCCCTATGCATGCACACCCAACACCTTAATTCTCATGCATGTAAACTATGCATAAGTTAATATTCCCAAGTCATATGGATAATCCACCTATCCCTTGGCCTTATGAGACTTGGCCGATTGAACCGAGGCTTGGGCCGAATAGGGTAGGGGTGTATGAGTCTTGATCGAATGAGAGGTGGTGTGAGAATGAGTTGGGACGAATGAGAGCTGTCGAATGAGCCATGGCGACTGGAACCTTGCCGACCGAATGATGTTGCTTCGGTGATGCAACCAGCGAATGAGTCTTGGCCGAAAGGGGTGTGGGGACGAATGTCTAGGGCCGAATAGGGCTCTAGTCGAATGGGTGCATGCGGCGAATGACGATTTTCCGAAAGAACATGGCCGGTCGAATGAGGCCACTGCCGAAGGGAGTCCCTGGCCATTCGGCGAATGATTAGACCGGCGACTGGGGCTGGTCATTCGGCGATCTGGGCTGATGCCATTCGGCCGACCGAGCGACCCACATGCAGCCATGGATTTCGAAGAAATCAACTAGGGGTTTGAAGAGGATGGTTTCCTACACTTTCCTACATGGTGTGAAGTGATTTCCCTAGGATTTTGAGGTGATTCAGTCGAGTTCTAACAAGGGGCGAAATAGGGTTTTGAAACCCTAAAACCGAAGCAAACACAAGATCTTTACCCCGATTTTGATGGATCCAAGTCCCGATCTGTTGTACTTCCTTGATCTACATGTAATGGTGGTGATTTTGACACCAAAAACACAAGAAATGGTGAAGATTCAAGTGAGAAATCCTAGTGAGAAGTGGGTTTTCTTGTAAAACTTTTAGAGAGAGAGAGAGAGATGAACGTGAATGAGGTGTGGTGGCTGGTTTGGTGGGTTGTTGTGGCATTAAAAGCTACAATAAATGTGGGGAAATACCGGGTTTCGTTCGGGTTCGTTCGGTTTCGCGTGGTTTTGCGTAAAAACGTCGTTTTTCGCGTCGTTCTTGTAACGAAATGACTCGGTTTTAAAATAGAAGTCATAAAATTATTTTAGGTTGTGATTCCTAATAAATTAACTAAATATATTTTAAATTTTTTAATTTACAAAAATATTTATTTAACGTTTAAATCGAATCGCGCGGTCATCGCGCGTATTTGTTCGAATCAAATACGACGATAACTACACTTTTCAATATTGTTTTCTAATTATCGAATATCATTCAGAACGTTAAACTTTTAGATTTATTCGTACAGATCGTCACCTATACGAATAATCTGTCGGTGTAGCATTCACTTAACGATATTCGTGTTGTTTTGTCCTGTAAGGCCTCACATACGCTTATACATAATAAAATCCTAACAAATAAATCACATGATGATTCTGTGTTGCCAGATAATTATCTGACTCAAGAATCATTGTTCTGAATTGATTTCTCTGAATGTCTGTGAATTCACTGTTTCGATAATATGAAATGATACTGTGACTTGATATGAATATGAAATATACAGAATTACATGATAATTGTACCTGATTACTGTTTACGTACTGTTCACGATCACTGTTCCGGTGACGGTTCCGGCACTGATGTTACAGTCTCCCCTTGTTAGAGAAATTTCGTCCCGAAATTTAAGAATTGTTATCGGTTACTACTTCCTCTTCAAACAGCTGGGGATACTTTAACTTCATGTGATCTTCACGTTCCCAAGTAAACTCGGGTCCGCGTCTTGAATTCCAACGAACCTTTACAATCGGAATACGGCTTCGCCTCAGTTGCTTGACTTTGCGATCCATAATCTCTACAGGTTCTTCTATGAAATGTAACTGATCATCGACCTGAATTTCTTCGAGTGGAACGACGAGTGATTCGTCAGCAAGGCATTTCTTTAAATTCGAGACGTGAAACACGTCATGCACACCACTGAGTTCATCTGGTAATCTCAGTCTATACGCCACAGGACCAATACGTTCGATGATTTCGAACGGTCCTACGTATCGTGGTGCTAGCTTGCCTCTTGTTCCAAAACGTACAACGCCTTTCCATGGGGATACCTTCAACATGACACGGTCTCCCACTTGGAATTCCAACGGCTTACGCCGTTTGTCAGCGTAACTCTTTTGTCTGCTTCTTGTAGCTTGCAATCTTCTCTGAATCTGAGCTATCTTGTCAGTGGTTTCCTGAATAAGCTCTGGCCCCGTTATGCGATTATCTCCAACTTCAGTCCAACAGATCGGTGATCGACATTTCCGACCATAAAGAGCCTCGAATGGTGCACATCCGATACTGCTGTGGTAACTGTTGTTGTAGGAGAACTCAATCAGTGGCAAATGAGAATCCCAATTCCCACCGAAATCTAAAATACAGGTCCTTAACATATCCTCTAGGGTCTGAATCGTACGTTCGCTTTGGCCGTCCGTTTGTGGATGGTAAGCTGTACTCAGATTTAACTGTGTCCCTAGAGATTTCTGTAGTGATTGCCAGAATCTTGAAGTAAATCTGCTGTCTCTATCAGAAATAATTGATAATGGTACACCGTGACGTACCACTATCTCATTGATGTACAATCTCGCCAGTTTATCCATCGTGAAGGTTTCACGCATCGGCAAGAAATGAGCAGATTTTGTTAATCGATCAATGATCACCCAAATTGTATCGTGACCACTGGAAGTGCGGGGTAGCTTGGTAATGAAATCCATAGCTATTTGTTCCCACTTCCAGAGCGGAATCTCAGGCTGTTCCAGTAAACCAGACGGTCTCTGGTGTTCCGGCTTTACCTTCGCACACGTTAGACATTTACCGACGTATTCGGCTATGTCTTTCTTCATTCCCGGCCACCAATAAAATCCACGCAAGTCTTGATACATTTTATCGGCGCCTGGATGAACAGAGTATTTTGTCTTGTGTGCCTCATCGAAGATAAGTCTTCTCAATTCATCTACCGCCGGAATCCATATACGACCCTGGTAGTAGATCATTCCATCCGACTTGGTCTCTAAATGTTTCTCTGCTCCGCAATCAAGTTCTTTCTTCAAGTTTCCTCTATCAACTGATTCCTATTGAGCTTGAATGATCTTGTCTTGTAAGCTGGTCTGCACAGTCATACCCATAGCCCTAACGCGTAAGGGTTTGACCCGTTCCTTCTGACTCAAGGCATCAGCTACAACGTTTGCCTTTCCCGGATGGTACTTGATCACACAATCATAATCATTCAGAAGTTCAACCCAACGGCGTTGTCGCATGTTGAGCTCCTTCTGATCAAAGATGTGCTGCAGACTCTTGTGATCAGTAAATATGGTACACTTAGTGCCATATAAGTAATGTCTCCAGATTTTCAATGCGAAGATCACTGCTCCCAGTTCAAGATCATGAGTAGTGTAATTTTTCTCATGAACTTTTAACTGTCTTGATGCATAAGCGATAACTTTGTCCCGTTGCATCAGTACGCAACCAAGTCCCTGGTGGGATGCATCACAATAAACAACAAAGTCATCACATCCTTCCGGGAGTGATAGGATTGGAGCATTACATAACTTCTGCTTCAGTGTCTGAAAGGCATCTTCTTGTTTCTGTTCCCAGACAAACGGTTCACTTTTCTGAGTTAATTTAGTGAGTGGCAAAGCTATCTTAGAAAAGTTTGAGATAAACCTTCTATAATAACCTGCCAATCCCAGAAAAGACCGTATCTCCGTTGGTGTCTTCGGAGTGTCCCAGTTCTTTATTGCTTCAATCTTGGCAGGATCTACGTGTATTCCCTCACTGTTGACTACGTGACCAAGAAACTGAACTTCCCTTAGCCAAAATTCACACTTAGAGAACTTGGCATAAAGTTTCTGTTCCATCAACAGTTCCAAGATCTTCCTGAGATGTTGTTCATGTTCTGCTTTGCTCTTGGAATAAATCAGTATGTCATCGATGAAGACGATAACGAACTGATCTAAATACGGCTTGCATACTCGGTTCATGAGATCCATGAAAACCGCTGGGGCATTTGTCAGTCCGAAAGGCATCACTAAAAATTCGTAATGCCCGTATCTGGTTCGGAAAGCCGTCTTCGGTATGTCTTCGTTTTGAACTCTGAGCTGATGATAACCAGACCGCAAATCAATCTTCGAGAAGTATTGAGCTCCTTGCAGTTGGTCAAACAAATCATCAATCCTCGGTATTGGATACCGATTCTTGATGGTTAGTTTGTTCAGCTCTCTGTAATCTATACACATTCTGAACGATCCGTCTTTCTTCTTCACAAACAAGACCGGAGCTCCCCAAGGCGAGTAGCTCGGTCTAATGAATCCTTTGTCCAATAATTCCTGCAATTGGTTCGACAATTCCTGCATCTCCGAAGGTGCTAACCGATAAGGAGATTTAGCAACAGGAGTTGCTCCAGGAACTAAATCGATTCGGAACTCTACCGGTCGCACAGGTGGCAAACCTGGTAGGTCTTCAGGAAATACTTCTGGATACTCTTTCACTACTGGTACGTCTTGTATCTTCTTCTTGTCTTTCTCTTTTTCCACTACATGAGCCAAGAAAGCTACACACTTCTTCTGTAAACACTTACGCGCCTTTATGCAAGAAATGATTTTGACACTTCGTTTTGCTTGGTCCCCTCTGACTTCCAATACACGATCATCGGGCAATGGAACTCGAAGCAGCTTCTCCGAACAGACAACTTCCACTCGGTTAGAGGAAAGCCAATCCATTCCAACAATGATGTCGAAACTACCCAACTCCATCGGTATCAAGTCGATAGAGAATGTATGACCGTTAAGTGTCAACGGGCAATTTCTGTAAACTGTACTAACTGTGATCTGTTTTCCGTTAGCTACTTCTATAATATAGGGGGAGTCTAACTGTTCCTCTATAGAATCTAGTTGGCATGCAAAATCGACAGAGATAAAACTCTGATCCGCACCAGTGTCAAATAGAACAGATGCATAAAAGTCATGTAAGAGAAACGTACCAGTGACCACATTCGGGTCCTGGCGTGCAGCTGGTGCTCCAATAACAAAAGCTCTTCCACGAGGAGCTTGAACTGCTTGTTGTGCTTTCTTCGGGCAGTTCTTTGCAAAGTGGCCTTGTTCGCCACAGTTGAAGCATCCACCATTGTTCTGATTAGCTGGTGGAGGAAGTGCTAGAGTAGCATTGTTAACTGCTGGATTAGGTGTCATCCGGCATTGCTGAACCCAATGGCCCTTCCTTCCACATCCCGTGCATTGCCTGCAGGGAGTGTTAGCATTGTGATGATACTGGCACTTAGTACACAAAGGATGTGGGCCAGTATACTGCCTTTTGGGCACATTTTGTTGTGCCGCTGCTACTTGATTCAGGGGAGTAGCCATAGTGTAATTCTTGATAAATTTCTGCTTCTTCTTTGGGTGTTGCTGATGTTGTGGTTTCTTTGAAGACTCTTCCTTGCGCTTCCCGGTGTCAGCCTCTTTCTTCAGAACTCCAGAGGCAACCATCAAATCAGTGAGTTTTCCAGACAGTCTCACTGCAGACTCAACAGTAGTAGGGTTGGCTGAAATAACCATTCCCTGAATGCAGGCAGGAAGTCCACCCACATATCTATCAATCCTCTTCTCCAAAGTAGGTACCATGTCGGGCACCAAAGCAACTAACTCGTGGTAACGAGTAGTATACCCCATATGATCTGCCCCTTTCATCACATGGTTGGATAATTCAACCTCCAGTTTCTGCAACTCATTCTTGGGGCAGAACTCTGTTCGCAGCAGTGTCTTGAAATCCTCCCATGGCATGGCCATGGCTTCTTCTCTTCCTCGGGAGTTGATCTGACCATTCCACCAGGTCAGAGCCCGCTTGTTGAATGTTCCAGCAGAGTAGCGGACTTTATGGTGCTCTGGACAGCTGCAGAGGTCCAGAGTAGCTTCAATCTTTTCAATCCATTGGATTAATCCAACGGCTCCTTCAGATCCGCTAAAGCTAGGCGGCTTACATCCTACGAATGACTTGTAGGAGTAGTGTGAGGTACCACCAGTATTCCCACTGGCTTCTCCAGATGAGTTGCCAGTGTTGTTCATCTCATTACGGAGAAGGTTGAACATCTCCGGTATCGCTTCCTTCATTTGGCTGGTCATCTGACTGCTCAGTAGAGTCACCAACGCTATAGTAGTAGGATCCAGTATAGGTGTTGTTCCTGAACCTGATGCCTCGGTGATCAGTGGAGGAGGAGGTGGAGGCGGTGGAGGAGGTGGCGGTGGTGAATCGGCTGGAGATGGTGTCGAAGAATGTGGAGCCAAGCCTAGAGGTGGTAACGAGGGAGTCTGTCTTCGCGGCGGCATTCTGATCATAACCAAAATAATATTGGTTAGTGCAATGATCGAATGCAGAAGACATAATGCAACAAAGTCTTAAATCTTAGATTCTCTACATGCAGGGTCCCTAGGTTATAGTCTAGGCCAAACCGTTTAATTAAATGACCTATATTTCTCTATAACCATGGCTCTGATACCAATCTGTCACACCCCGAGCCGGCGGGATAGGATCGGTTGTCCCGTCGGGCGGAAAGTTCCCGGGGCGCGATATCGTGAGTGATAATCGTGATGATCAGATTGTTTACATTGCACATGATACAAATGAGAAATGCTAATTATAATAGAATTACAAAGTTAAATTACATCAGTATTGTTTATAATTTAACAATGTAAATCTACCATAAACATCATATATTTCTATCTTGTATTTACACAAGATATACAAAATAATTTGCATAATGATGTCTTCAAAAATAATGCAGGTCCAAAAGCTAAGCCTTCTATCTGAAGTCCTAGTACGAAAAGAATAACTTCTTAGTTGACCTGTTCGTCACCTGAGAAGTCATGCAAAAAGATCAAGTCAACACATGGTTGGTGAGTTCATATAGTTTTATGATTTGAAAATGATTTGAAAACCTCTTTCGGTAAAGACCCTAACCTCATTAACATCAACTGTATCATCCAGATCGGTATGCTTATATATAGGGCATACCCCTGGGTCAAGGCTACAACCCCGCCCAGACGCCATCCCACCACATACTAATCCGCATAGGACATTGATATTAATGATAATTAAGCATTTTTACCTAACACCTCTGAAATAGATTTTGATCTCCAAAACTTGATATACCTTTGATTATCTTGATTTTGATCATAGACAAAAGATTTTTCCAAAAGTCAGTGATAATAGTAAAATGTCAAATATTTAATTAAATAATTAAATAAAACATTTAAATGCAACTAAGACATGATGATTGAGTGTAATTTTACTCAATCAGTTAGACTTAGTTGTTGGTGGTTGTCCAAGTTGTAACCTCTCACACGTGACCCATACCAGGCATAACTCACAAGGAGTATACCTGGGCGTGACGGGATTTTAATGATTTGCCCTTACAGCTTGACCCAAAGGTCTTCTGTACATGCGGGGACTTTAAGGATATCCTTTGTTTCTTGATCTCTTGATTCTCTTGAGTTTAGACTTTGATATTGATTTCCATGATTGTTCACGTTATTGCCCGTATAGCCTGACTACAAAAGTCTTCTATACCTGAAGGGACTTTATATGTGTGTTACATGTGGTCTTGATTCCATATACAACTGACATCCACCATGACTTGAGTATTAATGAGTTCATTAGATCATAATGATTTCATTATTTCAATGAGTCACACACATTTATGATTTCTGATCTCTTGAGTCTCTTGATTCTTGATTCTTGATTCTTTGAGTTCCCATGATTTTGAATGATAATTGATTTGATTTATGATTCTTGGGCCTCAGATCACACACTGAGTTATGATTCCCTTGAATATGATTTATTGATCTTGTTCTTTTGATTTCACTTTGAGTTTAGATTCTTGAAGTTGAACTTGATGGACTAAGGGTTGATTTAGAATTCAAATTTAAGGTATTACTCATAAGAGTACTTAAATTTAATTGATAACTTGATTTGTTCATTAATTTCCTAGACAGGAGTCTAGGAGTATCAACAACATATATATGTAAAGACATATAATAATTAAAAGCATTTAAATAAACAGTTTAAATAAAACAGTTTACGCATGCTTCTCAGCCCCGTGTTTTAAAACAAAAATGTTTAGAAAAGGGGCAATGAACTCACCTGTGTTGCTTTGTATAGAATCACCACAAAATACGCGCTCGTTGTTGTAGTCTAAGTATCTTCGGTTCCTGAATTTGTTTTAAGAGAATTCGCAGACGATAAGTATTTATAATAATCGTCCTAACTAGGGTTTGGTCTCGGTGTGCAACTACGTGTCTTAGATTCACTAATGTATTTCTATGGTTTTCTCTAACTAAACTAACCTTATTACCCATTAGTAGCCCATATCCCTGTTTAATCTTTTAAAGACTTTAGGTTAAACATTTATTTAAGAAAATTGTTTAATTACTTTAAGAAAATTTATGATCTTATTTCTTTTATGAAAAGCATAATTTACTTAAGAAAAGTGTAATTAACATGATGACGGGCTTAGATTAAGCCCATTGGGCCACTCTCAGGCCCATTTAACTTGATTCCCTCTCAATTGAAATGACTTCCATGATCTTTTAAGAGAACATTAGTTTATCCAATATTGGTTACATGGAAACAAACTCCCGATGTTATTCCCATGCAAGCCTATCTACGGTCCCTATGCATGCACACCCAACACCTTAATTCTCATGCATGTAAACTATGCATAAGTTAATATTCCCAAGTCATATGGATAATCCACCTATCCCTTGGCCTTATGAGACTTGGCCGATTGAACCGAGGCTTGGGCCGAATAGGGTAGGGGTGTATGAGTCTTGATCGAATGAGAGGTGGTGTGAGAATGAGTTGGGACGAATGAGAGCTGTCGAATGAGCCATGGCGACTGGAACCTTGCCGACCGAATGATGTTGCTTCGGTGATGCAACCAGCGAATGAGTCTTGGCCGAAAGGGGTGTGGGGACGAATGTCTAGGGCCGAATAGGGCTCTAGTCGAATGGGTGCATGCGGCGAATGACGATTTTTCGAAAGAACATGGCCGGTCGAATGAGGCCACTGCCGAAGGGAGTCCCTGGCCATTCGGCGAATGATTAGACCGGCGACTGGGGCTGGTCATTCGGCGATCTGGGCTGATGCCATTCGGCCGACCGAGCGACCCACATGCAGCCATGGATTTCGAAGAAATCAACTAGGGGTTCGAAGAGGATGGTTTCCTACACTTTCCTACATGGTGTGAAGTGCTTTCCCTAGGATTTTGAGGTGATTCAGTCGAGTTCTAACAAGGGGCGAAATAGGGTTTTGAAACCCTAAAACCGAAGCAAACACAAGATCTTTACCCCGATTTTGATGGATCCAAGTCCCGATCTGTTGTACTTCCTTGATCTACATGTAATGGTGGTGATTTTGACACCAAAAACACAAGAAATGGTGAAGATTCAAGTGAGAAATCCTAGTGAGAAGTGGGTTTTCTTGTAAAACTTTTAGAGAGAGAGAGAGATGAACGTGAATGAGGTGTGGTGGCTGGTTTGGTGGGTTGTTGTGGCATTAAAAGCTACAATAAATGTGGGGAAATACCGGGTTTCGTTCGGGTTCGTTCGGTTTCGCGTGGTTTTGCGTAAAAACGTCGTTTTTCGCGTCGTTCTTGTAACGAAATGACTCGGTTTTAAAATAGAAGTCATAAAATTATTTTAGGTTGTGATTCCTAATAAATTAACTAAATATATTTTAAATTTTTTAATTTACAAAAATATTTATTTAACGTTTAAATCGAATCGCGCGGTCATCGCGCGTATTTGTTCGAATCAAATACGACGATAACTACACTTTTCAATATTGTTTTCTAATTATCGAATATCATTCAGAACGTTAAACTTTTAGATTTATTCGTACAGATCGTCACCTATACGAATAATCTGTCGGTTTAGCATTCACTTAACGATATTCGTGTTGTTTTGTCCTGTAAGGCCTCACATACGCTTATACATAATAAAATCCTAACAAATAAATCACATGATGATTCTGTGTTGCCAGATAATTATCTGACTCAAGAATCATTGTTCTGAATTGATTTCTCTGAATGTCTGTGAATTCACTGTTTCGATAATATGAAATGATACTGTGACTTGATATGAATATGAAATATACAGAATTACATGATAATTGTACCTGATTACTGTTTACGTACTGTTCACGATCACTGTTCCGGTGACGGTTCCGGCACTGATGTTACACACATAGCATAGCCTTTACGTATCATGTGCACAAGTACTAGCTTCACAACCGGTATGGCAAGAACTGAGAGGCCATTCGGTTTGTCTTATCATTTCAAGCATATAAATCATACAAGAGTTTAAAGCATTCTGAGCATTTCGAGCATTTGAGCTTAGCAAGCATATCAAGCACATAAGCCTTTTTTAGAGTTTGAGCATTCAAGCTTTCAAAGTTAGTTTATAAAAGCATTTCCACCTGTTTGTCTTTGCATTTTAGGCATATGAAAAGCATCTAGGGTTTTAAGCAACTAGTAATAAGTATGTAGCCTTAGCATGTAGTCTTAGCATTTAGCATTAGTATGTATGTAGCATTAGCATGTAGCATTAGCATTTAGAATTATCAAAGTATCATTAGCATGTAGCATTAGCATTTAGCATAAGTATGTAGCATTAGCGTGTAGCATTAGCATTTAGGTTAAAGCCTTACCTTTTAGCTTTTAGTATAAGTGTAATCAGCATAAGCATTAGTATTAGCATTATGAATAAGTATAAAAGCATTTATGAAACATTTAAACATTTGATTAAAATGTATGACATGCTTCTCAGTCCTGAAGTAAAACAAATTAGTTTGAAAAGGGAAAATGAACTCCCTTGTGTTTCTAAGTATGAATTACCACAGATAATGCGCGCTCGTTAGTTGTACCTTAAATATCTTCAACACCGGAGTTGTTTTAAGAGATTTGAACACTCTAAGTCTTTGTAATTGACGCAAACTAAGGTTTTCGTCTCGGTGTGCAACTACGTGTCCTATGTTACTAGAGTGTTTTCTATGATTTCATCTAACTAGTCTAAGGCATTTCCCATAAATAACCCTTGATCCTGCAAGTAACCATTACAAGACTTTAATCAAATATTTGTAAGATAATTCGTTCTAAATAAATCTTAGGTAAGAAATCATTTAATTAATTTAAGAAGGTTTATCATTGGTTACATTTACTAAAACCATAATGCATTTTAAGAAAATAATACATTTGTTTATTAGACCTAAGTTAATCCAATTTGATTAACTCTAAGACTAAGATTTAGTTTTAGCTTCCTTCATTTCTTAGATTGTTCATGTATACAACTTAGATTAGAAAGTTCAACTAACTATCTAACCAAGTTGTATATGGCATTGCATTTACTAAGTATTGGGTGTTACCAATTAACACTAATACTTAGTTATATTCCTTGATCCTTTGTATTTCATGCTTTGTGTTTGTAATAGTTAAAATCCTTAGTGTTGTTGCTTAAATACTTGTTTACCCTCAACCCCATGTGATAGAGAAAGTGTAGGTTTAGCACTTGTTTAGCAACCTATTGATGTCTTAGTCCTTAACATGAGAAGATTTCAAACTTATCATTTTTTTTTAATAAGACTAGGATAGTTTCTTGTTGAGAAACCCTAATAGTTTCCCCATGCACACATACACATGCATGAGATTTGTGTAGCTATTCATGCATACCATGCCATTCCCCATGTACACCATACATCCATGGTTCTTTGATTTGGAATGATATTCCTAACCCAACCCTTTGCCGAAAGAGTCATGCCCAATCAGCTTGGCCGAAAGAGACTAGCCGAATAGGTGATGACCGAATGGGAGCTGGACTCGATCGAATGAGAATTGCCGAAGGGGAACACCTCGACCGAATGAGGGGTGGTCGAATGGAGTAGTCCGAATGAAGCAGCACCTATGGCCGATCGAATGGGCTGGTTATCATTCGGCCGAATGGGTTGGGTTTGCTTCGGCTAGAGCCATTTGGCCTAGCTGGTTTGACCATTCGGCCTGTCGAGGCCTGCATCTAAGCCATATCATTTTTTGAGCTAATTGACTAGATCTTGAACCAACACTTGTTCCTAAGTGATGTGGGTGTGGTTTCCCTAGAGTTTTGGGAGGGTTTAACCGGTAATAAGGTGGGTTCGAAATAGGGTTGTGAAAACCCTAAAATCGCTACAAAAATCGCATTTTTACCTCAAAATTGATGGTTCAAAGGTCAGATCTTCTGTACTTTCTAGTTCTATGTGTTGATGTGGTCGTTTGGACACCTAAAGCACTTGAATCACTTGAGAAATGGGTGAGATGAAGAGTTGGTTTCTAGAGAGAGAGAGTCTAGAGAGAGAGAACAAGATGGAGATGGTGGAGTTGGTAGGTGGGGGTGTTAAATGGTCATAAATGCCATTTAATGCTTCCCAAAATGTTCGGGTATGTTCGGGTTCGTTCGGTTCCGCCCGGTTTCGCGTAGAAGCATCGTTTCTCTTTCGTTTTCGCGGCAAACGTCTCGGTTTTAAAGATAGAGTTTAATAAATTAATTTAGGTGGTTATTCATAGTAAATTAACTAATTATCTCTCGTTTATTTAAATTTTCTGAAAATGTTTAAATTACAGTTTAAATCGAATTGTATAGTCGTCGCGCGTATTCATTCGAATCGTCACCCGTACGAATACGACGAAAACTATACTTTTCAATATGGTTTTCTAATTACTGGACATCATTCAGAACGTTAAAATTTCAGATGTATTCGTACAGATCGTTACCTATACGAATAATCCGTCCATTTAGCATTCCTGTAACGACGTCCGTTATTGCTTTAATTTGTTCAACCTCGCATACGTTTATACAAAATAGCATATTAACAAGCATTTGTGTGTCAACTCATTGTTGTCTGATATGTTTCTGACTGTTAAACTGTGAGATTTAATCAGATTGCAGAAATGATTGCATAATAGTTTAGTGTCAAGCATCACAATGCTAATAGCATAAAATTAGTTCACAGAGTTTGTACCTGAGTTACTGTGCAAGTACTGTTGAGATCACTATTCCAGTAACATTTCCGGCACTGATGTTACATGACCAGTCAGCTCGAAACTAATATTCCAGAAACAACGCTTTGTCTTTTGTTGGTGGAGTGGTCTTGGAACTTGTGGTTCCTAAAGAAATGGAAGTGGCAGCAGCTCCTCTTCTTGGATCAAACTTGTCCTATTTGTTAGCACCTTCAAATCTTGAATTATTTCTAACTGGCATTTAACAATAACGTGCAAAATGTCAAAGATTTCCACAGTTATTGCATTTGAATTTTTTATTTGAAAAACCAAGTTTCTTCTTTAGATTTCTAGAAATCTTAGATCTGCCAGTTCTTTGTAAGAATCTTCTAGCCCTCCTTGTCAACATTGCCATTTGTCACTTATTATCAATTTCTTCCAAATCATCAGGATCCAACTAATCCATGTGTTCATCAGTAAGACTATATGCTTCATCTATTACTACAGAATCATAAGCATTCACAAACTGCATAGAGAGTGCTAAATGTTCTTGAGGAATTTTAACATTTACAGTCTTTGACCTATTGGTTGATGTTTTCTCTTTGTATATTGTAGAGGTAAAACATACCTTGGTAGTTTCATCAACAACAACAGTTACATAACTATCTTCAGTACTGGATAAAAATGCAATTGATCCTGAAGTGGTATTTGCAGCAGCAACATCAGGCTTCATGTATAAACATGGATTTTTGAAAGAAAATTTACTACCAGCCTTTTTCTTTTGCATATCCAGATCAAAAGACTGTAGTTTTGAAATCAGCCCCTCCAATTCTGTAATTTCTAAATTGCTATTCTCCCTGATTATCATCACATAAGTTTCCCAAGACGAAGGAAGAGCATCAAGTAATTTGTCATTTTGCTCCTCTTGAAAAACTTCAGAATCTAGATTGCTTAGCTCACTAAGCACAAAGTGTATCTTGTGACAATTCTTCAAATGATTCATTTTCAATACATTTAAACACTTCAAGTTGCTTTTTCAGAAGAGTAGACTTACTCCTTTTTAACTGATCACTGCCTTCAAAGCGTTTAGTTAAAGCATCCCAAAAAGCCTTAGATCTTTTGTGAGATTTGAAAGATTGAAAAATCTCTTTAGGATGTGCCATTGTTAGTAAAGCATGGCCCTTTTTCTTCAAATCATAAAGTTTCTTCTTATATTCAGTCAGTCTAGAATCATTCTTGTAAACTCCATTCAGTTGTGGTTGTTTATATTCATCTATCAGTGTAATCATCAAACTTGGGTTGACTGGCACTCCCTGGGCCGGAACGGAGAGCCGTCTGGCGGAATAGTCCCGAGGCATGATGCAATCGAAGTGATCAGATTGTTACATTGCACATGATAATATGAGAATACTAAAATACATCAAATGAATAAAATTAAATTACAACTATTTTAGAATTTAATTATATTATAACTTGACTTGAACATCTAGAATGCAGACCAGATGTCCCACAAAAGTTGCTTGAAAAGTGCAAGTCTTGTATTTTGTATCCGGCATAGCCGAAGAGATTCCATGCAGGAGTTGTAGGTTCCTCTAAGGATCCTATCTTTCTCTCTCTCTAAAAGTCATCCTGCTTTCACCTGTTCTTCACCTGAGAACATGTAAAAATATGTCAACACTAGGTTGGAGAGTTCACGTCAGTTTCAAAAATATTAGGTTTTGTAAAAGGTTTAGTGAAAATCTTTCCATTGACAACGGTTTTCAAAGTGGTGTGTGAATGGTTTTCAAAACACGAATGAACTACACAAGTGCATCAGCCTGATCATCAATACTAAACCATCCCAAATCATCGAATGTATTTTATGTATAGGGCATACCAAGAGCTAAATCTTGGCTGCCAGCCCACCATCTCTTTGGTGATCCATGTGGTTGTCCTTAACAAAAATCAGTCCTCGTCACTCCTGTACCTTATTATGACATGAGACGACGGATGTAAAAGTAATTTCTTGAGAAAGAAGAGTATGCTCTGTCTCCTAATATAGAAAACATGTTTTATTTGTTTGAAAATCACAAAGTTTACGCTCCTTTCTTGTAGTAAAACATTGTTTGTTGTGTACTCATTTTAAAATCGTTCAAGACTAGGTCTTGAACATTTGTTTGGTTTGAAACTCTTGTTATTGCTTATGTGGTCTCTCCGTAATATCACCCATGTGATCATTTACCAAACCTAATTGATATGCCCTTGTTGATTAGTTCCCTTGGAGCTAATCCGAGTTGTTGTTTCGTGTGTGTATGCATGTAACGTACCAGGCTCGACGCTGGAAGTTGGTTTGACCTATGGTACCATCTACATTACCGTCGGTTGACCCACGTCAACCAATGGTAAATGACTTTGAAGGCACTTACTTGAGAATTCCTCAGCGAATTCTTGATTTGTTGTTGTGTGGACACACGCTCTAGTGAATTACCCAAGACATATACCACGCAAATATGTTGTTTGTTTGATGGGGGATTCCCATGAAAATGATTTTTCTCGATTTTGCACTACACAATTCCCCCGTTCGTGTCCGTTCATCTCTTGGTTGGGCACAAAGTCTCGAACTGTTGTGGTAATCGGACATTTCCTCGATGATTTGTGTTTGAACCCTCAAAACTGGCTTGTTGTTGTTATTTGTTGAAAAAGTTGGTTGGAGCAATGAATGCTTAGTAAAATTGTTTGAAAAGACACTTATTCATATAAATTTTAATAAGAGGTCGTGACTTGATCCTTTTAATGAAATTATTTGAAATTAACTCTTTTCGTTGATCATTCGAATAAGAGGGTTCATGTTCTCAGCCCCAAATAATTTGGAAGATAGAAAATTGAAAACAAGGGGTCTGTGAAACTCACCTGAGGTTATGGGTCGTCGATGCACTCACTCGGTATGTTCTCTCGGTGTAACAACTAGTACTCGACCGTCCGGCAAATCCGTGCATGTGTGTACATGCACTTAAACTATGTGTAAATGCTATGTGATAAACAGTGCATGATAAGTATTCACTGGAAACAATTAACAGTTGTATATATTTCGATGAAAATTGAAACATGAACACACAACAACACAAGTGAATTAACAGTGGTGAAAAACAAATCACAAAAACATATCGGTTGCGATCTGATATCCATAAAGAACCGGATTCAGATGGCCGACAATTCAGTGAGAAAACAATGTGAACCTATTCATAACAATGTTAAAACAATTAGGATTAGTTGAGTCCGTCTGTGGGAATGTACAATTCAAACAACAGTTCAGTATCGTTTACGAATGATGAACTAATATAGTGTTTGCGTGAGTGACAATTCACACAAACATATCTGTGAGTTTAACGTTCTGAACGACGACTATAAAATAGAAAACCAAATCAGAAAGTGAAACGTATGATCGTATTCGTACAGTTAGCGCTCTGTACAAAACACGTGTAATTACATTTTCTGACAAAACGGCAAAAATAAACGATTACGAACATTAAAATAATAGAAAATAAAATAAAAATAATATTTATTAGGAATTACCACCTAAAAAGAATTTTATAAAACTATTTTAGTAAAACTACACGTAATTAACATTATGTAACGAAACAACAAGATTTAATGGTCTGATCGCGTACAAAACAGCAAAAACAAGTAAAATATAATATTTTACGTTTTACAGTTTTGAAACTCATCAAAAATAATCAAAGAATTCTAAATTACAGTTTAAAATACTTAATTGCGCAATCGTAATAAAACGAGCGTAAAAATACGCGAAACCGACACCGAGCGAGACCAAACACGCGGGGAACCAATCGGGGTATAAAAAACCGTGTTTTGGGTTCATCTTCTTCATTGAATAGCAGCCATATCTCTCTCTCACTCTAAAATTCGTTCAAGACCTTCTCTCTCTACAAAACCCATACTAAATCAGCCATAACTTCCTTGATTCTTCACGAAATCGCTCATATAATATATCAAAACGATCGTCTCGACGAGAAGAACCTTGTAGTACAAAAGATCGGAGTTGATTCGAAGTATTTTGGCTGTGATCTTAGTGAGAAGGTACGTACTATATATGTATATACTATTCATCATCTTATTCGTTTTTGAAACTGGTTTTGAGCTATGAGACCACTAGGAACCTGTTTTCATCACTCTAAATCTCTTAGGTTGAGCATTAAAAATGACTAAGAACTTGAACCAACCCTTTGTTTGGAAGATGGGATTTGAGTTCATCAATATTAACCTCTAGACGTGGTCCAAGTAATTCAAGACAAGAATTACACGATTTGGTTCTTCCTTAAAATCCTAAATGGGGATCCTAATCCCAAACAACAGGTTTCCGCTTTTGGCTCTTGTACAACACCTTAAGGGGGATCCTAATCCCAGACAGCAGGTTTTCGCTTTTGGTTCTTGTACAACAACTTTTGGGGGATGCTAATCCCAGACAATAGGTTTCCCTTTTTGGTTGGCATACAACACCTTATGGGGGATCCTAATCCCAGACAACAGGTTTCACTTTTTGGTTCCTGTACAACACATTATGGGGGATCGTATTCCCAGACAACAGGTTTCCCTTTTTGGTTCCTATACAAACCTTATGTGGGATCCTTATCCCAGACAACAGGTTTCCCTTTTTGGTTCCTGTACAACACCGTATGGGGGATCCTAATCCCAGACAACAGGTTTCCCTTTTTGGTTCTTTTACAACACCTTCTGGGGATCCTAATCCCAGACAACATGTTTCCCTTTTTGTTTTCTGTACGACACCTTCTAGGGGATCCTAAGGTTAATTCACGAGTTCTCTCTTTTGGTTCTTGTACGATACCTATTAGGGGAACTTATTTAAACCTAACTTTGAGCTTCTAAGTTAGCCTTCATTTATGTTGGGTTAAGGTTTACTAGAGATAACATCATAAAATTAATTAGTTACAAACCAAGTAACTCACTAGAGTGATCTTTGGGGACACTTAGTCGATACGCACAATTCTCATCAAAACTCTTAAACACATACTAATACTAGTAATGAGAACACAAACAAATCAAACACATGTTGAATCCAACATCTTTGCAACAACAGTGAGTGTGTGCATTCCTTAGTCTTAGTCACCCACTACAACATCCAAGTGAGTTCATATGCCCCTTTTCTAATCCTTTGATTTTAAATGCGGGGCTGAGAAACATGCTAAACTCTTTAATTCATTTAAAAGCTTTAGTACGTTATTTCAATTATCATGCTGTCTAGATAATAATGATTTAATCAATATTATCATATCATTATCAATAAGTGTGTTTGTGTGTGAAATGACATGTAGAATAGAACATGCATGATATCATGATAACATAATTTCATGATTTCATCAAATAAATTGAATGACACAATGTATTAAACTAGATTTCATATCATTGGGTTATAACACAGGGAGGACAACGAGATATCACTGATACAATTAATAGACATAACAAGAATGAGATTCATGAAAGTAAAATTTCATGATGACATCATTCACCACATTTACTAACACAGTGTAATAAGACAAGCTCTTACAACACGTGTTAAAGTCATTGAGAACACACAACATAGAGATAACAATTGAGACAATTACTTGTGATATCAAGGATGATATCATGATAACATATCTTCCTGATGTCATTCCCCATATATGCTAACACTGTTTATCAAGACAGGATCTTAATAAACAATGTTAAGGACTAATGATCAAACATTGTGTTCATTTCAAATGAGACCACATCCTTGGGATAGGATGACAGAAACCTAATAATGGTGAACATAAGACACTATGTAGAGTTTATCCTATAACTTTAAGTGTGTATTACTTATTATATAAAAGTTGATGACTGCGAGTTTATAACTGTTATTTCTGTTAGACAATATCTACGAGTACTAAGTGATAAGACTGTAATTCCTCGGTGATTACAACTGTAAATCTCATGAGGAATACATGCTATTCCTCTCGAGTTATTTTATTAATTCTAAGGAAAATTATAACTGCTAAGTCTTTAGGAATAGTTGCAGTTAATTCTAAGCGAATTGATCTGTTATACCTATGAGAACATGTGTGCTATGTCTATTGGATTGTTATGAGTCTATGACTATGGGTTGAGAACCATGAGAACTCTTTTGATTTTTAGTCAGCCTATTCCAACTCTATCATTTCTGACACGGATGATGAGAGTATGACAATGTCTGCTAATTATCTCACCACTTCTTTTATGTGGACTTGCAGACTGAGAGATTCACCTCACTCATGTCATAAGCTTGTGGCAGATAGTTGTGAGGTCTTGTGAAAACTAATGAATCCGTATTTAATTGAGGACATTGTGGTTTGCCTTTGTGGTGGCTGCAATGTGGTCAATTCAATTCTGATCACCTATTGCGATATGACTACGTGCCATACTTACACACACTACTTAATCAGTTGTGAGTAATAGTAAGTCATAGAGTATACCACCCTTGATAACTGTGGTAACTCCACCATTTATAACTGTGGTAATCCACAATTAATAACTTTGGATAATTTACTCTCTAAAATCTAAAGAGTATGCCACCATTATTAACTATGGAAATCCACCTCGTATTACTGTGGAGAATAGTACTCTTTAAGGTGTATTATGTTATGATGAGATCAATGTGAGGTAATGGGTTATTACTTGGGAAATTCAAATTGTGAGTAAACCAATGTGTGATGAAATGGGTATCTATAGATACAATACATGTGGTATGGAGTTTTGTCAAGTGTGTGGTGGGATGTCGGCTGGGGGCTTGTCCCCCTAGGTCTGCCCTATATATAAGCATGCTTGGCTGGACAATATCCTATCTGTAGCTGTATCTATAGAGAGGACATTTGGATGAGGTAAATGCCAAATGAGAATGACTAAGAATTGTGTAATGAAAGTTGTTGTGCAAATAACATTAAAATTTTTTTAATAACTAAACTTATGAACTCACCAACCTAGTGTTGACTTGTTTAAATGCATGTTTTTCTCAGGTGACGAACAGGTCTAGTTACCAAGCATCAGTGTTTAAGCTAGGGGAATCTATAGAAGACCTAGCTTGCTTTTTGGATGCGTGTATTTTGATGACATTTTGAATCTCTTTTGTATATCTTGTGCAGCTACAAGATAAACACTATATGATTCTTTTGAGTAGATTTACCTAGTTAAATTATGAACACGTACTGTGTAATTTAACTTTGTAATTTTATGCATTGAATGTCATGTTCACATTTCTTATTATATATCATGTGCCATGTAAACAATCTGATCACTATGATTATCAAACGATATCGTGCCCCGAGAACTTTCCGCCCGCGGGAAAGTCGATCCAGCCCACCGGCTTGGGGTTTGACACTCGGTCTGAATCCTGGGTTATAATTTAATAAGTTATATATTGAACGGTTTTGTGTTATGTGTTTTGATGTGATTTTGGAAAATGTGTTTTAATTTCATTTTATCTTGATTAGATTTAAAATTTGGTCTAAGGTTAGTGTAGATTTAAAGAATCGATTACGAAATTCTACGATTTGATCATAAACGTACGGAATCCGTTTACAAGTAGATTTGAATCAACAATGACAATGTAATAGATCATTAATCTGAATTCTTCATTGATATCCAAGTGTTTACAAACAATAAACGTGAAAATACAACACTTGAACGATCAAAAGAAACAAAGATGAAGAGAGTCTTGATCTTGAGCTTGAGAGAGAATTTGACTTTGTGTGTGTGAATTGTGAGCTCTAACTCCAAGTCTTCAAAAGTCTACCTATATATAGGTTTAATAAGGTTTGCCAAAGGTTTGCCAATAGGTTTGCCAAAAGGTTTGCCAAACCTTTTAGCCATAAATCATAGCCAAACCTTCTTGGGTCTTTAGCCGAACCCTTAATCATATTCAACAGACTATGATTTCATATACAACAAGCCAGGATCACACATTAAATGCAACTTTCACACAGATAATGCACTAACATACTCCCCCTTGAACCTTGCTGTTGTATATGCTCAAACATTTTGTGCATCGGGGAACATATATGCATCAGCATACTCCCCTACAACCTTGCTATCAACATACTTCCCTTCAGTTGTAGCTGTTATATTTTCACAAAGAAAATACACCAGTCTCTTTGTTTCTACTTCACCCTCTCAATCTTAATTTCATTCTCTCTCTCTCTCTCTCTCCATCTTATGTCTTTCTTTTTCAAGATTCACTTGCTGAGGACTGCAGTGATATCTTCAACACACAGATCTTCATCACTCTTATCACCTGCATCAGTTGATACATAATCAAAACTAAATTTTTTGCTTCACATGTGATCATACTAGATGCCTCATCACAATTCCAATTTCTCTTTGTCACTTGTTAACAGTAAATCAATTATAGTGTTTACAAAGAATTAGTAAGTCACATCGGATAGTCTAAAAGAAAATAGAAGAAAATTTTTGTGAATTTTTTCAATTTTGAATAAACTCCCCCTAAAGCTATGAATTGCAAAATTGTATATCCTAGAATCCTACCAAATTTGTATTCTAACTAAAAAATAAATATGTTTTTGATGAGAAAGATCCAAACATGAGATCATATTGTAATCATACCTCAGCATTACTTGTTGATGATTAATGATATTTATTTATTCGATGCACAAGCCTAGGACAATTGCCAGTATATGGATCCACTTTAAGTCTTACCACTTGTTGTGAATTTGGATTAATGAAAACCAATCACAAGACTTTGTGTTCCCCACTCACTTGAACTCATCCCCGCTTTGTGAAACATCAACCAACAGCGAAGCCATTGTAAATTATAAGTTCAAATTCTTGATTAGTTTGATCATGCAAAAATAAAGCTGAATATCTTTTGTGAAATAACAAAGTGTAAAATAAAACAGAATGTTCAAAATCCGGTAACAAGATTGATACATCCGTATGCGCAGATGAAACCATAATATTGAACCAAAAAAATAAGTTAAGTTTAAAACCTAGCAATCAGATTGACACTTCCGTATACACATAGAATGCCCAAGTTCTAAACAAACTAAGAAAATAAAATCAGAATATCCAAAACATAACAATCAGATCGACACGTAAGTATGCACAGAGAATGTCCATGTTTTGAACTAAAATAAAAGAAAAAAATGAACTCAGAATTTCTTTTGTAAAAGAAACACATGATCAAACTAATATATGTACTAATACAATTAGCAATCACTGAGGCAAATGGCCACGCACTCAGGACAAAGATCGAACACTGTGTTCTAAGTAATGTGTCCCACAAAGAATGATTATGGAATTAGTCTACAGAAATCACAAGTAAATGAAAGACCTACCAACATATCATACTGAGTGCATTGTGATCGCTTTGTATTTGATCTTGTATGATACAAGAATGATTATGGTTTTGGTGATTTACCACTGGTGAACCATAAACCAATCTTTGATTATTTGTTGAACCCATATGAGTCAAATGTGATCTCTTATCACTTGACGTGGGAGACTCAAAGTTCAACTTTTCACATCTTGTGGGACTGAGTGAGATCTTGTCTTTGTTCCAAGACTTTGAATTATCACACTTTGATTCCACTCTATTTGATGCACATGATGATTTCGGGCATGTTTGGGATTGCTTATTAAGTTTAAAAGGACTTTTTGTTAAAAGTACTTATGAACTTATGACTTTTTGAAATGAAGTTTTTAAAAATATGTTTGAATTAGCTTTTGTGTATGAAAAGGTCAAAAAATGACTTTTTAGTCATAAAAAGTTAAAAAGCCAGAAAAAGTAGCTTCTTAAAAATGACTTTTTAACACTGCTCAAAAAGTTAAAACTAAAAGTGTTTTTTAAGTTACCAAACAACTTTTTAACTTAATAACTTTTTCATTAAGTCAATAAGTTAAAAAGTTAATTTTGAATGGAATCCCAAACATGCACTTCATAACCCATTTTGATTGAATTTGACTTTTAGGTTTGCAACTTGAAAAACCATTTTGTTTTAAAAATTTCTTGTTTTTGCTCTTTGAAAACTTTTTAATTTCAACCAATGGGGTTTTGAAAGAAACTTTCTTTTTGGATGATGATGTAGAGTTTGAAACACATGGTTTCACATCATCAAAGATATTATTGTGAGAATCATCATAATTCTTATGTACATCAATCAACCCACATCTGTACACATGGTTTCACTATCACTTGATTTCTCAATAAGAGGACATGAAGAAATTATAGAATCATGATGATTCTCCAATTTGTGCATGATTCTGTCAAAGTCCCTTTTTGCCTTGTCCATTTTGATTTTAATTTTATTTACTGCATTTGTCAATTCAACATTTACTTTGCTCAAAATGTCAAGTTTTTGTTCAAAAACACTTTCATTGGCATTTGACTTTGAAAAATCATCAGTCAACATTTGAACCTGTAACTTCAAATCTGCAATCTGTTTTGAAAAAAACTTTTCATTTGATTTTAAATCCATGTATGCTTTATTGCAGTTTGATAAGTCACATTTCAAATTCATGTTTTCTTCCTCCAAACTCCAAATTTTTCCCTCAAGATTTAAACATTTAGAGCCTCAGAGTTTAGAAAATGTACCTGAACTTACATCTTTACCTGAAATGGTATGACAATGGTCTTCACTAATGATGGTAGTTGTTTCAGACAAATCATCAGAGGCATCCTCATAAACACTCTCATCCTCTGTTGACACCACTTCAACACTTGAAGTTTCATCCAAGAATGTGTGTATCTTCAGTTACATTACATCTCTTATCTACAACTTCATTCATCTGTTTGCTATCTTCAGACATTTCAGGTTCATCTTCTGTTCCTCCATCAACATCTTTTTTTTCTTTCTCAACACTCATACTTGCCTTTAACATGTTTCTTTGTTCATCAATCCACGAGAAATCAACAATTTTCACAATCCATTTTCCGGTTCGTCTTATCTCCGTTTCCATTTTGTCAACCACATCTTTGAAGTTCATTAATTTGACATGATGAATGACTTCAGTTTCCTTCATTCTTTCAACAAAACCACTCCATCGATAAGGTAAGAATTGCATAAACTTCTCAACGATTTGCTCATCAGTGATATCAAATTGAAAATGTTTCAATTCTTGCATATGTGGTAAAAGACGATCATAAGCATCATTTATCTTCTTTGCAACATGATTGTTATATGCAAGTTTTAACAAACTCCACATTGCACATGAATGTGGCATTTGTTCAAAATCAGTCTTTTTAATATCTTTAGAAATGATCATCGAAAACAAGTCACACAATTCTTTTTCTTGATTAAATTCAAACATTTGATCTTCATTCAGTTTTCATGTCCCAAAATTATCATTCGATTTCAGACATGGTTTCTTGTATTGTTGGTATAATAACTTCTGGTAATTGTCATCCGCTTTGGTAATAAACGTTTCGAATGTAGATCTCCAGTTCGGATAATTGTCCAAATTGTCCAACACAAGTCCATTGTTAGCCAACCATTCCACGTTCCAGTTCTTGTATGTCATATTTAACTTTTATGTTCAGAACGTCAAAATTTAACCTCTCAAAACAAAACAGATCAAACCTCGTCTTAACGTCCGAATTAGGTCTTGAAACCTATCCCAAATGATCCGGAAGGCCAAAAATAGGTAAACAAGGTTTACTTGAACTTTTAAAATGGTATATTTCTTGCAAAACTCTTCGAACAAACCTATTGGAGGTTCTCCCAAACCTTTTCACGAACCTTTTGAGGTTTTCATGAACCTATTGAGGTTCTGACGAACCTATGAAGGTTTTTGACGAACCTATGAAGGTTTAGACGAACCTAGAGGTTCCCACGAACCTATTTCTCACGAACCTATGGATTTTTCACGAACCTAAGGTTCTAACGAACCTATTTCTCACGAACCTATGTAGGTTTGGCTCTTAGGTTCGTCAAAGGTTCGGCATATCACACGAACAGATATGCAAATCACTAAAATGGCTCTAGAATCTTCATTTTTTGAAGTTAAAAGGCCTATGAGTAGTCAAAATCTTCGTTTTTTCGAGGCGCATCTTTCTATCGGATCAAAATTTGCAAAAACTTGATCATTTTTCGTAGATCTAGGTTTTTCTTGACAAAAACGTGAAAAACTTCAAGAACACCTCCAAGATGATGAATTTTCTGATCAAATTACTTGATATTGATGTACAAATAGTCGTAGAATCGAGCCTAACGCTCTGATACCACTGTAGATTTGAAGAATCGATCACGAAATTCTACGATTCGATCATAAACGTGCGGAATCCGTTTACAACTAGATTTGAATCAACAATGACAATGTAATAGATCATTAATCTGATTCCTTCATTGATATCCAAGTGTTTACAAACAATAAACGTGAAAATACAACACTTGAACGATCAAAAGAAACAAAGATGAAGAGAGTTTTGATCATGAGCTTGAGAGAGAATTTGACTTTGTGTGTGTGAATTGTGAGGTCTAAGCTTCCAAGTGTACCTATATATAGGTTTCAATAGGTTTGCCAAAGGTTTGCCAAAAGGTTTGCCAATAGGTTTGCCAAACCTTAAACCATGTGAGCATCAAACCTTTTGGCCATCAATCATATCCGAACCTTCTTGGATCTTTAGCCGAACCCATAATCATATTCAACAGACTATGATTTCATATAGAACAAGCCATGTTCACACATTAAATGCGGCTTTCACACAGAAAATGCACTAACAATATCATCAATGTAGATCTAGAAAAGTATCAAATCATCCTTCTCTTCGCGAACGAATATTGTCTGATATATGGCTCCACGGGTATATCCATTGGCTAGAAGATGATCCGTTAGAGTAGCATACCATGCTCGTGGTGCCTGATGAAGACCGTATAGGGCTTTGTCTGGCTTGTAGACATGGTCTGGAACGAACCTTGAGGACCGAACCTTGGCATGTCGCGAACCAGTGAGAGCCGAACCATTGCTGCCAAATGAACCTCCTTAAGCGAACCTTTCATTCAGCCGAACCCAAGAGAACCGAACCTATGGGTGTTGATTCTCACCTTTGGCTGAACCTTCTTAAACAAACCTTCTTGCTATGGTGGAACTCTGCGAACCCTAGCAAAACCCTAATAAGGGTGGTGTACATAAGCCACGAACCTAAGGGTTCGCTGGTTTCTAGAGATGTTGATTATGAACTCAGTTAGAAATAAGGAAATGGGTACGAGAGCACATGTAATTTGAGATAAACGATAGAACACGTGATGGGGTATGTTTATGCATGCATGGGCAAAGTTAAGTCATCATTTTTTTTCAAATCAACATAACTTTTAAATTATGGATTTCATGTGAATTAATTAACGTATGAAAATAACATGAGGTTTGTTTCTTAAACTCAGCCAACTATGACAATTTAAAATATATCGGTTAAATAGCCTTAACAATGTATGCATGCTACCATGAATATACACATGTGTATAAGACGTATCACCCCGACAGTATGTACAACTTTTACACTCTCGCTAAACCATTATAAGTCGATTGGTTAAACTAATTAAAAAATTAAATCAACCGTTTATAATGTGGATAGGAAACTTCAATGATTATCATTATAACATAGGTAATTAACCTAAGTAATTCATATACATAATGATTTGAGAACAAATGAACATGAGAACTAAATGGTGAACACATTAATACTTATGAATATGCAATACACGATAATTACAGGTCGTTGAATTGTCTTTGACTTCTCATACGCGAGCGCGCACTCTACTAAGAACACTGATTCTAAGGACTCAAGTGAGTTCTCATAACCTCCTTTTTAAACTGTTTTGTTTTAAAACTCGGAGGTGAAACATGTATACCAATATCTATATTATTTTGATTCCACATGGATGACACTTGTTTAATTGTTATGATATTCATATTCTTGGATGATCATAATTCCATGGGTCGTTGTTGTTGACTTCGGTTATCTACAATGGTCGCATGTATTGTCACTATTCCGTGGGTTGTTGCTGATGGCTTCGGTCATTCGCGATAACTGCATGTATTGTCACTATTCCATGAGTTGTTGCTGATGACTTCGGTCATTCGCAACGACTGTATGTATTGTCACTATTCGTGGATCGTTGTGGTTGACTTCGGTCATCCACAATGATTGCATGTATTGTCACGTGGGTTGATACCACTCCATGGATCATGTCTTTAACTTCTATTAATCACATAGATTCCATGTATTGTCACTTATTCTATTTGAGAATATTGATGATTGAGGTTGGTTGCATGTTTAGGTGGTTGATTATCTATGATTGTCTATGATTATTTGAGATATGTGATAATATGTTTGTGATTATGTGTTTGGGTTATGTGATGGATTATCTCGCAGGTACTCATGTGGAATTTCTCAAGAAACTCTAAAATTTTATAATCATTTTATAAACCCATTTTAAATATAAAAACTTATGATTACTCACCAACTACTCTGTAGTTGACACTTGATTTTCTACATGTTTCAGGAAATAAAGACAGGTAGGTTGAGGAGGATGATCTCTCATATTTTGGACAATCGTCACTTAGGTTCTTGGACTTAGCTAAATAACTGAAATTCTGAAGACTAGAATTTAGTTAGATAGCTAAATCTCTTTTGTATTTGATGTAACTAAATTCATGATGAACATGATTTTTGTGTAATTAATTTGGTTGATTAAATGATATGTGATGATTTAAATTAGATGCCCACGAGCTTATGAACAATCTACACATCCCTCGTGACATCCCGACGTTTCCGCCATCGGTCGGGGTGTTACAGATTGGTATTAGAGCCTGGGTTATAGGGAATTAGGTTACTAGAAATGGTTGACCTAGTCTATAACCGTAGGATGCCCTAGTATGAATTATTTCATTAACTAGTTAGTATATTCAGGATTTCATGCTTTTGTGTTTATTACATGTTAATTAAACTCCTGTTATACATCTGATATACATATGCTACTTATTGATTAATTGATTACGTGTGCCCTAATGATTCGATAAGGACATGCATGTGGTGTATCGTAAAGGTGGTGGGATGTTGGCTGGGGCAGTTGCGACTGACCCCTACATATGCCCTATCATTTACGGTACATTGGGTGTATGTCGGTATTGAAGAATATGGGAACTACCCGTTTAGGAAATTAATTGCTTAGGGAATTAACTGCATAGGAATTTATCTGCTTTATGAATTATTTGTTTGAATATTGATCACCAGACAAGGACTCACTCGTGGTATACTACAAAGGTGGTGGGACGTTGGCTGGGGGCAGTTGCGACCGACCCATACATATGCCCTATATATATACCATTTGTAGTATGTTGGGGGTTTGTCAGTGTCAGGAACTTAGGATATTACTAGGAAATGTTGTATGGTTGATGTTGATGGTATGTTGGTAAAGGTTGGTTTGGAATGATAGATTTGATGGTAATATTTAATGAACATATAAAATCACTAATGAACACATTATTGGACACGTGGGGTGTATAGGATCAACAAACGATACGAAGACTTAGTGAGAGACTGAAGACTTGGATGATGATATAGACACTTAGTGAAAATATGAACGCGTAGTGATGATACTAACACTTGGTGATGGTATGAACACTAGATGAGAATAAATCATAGGGAGGATATGAACACTTAGTGACAATAAGAGCAGTCAGTGATGATATGAACCCTCATTGATAATTATGAACATTGGGATACGGTGTGAACTTTTAGTGAACTTAGACATTAGGGGAAACTTTAATGTCAGGTGAACTTAGACATTAGGTGAACTTAGAAATAGGCAAGCCTACATGTCAGGTGAATTTAGACATTAAACGAACCTAATTGTCCAAGGGAACTAGAGACCCCTTCACTCAAAATTATCCTACGTAGGATAAGGTTTGTGAAGTGAGACAATGATAAGAGACATGATACACCCTAAAATTCTAACAAGGGCATAATCGTGGTGCAATGCAACGGTGGTGGGACGGTATTGGGAAGGTTGCAACCTACCCCTGCATATGCCCTATATATAAGCTTGTTGCATTGCATCGGGAGGTTGTCAGTGTTGGTATAGGGTGGGGAATGTTTGAAACTTAGGAATAATTAGTTAATATTAGATATGACCAACTAGGATGCGTTAGTATAATATTAGGAAATAAATACTTTGATATGAGTTTAATGATAGATAGGAAAGAAATATAGTTCCTATATGTAATCCTAACTGTTTAAATGAGCTCATTTAATCATAGTTTGTATGACTTACGGTGTAAACGGTAGTAACATGTTTCTAATCTCTTCAGAAACTTGCCGCCACACCGTCACAACGGAGATGATACGAACTCTGATAATGCTAACGGTAATGCCATCTCCGGCATACAGGAGTTAGCAAACCTCATTTCTGAATTGGTGAATCAACTGACTCAAGCCAATCAATCTCTCACTCAGAATAGAGGTGGTGCAAACCCACCAACTTGCACATTCAAACACTTCAACTCCTGTAATCCACTGAAGTTTACGGGTTCTGAGACGGCCACTGGTCTGCTGCAGTGGTTTGAGAGCATGGAGAACACCTTCATCAACTGTGATTGCCCTGAAAATCTGAAGGTGCGCTATGCCACAAGTGTTTTCCAAAAGAGAGCACTAACTTGGTGGAATAGTTAGAAGCGAACTAGGGGAGTTGAAGCTGCCCTTGCACTGACATGGACAGAGGTTAAGAACCTGATGACCACTGAATTTTGTCCTCGTAGTGAGATGAGGAAACTGGAGACTGAGTTCTGGGAACTCAAGCAAGATAGTGGCAAGAATGTCATCTACAATACTCAATTTCATGAGTATAGTCTCCTAGTACCTCATATGGTGACACCATTGGAGAGAGCCATTGAGAAGTACATCGGCGGTCTGCCTATGCAGATCCAAGACACTGTCTACGAAAGAAACCCCAAAACACTGGAGGCTGCAATCCGTCTATGTGCAACTCTTACTGATAATCATGTGAAGCTGGAACACTCACAAGGAAAGGAACAAAGAAGACTGAGGGGATGGCTGCTACAAAGGAAACGAAAACAGAAGTCAAGACTGAGGCTGCTTGTTCTTCAAAAAGCAGCAACAAAAAGAGGAAGACCAGGAACTTCGTGGTCACTGCTCCTGCTGCTAAGACTGCGCAGCAATCATCCAACAACACCACTGCTAGAAATTATATTGGGAATACTCCCCAATGTAATACTTGAAGATATCATCACATGCCCAACTTGCCTTGTCGCATCTGCAACAACTGTGGCAAGTATGGCCATTTTGCTAATGTTTGCCGGAGTGCATCGCAAGCACAAAGGATGCAACCTGCTCCGCTTGCACTGCCCGCTCCGCAAGTTCAACCGATACAAGCTGCACCTGTTCGCCAGGTACCTCCTGTACAGGCAAGAGCCTGTTATGAGTGTGGCGAAGTGGGTCACTTCAGAAACCAGTGCCCGAGACTGACGGGAAACAATCAAAGGGTGGCAAGAGGCAGAGCGTTTCAACTGAAAGCTCCAGCTACTCAAGCCAACCAGGATGTGGTCAATGGTACATTTCTGATCAACAACTCCTATGCATGCTTGGTAGAACACGTACACATTTAGATAAACCGTTTAACGTGGAGGTGGCTGACGGAAACGCTATTGATATTGACACTGTTATTATTGGATGTACCGTGAACTTAAGTGATCCCGTTTTCGCAATTGATTTTATACCTATGCACCTTGGTAGCTTTTTTGTTATCATAGGCATGGATTGGTTAGCCACCCACAAAGCAAAAATCATTTTTCATGAGAAATATATTCGTATTCCCTTGCCTTCGAGTGAAACTTTAAGAGTTTTTGGGGAAACTTCTAATAAAGGTCTTAAGCTAATGTCCTGCACTAAAGCACACAAGTGCCTTAGGAAGAAGTGTATATCATTCTTAGCACGCATTGTGGAGAAGAAAGAGAAATAGAAGAGCATTGAAGACGTTCCTGTAATCAGAGATTTTCCTGAAGTATTTCCAGATGACTTGCCGGGTCTTCCACCAGAATGTCAAGTAGAGTTTCGAAATGACTTAATACTTGGTACGAATCCTGTCGCCAAAGCTCCCTACAGACTTGCGCCTTTGGAGTTACAAGAATTGGCGAGACAGTTACAAGAACTGACTGATAAGGGATTTATTCGCCCGAGTCATTCACCATGGGGTGCACCGGTCCTGTTTGTCAAGAAGAAGGACGGGTCATTCCGAATGTGCATCGACTACCTCGAGTTGAACAAGCTGACTATCAAGAATCGATATCCACTGCCGCGCATCGATGATCTCTTCGATTAGCTTCAAAGCTTGGCATGGTTTTCAAAGATCGATCTAAGGTCTGGGTATCATCAGCTTCGCGTACATGATGATGATATTCCCAAGATGGCTTTCAGAACAAGATATGGCCATTATGAATTTCAGGTAATGCCTTTCGGCCTTACCAATGCACCTGCGGTTTTGATGGACCTCATGAACCGTGTTTGCAGGCCATACTTGAACAAATTTGTAATTGTATTCATTGATGATATTTTGATATACTTAGAGAGCAAAGAAGAACATGAGCAACACCTTAAGTTGATTTTGGAGATCCTAAGGGAAGAGCGACTGTATGCCAAATTCTCTAAATGTGAATTTTGGCTTAAAGAAGTTCAATTCTTGGGACACATAGTCAATAAAAAGGGTGTTCACGTGGATCCTGCAAAGATTGATGCTGTAAAGAATTTGAGTACATCGAAGACACTGACGGAGATTCGATCATTTCTTGCACTTGCCGGTTACTATCGGCGGTTTATTTCGAATTTCTATAGGATTGATGTTCCTCTCACTGCTTTAAGAACAAACCTTATGAGTGGGGACCAAAGCAAGAAGAGGCATTTCAGACCCTGAAGCAGAAACTGTGTGATGCTCCTGTCTTAACACTACCTGATGGGAATGATGATTTTGTAGTGTACTGTGATGCATCCAACCTAGGTCTCGGTTGTGTCCTCGTGCAGCGGGAAAAGGTTGTGGCCTATGCATCAAGACAGTTGAAAATTCATTAGAAGAACTACACTACACACAACTTGGAACTTGGTGCAGTCGTGTTTGCTTTGAAGATATGGAGACATTATCTTTGTGGCATAAAGTGTGCAATCTTTACAGATCACAAGAGTTTGCAACACATTCTGAATCAGAAAGAGCTTAACATGAGACAACGGAGATGGGTTGAAATTTTGAATGATTATGACTGTGAAATTCGCTACCATCCTGGCAAAGCGAATGTAGTAGCAGATGCGCTTAGTCACAATAGTCAAGTTCAAATCCATAGTGTCCGAGTGCACACTAGTCTCCATAATGATGTTCTCACAGCCCAACAACACTCATTGGCTCAGGATAACTTGAAAAATGAGATGTCTTGCGGGGCTGAGATATTATTGGAAACTAAGGATGATGGTTTGATGTATTATTTGAATCGGTTGTGGATACCGAACAGGGAGGATCTTAGGATGATGATTTTGGATGAAGCTCATAAGTCACATTACTCAATCCATCTGGGTGCTGATAAGATGTATCAAGACCTTAGAGCCTTGTATTGGTGGCCTGGAACGAAGAAGGATATTGCTGAATATGTGTCGAAGTGCCTTAAATGTGCCAAAGTCAAGGCAGAACACCAGCGACCTTCGGAATTGTTAATACAACCGGAAATACCTATGTGGAAGTGGGAGAATATCTCTATGGATTTCATATCTCAACTCCCACGAACCGCAAATGGTAAGGATAGTATTTGGGTGATAGTTGATAGATTAACCAAGTCGGCTCATTTCTTACCGATACGCGAGACGTACCCTGTGCGGGAATTAGCTCGTATCTATGTTGATGAGATCGTTAGCCGACATGGAATTCCATTAAGCATAACATCGGATCGTGATGCTCGTCTCACGGCACGATTTTTGGAATCACTTCATGAAGCTTTTGGAACAAGATTGGATCTTAGCACTGCCTATCATCCTCAAATGGATGGACAGACGGAGCGAACGATTCAGACACTGGAAGACATGTTGAGAGCTTGTGACATCGATTTTGGTGGCAACTGGGATAGCCATCTACCACTAGTTGAGTTCCCGTATAACAACAGTTATCACGCGAGCATTGGTATGGCGCCGTTTGAAGCTCTATATGGCAGAAAATGTTGGTCACCTATTTGATGGACCGAGGTCGGCGAATCGCAGATCACTGGTCCCGAGACTATTCAGCAGACGACTGACAAGATCTGCCAGATCCGTGACAATCTGTTCGCTGCACGCAGTCGATAGAAGAGTTACGCCGATAAACGACGAAAACCTTTAGAGTTTGAAGTTGATGATATGGTATTACTCAAAGTGTCGCCTTGGAAGGGCGTTGCACGATTCCGAAAGAAGGGTAAGCTTACTCCATGATATGTTGGCCCTTTTAAGATCCTTGAACGAATCGGAAAGGTTGCTGACAAGTTGGAACTTCCTCCTGAAATTAGCAATGTACACCCGACGTTTCACGTGTCCAATTTAAGAAAGTGCTTAGCTGATCAGGATCTTCAGTACCACTCGACGACATTCGCGTCGATGATACCGTGCATTTTGTTGAAAAACCAGTTGAGATAATGGATCGTGAGGTTAAAAAGCTCAAACGCAGTAGAATTCCAATTGTCAAAGTACGTTGGGAGTCGAAGTGTGGTCCAGAATTCACCTGGGAACAGGAAGATCAGATGAAGCTTAAGTATCCACATTTATTCACTACGGTAACTCCAAGTAGAACTTCGGGACGAAATTCTCTTAACTAGGGGAGACTGTAACGTCACTGTATTTCAGGTCGTCCGCACATATGTACGATTGTACTGTTACAACCAGATGATAATTATTAATGATAATTAATTATTGGATGATATTATTGATGATTGGTATACATATTGAGAACATATTATTATACGCGTAAACCATGGGAAGTTTAGTTGTAACCCAACTAAACAAAAACAGAGAGTTTATCGCAGTTGTAATCACAGATAATGGGTTATTGGTTTTGAATAGAAACGAATTAGGAGTTGGTTTTTGTTTGGTTGCTAAACATAGTCAAGGACACATGGTCATGGTTTATCGAAATAGCGGTGGGACGGTGGCTGGGGCGGTTGCGACTGACCCCTACATATGCCCTATACATATGCATATTTCGGTCTATCACGGATGTGTCAGTGATTTGGTTTAGTGGGTTTTGGATTGGGATTTATAATAATAAACTTAATAAAATAATGAAGGCTTTATCTGGAACAATTACGCGTTTGTGAGGTGACGATTATAAATATAACGCGAATGTTATTTCATAATTATTAACTTAATAATATATTCGTGTGGGTGACGATTCACACGAATATAATTATTAGGAATAATAATCTGAAACGATATTCCATAAACTGTAAAATCGAATCGAAAAGCGATACGAGCGTCGGATTCGCAAAGGTGACGATCTTTACGAATACGTACGTGGGTAACGCGTTCGACGAGATAACAAATAATAATTAACGACATTAAATTAATAAATGTAAACTATAAATATTTATTAGAAATCACAACCTAAAACATAACCGAATAAACTATTTTATTTAAATAAATAAATCAATGAAAGTAAACAAAATTATTTTTCGAGATAGTTCGATCTAAGATTATTTGATTAAAACGAAAGATATTTATTTAAATGTTTTATGTTTTAAATATCGTTTAAGAGCTAAACCGAACATTTTATAAGTTTTATCGCAATAACAAGACCGGGCACGCGGGGATAGATCGGGGTATAAAACCCACTTCTTTCTCTTCTTCCCCATTTGCAAGAACACCTTTTCCTCTCTCTAGCTTCAAAATTCACACTTCTCTCTCTAACTTCTCTCTAAGAGAACACCTTCATCTCTCAACCAATTGACAAGATCTTGGTACCAAAACGATCCCCCAACCGAGTAGAACAAGAATACATGAGGAAATCGAGTCTTTGACCGAGATTCTAGAGGTATGAGAACACTTTACTTTTTGGTTTTACTTATATATATAACCGGATAATGTATCATCTTTATCAACGACTTTTACACTTCAAAAAACCCTAAAACGTGAGAGTATGAGGATGATGGGTGCCATGGATAAACCTACATCTTTCCAGAATCGAGGAGGAGGAGCAGGCAGCTGCACAAGAACCTGTTACCTTATGCATGGCTCCAGAACTTGTGCCGAACCCTAGAAGCTCCAGCTGAACATTCATTGAGCGGCGAACCCTAGGGATGGCGAACCTATGGCATCGTAGCGAATCAACCGGACCGAACCTTGAGGACCGAACCTTGGCATGTCGCGAACCAGTGAGAGCCGAACCATTGCTGCCAAACGAACCTCCTTAAGCGAACCTTTCATTCAGCCGAACCCAAGAGAACTGAACCTATGGGTGTTGATTCTCACCTTTGGCCGAACCTTCTTAAACAAACCTTCTTGCTATGGTGGAACTCTGCGAACCCTAGCCAAACCCTAATAAGGGTGGTGTACATAAGCCATGAACCTAAGGGTTCGCTGGTTTCTAGAGATGTTGATCATGAACTTGGTTAGAAATAAGGAAATGGGTACAAGAGCTCATGTAATTTGAGATAAACGAAAGAACACTTGATGGGGTATGTTTATGCATGCATGGGCAAAGTTAAGTCATCATTTTTTTTTCAAATCAACATAAGTTTTAAATTATGGATTTCATGTGAATTAATTAACGTATGAAAATAACATGAGGTTTGTTTCTTAAACTCGGCCAGCTATGACAATTTAAAATATATCGGTTAATTAGCCTTAACAATGTATGCATGCTACCATGAATATACACATGTGTATAAGACGTATCACCCCGACAGTATGTACAACTTTTACACTCTCGCTAAACCATTATAAGTCGATTGGTTAAACTAATTAAAAAATCAAATCAACCGTTTATAATGAGGATAGGAAACTTCAATGATTATCATTATAACTTAGGTAATTAACCTAAGTAATTCATACACATAATGATTTGAGAACAAACGAACATGATAACTAAATGGTGAACACATTAATACTTATGAATATGCAATACATGATAATTACAGGTCGTTGAATTTTCTTTGACTTCTCATACGCGAGCGCGCACTCTACTAAGAACACTGATTCTAAGGACTCAGGTGAGTTCTCATAACCTCCTTTTTAAACTGTATTCTTTTAAAACTCGGAGGTGAAACATGTATACCAATATCTATATTATTTTGATTCCACATGGATGACACTTGTTTAATTGTTATGATATTCATATTCTTGGATGATCATAATTCCATGGGTCGTTGTTGTTGACTTCGGTTATCTACAATGGTCGCATGTATTGTCACTTTTTAGTAGGTTGTTGCTGATGGCTTCAGTCATTCGCGGTTACTGTATGTATTGTCACTATTCCATGAGTTGTTGCTGATGACTTCGGTCATTCGCAACGACTGCATGTATTGTCACTATTCCGTGGATCGTTGTGGTTGACTTCGGTCATCCATAATGATTGCGTGTATTGTCACGTGGGTTGCTACCACTACACGGATCATGTCTTTAACTTATGTTAATCACATAGATTCCATGTATTGTCACTTATACTGTTTGAGAATATTGATGATTGAGGTTGGTTGAATGATTAGGTGGCTGATTATCTATGATTGTCTATGATTATTTGAGATATGTGATAATATGTTTGTGATTGTGTGTTTGGGTTACTGATGGATTATCTCGCAGGTACTCATGTGGAATTTCTCAAGAAACTCTAAACTTTTATAATCATTTTATAAACCCTTTTTAAATATAAAAACTTATGATTACTCACCAACTACTCCGTAGTTGACACTTGATTTTCTACATGTTTCAGGAAATGAAGACAAATAGGTTGAGGAGGTTGATCTCTCATATTTTGGACAATCGTCACTTTGGTTCTTGGACTTAGCTAAATAACTGAAATTCTGAAGACTAGAATTTAGTTAGATAGCTAAATCTCTTTTGTATTTGATGTGACCAAATTCATGATGAACATGATTTTTGTGTAATTAATTTGGTTGATTAAATGATATGTGATGATTTAAATTAGATGCCCACGAGCTTATGAACAATCTACACATCCCTCATGGCATCCTGACGTTTCCGCCATTGGTCGGGGTGTTACATGTCTTCACATCCATCTGATAAACCGTGAAGTTCATGTAGGAAGCGTAGGCCAACAAGATGCGAATTGCGTCAAGTCTTGCAACCGATGCAAAGACTTCCTCATAGCCGATACCCTCCTCTTTGTAGAAGCCCTGAACTACCAACCTTTCCTTATTTTAGATGATAACACCAGAGTCATCCCGGTTGTTTCTGAAGACCCAGCTAGTTCTAATTTGAAGTTTCCCCTTGAGCAATGGAACCAAATTCCACACTTGGAGCTTTTGAAAATGCATCAAATCAAGAGCCGTCTTGATGTTCTTGGGCCCTACTTGTGAAATAAAGCAAGAATAAAAACATGAATTATTTGGACCTGATTGACTGAGTGTGATGGTTCCCTCAGGTAAGGTGGTCTGAGCCGGAATAAATCTGCTCCGGGTAAGAACTCCTTTTGAAAGTGGTCCAATTATATTCTCCACGAGATGATTCCTATTGATGCTTGAAGTAGGAACTTACTCCACAGCTAAATTGTCAAGCAGATTACTGATGTGAGTGAGTTGTTCTTCATTGGAGGAAGCAATGTTGTTATCGGAAGCTGTTCCACTTGCTTCAACTTCATTATCCACATAGTGTTCCTCAGGAATGTGGTCTGAGAACAATGTATTTTCGAATGTCTGGTGGGAGGAAGAGGCTGTCTGATATGTTTGTGACTTGGTTGATCTGAATGAGAAGTCTCCAGTTCGGATGGAACAACTTCACTGATTGGTTGTGCACACTGGTACATACCCGGTGGGTCAACACCAAGAATATTAAGATCACATGGAACGTAGTCAACCTAGTAATCCATATCATCACTTTTGTAAAAACAGTCTTCAGGATCAGTAGGTCCTGCATTCTCAGTGGTAGTATTAAAAGGATCAAAATTTGACTCGTATTGGAACAGCCAGTTTGGACCTGAACCGTCCTCAGCGTGATTCAACTATAACCAGTCGATATAGTATGACTCCACAATCTGCTATGTCTTCTTGTTGTAGACCCGGTAGGCATCTTTGTTAGAAGAATAGCCAGCGAAGTAACACTCATCAGCTTTGTCATCAAACTTATGATTTTACATCAGCGAAATCTATCTGCTCCTGATTATCCTGTGTTACATTGGCCAGTGCCAATTCACCTGCATGGAAAGCATTCTAACTATTCATAAACCCCTTGAACAGTAGCAGGTTTTCTTCACTTTCGGGACTGATTTTGGGCACTAAACTAGTGTTGATACATGTTTTTGTCCCTAGTTCAGTTTTTGTAACTCTTATCATGTAAATGTTCAAAGTATTAATGGAAGTTGTCTTTATTTCTATTTCTTAATGTTTGTTACTATTCCTTAATGTCGATTAATGTTTATCTATTTAGTTGATTTGATTATAAACTGAATTGAGTATGAAGGTTACTCATTCGGCGAATGGCTCCATAATGAAGTCATTCGTCGAATGAAGGTTATAGCGAATGTCTGGATTGAGAATGAGTCATTCGCCGAATGACTCATTCGAATGATAGCTCATTCGAGCTTAGTCATTCGCCGAATGAGCTGCTTCGGCCACTCATTCGGCCGAATGACTACAGCTTATAAATAGAAGTTCAAATCATTTCAACTTTAACTTTCTAGAGCCCTTCTTCTTCCCTGAGTCTCCAGTGTCAAAACCCTAGAAGATCTGAGCGGTTCTTGATCATCCAAGTTCGATTCTCAACCCGTGGTGTTCGATTGTTGCTTCCACGTTGTTCTTACAATCTCGGATCTCCACGGTTTCTGTTGGTTTCGATTGGAAAACCCTGGAATAGGATTCCGCACTATCCCAGAGGTTGTCGAGTAGTTTTACATTGGATTCGGATTGTTTCCGAGCTCCCAATCGGTCCAACAAAGTGGTATCAGAGCTTTGGCTCTTGATTCTACTCGATTTCCACTCAAAATCAACAGATCTGAGATTCCCAAAACCCTGATTTTCGTAACTTTCAAAAACCCTATTTTTCTTGCTTCCCAAGTTACTATTTCATTAAAAAACCAAGGGTTTTTGCGGTTTGATTGACCTAATTCTTTCCCAATTGGCTTGTTATAATGTCTTGAACTTCTGTACCAAATTTGGTGCTTAAATCTGGTCAAAATAGCAAGTTATCACGATTTTCGTTGCTGAAAACCCCAGATCGCCGAATGACTCTGGCGGCCGAATAAGTTCAGCCGAATAGCCTCTCATTCGCCGAATAGGTCTCATTCGGCGAATAGCTCCTTCGCCATTCTCATTCGCCGAATAAGCCTCATTCTCCACACTCATTCGGCGAAAGAACTCATTCGATCTGCCATTCGCCGAATAGGTCATTCGACTAACCTATTCGCCAGTTGTCATTCTCAGCCTCCATTCGCCAGTTTCAAGACAATCGGCCCCCGACATTCGTCCAATATCAGTTCATTCGCCAGTCACTTCTGAAATTTTTCTAAGTGTTGAATCTTATTACTTCTGATCAAATGGAGGATCTAGCACTCATGGCTAACCAAAACCATCGCATTCAGACTCTCTTGTTGACAGAAAATGAAACCGGGAACTCAAACAAAGCTCCTAAGTTGTTGACTTTAGATGACTACCCTCACTGGAAGTATAGATTTGAAATCCACATCAATGGAGTGGATACAAATCTGTGGATGATGATAGAGGGAGGTTACTTGAGGCCTTTAAACGAGGATGGTACTCCTATGCTTGTTACAAGGATGACCGAGCCTCAAAGGAAGCTGTATGACTATGAGAAGAAAGCATATGCCATTCTGTCACAGTCCATTGCTACAGATATCTTTCATCAATTTAGACAGTTTACTTCGGCTAAGCTACTGTGGGATGCACTGCAACAAAGATATGAGGGTAATGATGCTTTGAAGAGTATCAAGTCAAAGGCACTATGAAAGGAATTCAATAGCTTCATGTATGTGGGAAATGAGTCACTGGATGAGCTTATTGCCAGGTTTTATCATTTGTTGAGTGATTTGTTCAACCACGAGGTCAAAACTACAACTCAAGAGAAGATTCAGTGTTTAGCAGATGCCCTACCTCCAAAGTGGGAGTCCTTCTTGATGGTACTCAAGCAAAATCAGATGATGGCTCATATGGACATCAATGATTTCATTCAGAAGTTGAAGGAACAGGAGATAGAGAACAAATGGAAAGCCAAGAGGGTTGTGCAAGTTCAAGATCCTTCTCTATACTACTCCACTCCTACAGTTGATAAATCTACAACTCATGCTCCTTTGAAGACTGCTTTTGTTTCTAAAGCATCTGAAGCTCCATCTGCAGCTCAGATGCATTTCAGTCCATCTTCTTCATCAAGCTCACAACAAGAGCATCATCAGCCTACTGCAAGTCTGAAAACAGAGAATTTTGACAAGGTCACAGTAGAGATTGCTAAAGAGCATATGGGTCTTCTGTCAACATTGGTTAGCTCATATGATGGATTAGTTGCTGGTCAGATCGGCAATCCATATTTGACCAATGATGACTACTCTCAGATTGATCCAGATGATATGGAGAGGATTGACATTATGTGGGCATTGGCTAGTGCAGTTAGAAGAGCAAAGGAGTTTGTAAAAAGGACTGGGAAGGATATCAATCTAAACAAGGAGTCCAAGTTTGGATTTGATATGGCATCTGTCACATGCTACAACTGTGGTGAGAAGGGTCATTTTGCCAGACAATGCAAGAAGCCGAAGAAAGCTGGCAACAAGAATCCATTTTAGCATCAGAAATCCTCTACTGCCAATCCAGAAAGGAGATTAGTTCCCATTGATTCTCCTTCTCAAGTTGGATCTTCATCCTCTGCTAGTAAAACTTTAATGGTTCAACAGGATGAAGGGGTGAATTGGGACTTCAGGTTTAATGCTGATAAAGAAGATCAAGATAAAGCTTGTGTGGCAGAGATTCAGCAGTCTGAAGGTCAAAGTGAAGAAAGCATTCGGGTAGATTCATTGAGGAATGATGACAAGATCTCAAGTCCAGAATCAGATAATCTGACAGATTCAGACACTCAAGATTCCGATGCTGAAGCTGATGACTCCTCTACTCAATTTGCCTTGATGGTAAACTCTTCTGCTTCTACAGAGTCAGAGCAGGTATACACTGACTGTTCATCTTCACATTCAGAGTGTTTTAATTGTGTTGATCTTAGAAGTAAGGTCCTTGCTTATCAGACACATAATAGTGTTTTCATGAACGATCTCGACTTGTTCATTGAGGCTAACAAAGTCTTAAAATCTAATGAAAAAGATTTTCAAGCTAAAATTGATCTTTTAAATAGACAATTGCATGAGGCAGAAATCGCAGTGCTGAATAAGCAAGATGCTATCACTTCTTATCTTAATACCATCAATGAGATTAAGAAGAAGTTAGCAATAGTCGAGTGCGACTATGAGACCTTAGGACAAAAGCTCAAGAGCTATGAAAGATCATCTTATATCATTGAGCACATGATCAGTAGGGGTACTGATCAGGGGAAGGAAAAGGTTAATTATCAAAATTGTCCTCCACCAATCCTCAATGCCTTTGTCAATACTCCAAATGACAAAGATGTAAAGGATTTTCAAGTTACTACTCCGTTAGTAATTGATCCAGTTAGTCTGAGTGCAAATCAGAGTTCATCTCAGACTAAGGAGTCAAGGGTGGATGGAGTTGTTGAAGATTGGGTCTCAGATTCCGAGGATGAATCAGAATATAGTACTCCTCGGAATCAAACCTCTGTTGTTATGAAAGGTGACCCAATCTGCAACTCAAAAATTTACAAAGAATTATGCTTTGTTAAAGCTTTACAGGGGTCTGAAGCTGACTGTGTTACCAAATCAGCTCAGTTTGGTAACAAAGGAAGAAAGGGTTTGGGTTTTGAGCCAGATTATCAGAAATTAAATGTTTTTAAATCAACTAAAAAGTCATTTTCTGATTTAAAACATTTTCATAAAAAGGGTGATAAAGTTTGTTTTGAGTGTGGTGAGTCAGGGCATATTGTGAAATTTTGCCCTCAGTTGATCAGACCTAAAGTTGTGCCTTTCAAAAACCTAAAATCTGCTTTACCAAAACCGGTAAAGTCTGTACCTAAGTCTTTTCAGCAAAAGTCTAAACCACCCATTCAGTCTAAAAATTCAGACAAGGGAAAAGGAAAATTGGAAACTTTGGAAGTTCCAAATGTAGTCAAAGTTAATCAATCAAAATCATCATCCATCTATCTGAAAACCTCTTTTGATAAAAATGCAATTTGGAAAGTAAAATCATCTGAGGAGTCTGTTCCCCCAATTTCAGATAAACCTATTCCTAAGGGAAAATGGATCGATGTTTGGATCCGAGACTCTATGGGTCAACCCAAGACTGTAAGGGCTTGGGTTCCCAAAGTAAACTGATTGTCTCTTTATTGTGTAGGTTGCCCCAAAAGCTGGAGTGAACAGCAATTGGATCGTTGATAGTGGGGCTTCCAGACACATGACCGGTGATATTTCTCTGCTCACCAATGTGAATGCAGTTCGAGGTGGCTATGTTGCCTTTGCTGGAGACAAAGGTGGTTTTATTACTGGAGAGGGAATTTTGACAAATGGACAGGTTTCGTTCGATAATGTCAGATATGTCAAACAGTTGGAAAACAACCTCCTGTCAGTCTCTCAGATTTGTGACAAAGAGTACAGGTTCTATTTGATGACTCCAAGTGTTACATTCTCAAGCAAGGTGTGCAGATACCTGAAGATTGGATTTTGATGTCTGCTCCGAGGAAGCAAGACTTGTACGTTCTCAATATGGCCACAGCTTCAACTACATCCTCCACAGCTTCATGTTTTATGACAAAGGCAACTGAGAAAGATTCAATCCTTTGGCATAAGAGGAAGGGCCATTTGAGTTTGCGCAAGATGAATCATTTGGTACACAACAGTCTGGTTGAGGGAGTTAGCTTGAAAAATTTTAAGCTGTCTGATATCTGTGTTTCGTGCAAGAAGGGAAAGCAGTCTAAGCAGTCTCATAAGCTGAAAAAGTATCATTCAATCAATGTTCCTCTTGAACTTCTCCACATGGATTTGTTTGGTCCAGTGAATAGGAAGAGTATAGCTGGAGATCAATACTGCCTTGTTATCACTGATGAATACTCCAGATACTCTTGGGTCTTCTTTTTGAAAGAGAAATCAGAAACGTTTGATTGTATTCAAGTTCTGGTTACTAAACTTGAATCGTTTTATAAGCTCAAGATTCGTCAGTTTAGAACTGATAATGGAACGGAGTTCAAAAATCACAACATGGAGAATTTTTGTAATGCAAGAGGCATTGTGCAACAATTTAGTGCTCCATACGTTCCACAGATGAATGGTGTTGCTGAACGCAAGAATAGGACATTGATTGAGGCTGCTAGAACTATGCTTGCTGATTCTTCTCTGCCGGTTCAATTCTGGAATGAGGCTGTTGCTAATGCTTGTTATACATTGAACCGGGTTCTTATTGTGAAGAGACATGGGAAGACTTGCTTTGAACTGCTCCATAACAGAAAGCCAAATCTTAAGTATCTAGATCCATTTGGTGCTCCATGCACTATGCTTAAGAAACATGAGCAGGGCAAGTTTAATGAAAAAGTGGAAGAAGGGTACTTTCTTGGGTACAGCACTCCAAATAAACGAGTTTACAACATTTCAACTCATAATGTGGAGGAGTGGTACCATGTGGATGTTCAGAAATATACAATGCCCCCACCTGGAAAAGGGCCAGATTGGATGTTTGATTATTCCAGTCTTTTTGACTCATTCAATATGCCCCCCATGTACTCAGATGAAGATGTCGCTGTTCAGATGTTGTATGATGTACAAAATGCACCTGATGAACCTATGCAACCTTCATCTGCATCTGTTCCTACTACACAGATAAATGATGACAGCTCAGACACAGATGACAATCCTCCAGCTGCTCCTGAACCAGTTGTTGATAATCTTGTACCTGGTCTTGAGGATTTGAATTTGAATAACTTAGATCCTGAGGTTGAGGTTCCCGCTCATCCTGTTGGAAGAATCAATCGTATTCATCCTCAAGATAACATTATTGAGAGTCCTCTAGACGGAGTGAAGACTCGAAGTCAGATTTCTTCAGGTGGTCTTGCAGACATTCTTGATTTTGCAGATGTAAGCTTTTGTGCTCATTCCTGCTTTATCTCTCAAGTTGAACCGCGTACAGTCACTGAAGCCCTCAAAGAAGAATCATGGGTCGATGCCATGCAAGAGGAACTTTTACAGTTCAAAAAGTTGGGGGTCTGGCAATTAGTTGATAGACCCAAAGGTGCAAAAGTCATCGGTACAAGATGGGTTCTTCGGTGCAAGAAAGATGATCACGGGATTATAGTGAGAAATAAGGCTCGTCTGGTGGTTCAAGGATTCAGACAGATAGAAGGATTGGATTACAATGAGGTGTTTGCTCCAGTTGCTCGACTGGAAGCCATTCGCAGTTTCTTGGCTTATGCATCCTTTAAAAAATTCAAGGTTTATCAAATGGATGTAAAGAGCGCGTTCCTTCACGGAGTTATTAGTGAAACCGTATATGTCAGTCAACCTCCCGGGTTTGAGGATCCATTGCATCGTGACCAAGTCTACAAGCTAGACAAGGCCTTATATGGATTACATCAAGCTCCGCGAGCGTGGTATGAGACACTTTCTACTCACCTTCTGAACAACGGGTTCAGAAGAGGTGTCATTGACTGCACATTATTCATTCGTGAAAAGGACAGTGACTTACTCTTGGTGCAAGTATATGTGGACGACATAATTTTTGGTTCCACAAATGATAGTCTGTGCAAGGAATTCGAGAAGGTTATGAAAGAAAAATTTGAAATGAGTTCGATGGGAGAAATGAAATTTTTCTTGGGTTTGCAGGTGGATCAGTCTGAGGCAGGGATTTTTATTCATCAAACCAAATACGTTGGTGACATTCTGAGCCGGTTCAGTATGTCTGATGCTAAGCCTGTTGGTACCCCACTGGCTGTTAATCACGGGATTACTCCAGATGAAAAGGGGGAGTTAATTGATGCCACTCTGTACCGAGGAATGATCGGATCTCTCATGTATCTTACTGCTTCTCGGCCAGATATCATGTTCGCCACTTGCTTGTGTGCACGCTATCAATCCAAACCAAGAGTATCTCACCTCATTGCTGTTAAAAGGATTATGCGTTATCTGAAGGGTACACCGGAACTTGGCTTATGGTACCCTAATGATGATAATTTTGAGCTTACTGCATATAGTGATTCAGATTATGGCGGATGCAAGAGAGATTTCAAGTCAACATCTGCAGGATGTCAGTTCTTTGGAAACCGATTGGTCACCTGGCAGTGCAAGAAGCAGACGTCGGTGTCTACTTCAACCTGTGAAGCTGAATATATTGCTGCTGCTAGTTGTTGTTCACAAATCATCTGGATTCAACAGCAACTCAGGGACTATGGGTTACATTTTTCTAACACTCCTATTTATGTTGATAATATTGCCACCATTGCTGTCACTAAAAATCCAGTTCAGCACTCCAAGACCAAACACATCGACATAAAATATCACTTCATACGTGATTGTTTTGAAAAGAAATTAATCGATGTTGTTAAAATTCACACTGATCACCAAAAAGCCGATCTTTTTACAAAAGCTTTTGACAAACCCAGATTTCTATATCTGTTATCGGCTAATGGTGTTTTCCAAAAGGATGAAGTTCAATCCTCATCTGAGTCTCACAAGTGATCATCATTTTACTTAGATAGTCTTTGCTTTGCTTATTTTATTTCAGTATTTTCATTTTATCTTGTACAGTTATTTTTATTACCAAAAACACAAAAAGATTTTCTATTTTTAGGTTTTTAGGGGGAGAAATAGAAAATTTGAAAAACCAAAAACATTAGAAAATTTGAAAAACCAAAAAAAACAATAAAAAAAAAAAAATGAGATGGTCTTGTTTAATAAAGTAGTACATTGATTTCATTATGTCATAGAAGCAGAAATGAATGTGTGAACTAAAATCACAAGAGAATTGTGATGGGATGTACTGATAGGCTGGCTATACAAAATAAATAAACAACTTATGATAACTTAGAAAGTTTGATTTGTGGGATCCATTTTATTAAATCTTTTGAGTGAAAAACGGTTTTTGACTCAAATCAAGCATACACCTGTCATCATTGAATCAAATGAGGTTTCATTCAAAGAAAAATTAAGGCGAGCTGGTATTAAGCTTGAGGAAAATCAAAAACAAGCTGGTATTAAGCTTGGTGAAAAACTAAAAACAAGCTGGTATTAAGCTTGAAGAAAACCTAATGCAAGCTGGTATTAAGCTTGAGAAATACTTAAACAATTAAAGTTCGATTCCATACATGTGCCATATTGCTGGGACGGACCTAGCTGAAGCCATCCATTTGGATAGAACAAGAAAAACACAAAAAGATAATAAATGTTTGAATCTTATTGAATTCATGATGACTGGTTTTAAGATATGCTGAAATGAGTTTTGAACTGATTTTGATCTTGATTGATGAAATGAATTGGGGAACTCAATCAGAAAATATGAGTGATCATATAGTTTGTTTAGGAGTTATGTATTGTTCAGTTTAAATTTGGACAAATATATCAGTAATCGTATCAAAATGAAATTGTGTTTGAAGTGAAGCATTCATTGAAGGCAATATGATGTGATTAGAGATATGTGTTATCTTATTAATGGACTTCTCACAAAAATATGTGTTTATGTGTTTTAAATTCTTGTTTGTACAGTTGTAGTGGTTGCTTCAGAAAAATACAAAAAGATTTTCTATTTTCAATTTTGTTTTAGATGATCATTTGTAGATTCGGATGTCTGTCATCTCCGAATCCTGAACCAACCAGACATATCTTCATAAATTGTTAAAAGTTGGTTGCTCATAATGTCAAATGTTGAAAAATTTGAGGTTTGGAGATTTTCATCTCTCATTCGTCCGAATGAGAGGTAGAATGAACTCATTCGGCCGAATGAACTCATTCTGCGAATGAGTCATTCGATCGAATCAATCATACACAATGAACCTCATTCGACGAATTAAGAGTGTCGAATGACTCATTCGACATTCTCATTCGGCGAATGAACTTTGTCGAATGACTCAATCGCTACTTTCATTCGGCGAATGAGACATAAGTTATCTGACCTTTCGCCTAGCTCATTCGGCGAATGAGAAGGGACTATATAACGGTCCTTCGGCCGAATGAAGGTCATTCGACCAAAAACTCTTTCGCGACTACAGAGAGAACCCTATTCGGCGATTAGCACACAGTGTCTTTTCACTTGATTTTCTCTGATCTTTGTTGACTCTGCCTCTGATAATCTTGTTATACTTCATCTCAGGTATATGGGGATCAAATTTCAGATCATTCCAATCGTGGAATCGTGCCAATCAGATCAAAATTTAGGGTTTTAGGGTTTTGTCTTTCGCCGTTTAAATAGACTATCAAAATGGGATTGAAACTACCTAAGACCTGTATTAAAAGTCTTAATCGGTTGATTCTGAGTGTGTGTGTGCAATTTTTATGAACTGATTGTTGATTTTTGGAAAAAGGGATTTTGAATTCAAAATGGGCGCCGAATGTCGTCATTCGGCGAATGGCTCATTCGGCGAATGGCTCATTCGACGAATGAGAGTCATTCGACGAATGAACCTCATTCGACGAATGGCTCATTCGACGAATGGCTCATTCGACGAATGGCTCATTCGATCCTATGACTCATTCGGCGAATGTCTTTCATTCGGCATATCAGATTAACAGTTAATCTGATTTTTGGCTAATTTCAGTTTACTGATTGAGTATCTCGTACTGACATGTTTATTTCTTGTGTTATGCAGTATGGCAGGATACAAGTCAGTTCCTAAGCACAACATCTGTGCTCATCTAGACTTGACCACTCCGAACGCGAAGCACTACTCAGACATCATCACATTTATGAGGCGTTCTAGGATATTCACAGCTATATTTACTGTACATGTGCCCTATCTATCACATCAGCAGGATTTTTGGTCATCGGCTGATATCGATTGCGAGGCCGAGCCTACAGTTATACGGGGCAAAGTGCAAGGACATGATGTGGTTGTCTCAGCTTAGCACATCCAGAGAATCTGTGGATTTCAAGACTCTCCTGATCAGCCTGCATTACTTGATCGATTTCTGGTTCGTGGATGTTTTCTTCGATGCAAGTATGAGGGTGACATTGGAGCTGGCATCCTCAACAAGGCGTTTATGTCTCCGCAGTTCAAGTACTTAGCTCATGTGCTGGTACACTGTCTTGGATCAAGGAGAGGGGGTTTTGATGATATGCGTGAGACCATTCAGTGCGCATTTGCTGCTTTAGTGCTCAACAAACCCTTCAACTTCTCAGAGATGATCTTCATTCATATGAAGGAGAACGTGGTTCTCAAGGGTGACAAGAAGTTCCTCATGTACCCGAGGTTTTTACAGCAAATCATAGATGCCCAAGTTCCAGATCTTCCGAAGATCAATGCAGATGTCATTCGATTAGAGCATATGAATGACATTACTCTTAACAGAGTTTTGTCATACAGAGGGAAGGAGAGGAAGCCCACTACCAGGTCTTTATTTGGTCACCTCTCTCGACCTGATTATAGGGCTCCTGCTGGACGGAGATGGAGGCATGATGACTCCGACTCGGATGTGGAAGACATTGTTGTACCAGCTGGAGGTGATGATAGTGATGGAGGTGATGGAGATGGTGGTGCAGGCCCTAGTGGTGCTGGAGTTGGTGAGAGCACAGTGTTATTAAGCACTACTGCTATGGTGAGTTCTGGTGCAGGGGAGATGAGTTTTGGACACATGACCACTGCTGCTTCAGTGAGCATGGTTGATGTTGTTGATTCTGTTGCTGGTGGTGATGCTGTTGTTTCTACAGCACAGGAGGAGGATGTAGACATAGATTCTTTGATGGATCTAGACTTTCTGACCACCACTACTACTACTGTTTCCACTTATATAGTTGCTGATACTTCAGTTCCTCACATGTCTGATGATGATGATGAGTCAGAGGACTCGGGTGATGAGGGTGTTGTTGGTGATGGTGATGAGGAGAGCACTGATTCAGATGATTTCATGGAGGAAGGGTATGAGAAGGTGATGGTGGCTGGGAAGATGGTTGTTAGGAAGAGGAAGAGGACAGAGGAAGAGAGGGAGGAGATCACTGATCCGTCTTTTATTCCTGAGTTTGATATCTCTCCTCCTCCTAGGTCTTCTGCTCCTGCTTCAGCAGCTGTGGTTGCTGCTGCCTCGCAGGCCACATCCTCCAGAGCTGGAAGGGGAAAGAGATCTAGGTTCTCTTTCCAAAGGAGGTCAGAACTGACATCAGCTGCTACAACTACTGTTACATCAGTAGCAGCTGTGTCAGAGTCTTCACTGACACGGTCAAGGGCTATTCCTACTCAGACCACTATTGCCCCTCTGACCACTCCTGTTATTCGTGAGCCAGTTTATGTTGCTGCTTCTTCGGGCCCATCTACAGTTCGAGCTGATATGCATATACCTACTGTGTCAGTTGTGGATCAGCTTAGCACACTGAACAGTATGGTTCTCAGGCTGATGGAGAAGAACTTGGAGCAAGAGTCTAAGATCGCTCAGCTCACTCAACGGATCAACGATCAGGATGCCTTGTTGCTGCAGGCAGCTGATCAACGAGCTGATCTTAGAGCTCGTTCAGCTCAGCAGGAGGAACAGCTCCTGAAGTATATTGACGAGCACAACCAGTTGGCCTTGACTGCCACTGGTTTCAACGAGAGGATCCTTCTTCTGGAAGCTGAGAATGCTCGCCTTGCAGAACTTGTCGAGAGTTCCAAGGAAGGCACTCCCAGGCTCGAAGGTGTGGAAGTCCATTCCGATGATTCAGACAAAGAAGAAGAAGATTCTGATGAGGAACAAGTTGATTATGAAGATTCTGAGAAGGATGAAGAATCTGATGATGATACTGGTGATGACAAGGACGGACCTGGGAGTGGGTCTTCTGAATCATCCGGTACTGATGACGATGATGATGATGACAATGATGATCAAGCCCCTCCATCTTCTGAGATCCGGTCAAAGAAGACAAATGACAAGAAAGCTCAGGCTCCTCCTCCTTCGTCTCCATCAAAGACAACTGAGCTAGAAGCTACTGAGGAAGTTCAAGCTGTGCCTCTGAGACGTCAGCTTGATCAGACACTTACCATGATTTTGGATGCTCAGGGTATTATACAGCACTCAGTGAGCTATGACAAGGAGGAGGGAGAGATTATACACTGTCTATCAAAAGAGCAGATAGCCGAGCTATTCAGGTTGAATCCTGACGAGGTTGTTACTGATGACACCTCAGTTCCCAGTTTTGAAGAGCCCGAACCAGAACCTTTTGATGATATAGATGAGGTCATTCTGGAAGACATCACAGATGAAGAATATCCAAAGTATACATCGGCCGAAGACGAGCTGCCTACATTCACTGAGCCATTTGATCAGGAAACAGAGGATCTCTTGGTCAGATATCTAGAAGAACAAGTAGAGGCAAGCAAGGCTGAAGCCGATGATCAAAAGAAGAGAAAAGAGGAATGGGCTTCTTACTGGGAAGTGTTAAAGAAGCAAAGCACTGAGAAGATGCCAGCCACGCACAAGAAGGTTTACAGGACCAAAGGCTACAAAGCTGGAGGTCAGATCCTTAGCTGGGCATACTTCCATGATCTTGGGTGCTATGCTGTGAAAAGAGAGAAAGGAATAGACTACTTCAAACACCCACATGATTTCAAGACGTTGCCTGGATTTGAAGTCAATCAGCTAGCACGTCTGAACATGCTATACAGTGGTGACTCTGGGATGTCTGCTTGGTTTTCTCAACAGCCAAGCATGAAATGTTCAAGCTTATGGTTCATTGACAAATCTTATCTCCAGTCAACTTCGCTATCATGGAGTCTCCGACTATATGCTCAAGCTTTATCCATGACTTCTGGAACTCTGTTTCTAAGGACAAAGATTAGAAAGGGAACGTTCGATTGATTGGAAAGATTCAAGGCTTACCGGTGATCATATATGAAGAATTATACGCATTGCCTGCAGTTCGGTGATAATGCATTCGATCCTACTGAGTTGTCCTATCAATTGGTGGAATCAACACTGATGCGCATGGGTTATGAAGGTGTCTACCCTAATACTGAAAAGAAACTCCTTCATCCATACTTGAGGTATCTGGTGCTCATTTTCACTCAGTTTCTATCAGGAAGGAAAGGAGGCTACGACGTGCTGAATCAAACTCGAGTTCTTGTATGATTGCAATAGCTCTTGGAGTGGATTTCAACTTATCTCAGATGATTTTTAAATATATGTATGACAATATTAAACGGACGAGGAAGGAGAGGTTCTTGGCGTTTCCATGATTTATTCAGATTATCATCAACAAGAGGCACCAAAACATCGTTCCAACTGTCGGGATGCTAGTGTATAAAAATATGCCTCAAGACATTTTCTCCTACATGGTTATGAACAAGAAAGGAAACAAAATTTTTTTTGGAGTCAAACCACCAGAAATGTTCCACAGACTATTTGCAGGCTTGGAGGATGAACAAAATGAACCAGCTACCACAACAAGCTTTGTCTTCGAGGAACATAACCAAACTAAAGCTTACGAGACTCAGCATGCCACTACATCCGAATCTTCAACCAAGTATGCGTTTGAAAGGTGTGAACGATTTCCAGCAATTTATTATGAACCGGACCTGATAAAGAAGAGAAAGGCCTTAGAGGCACCCAAGCCATCGTTTACATAGGATAAAGATGAGGACTATGTCCCTTCTCATGAGCCTTCTCCGAAAAGGAGACTCAAGATGGTGTGAGAGCAATTGGGTGATCCTCGGTTAATGAGACAGAAACCAACCCTTCAGACCACTGAATGACAACCAACCCCTCAAGCCACCAAAACACCACAGAAACCACCATCACCACCTAAAACCTCCCAAACTCAACACAAACCATCATCACCGCCTAAACCAACCAAACTCCTCAAAAACCTCCATCACCCATAAGACCAAAATCACCTCAAATTTCAAAACCCATTTCATCTCCACAATCAACTGCACCCATTCATTTCTCCCACCCACCTTCTCCACCCAAAACCAAACTTGACAAGAGCAAATCTCCAATGGGTACAACCTCTACATACATATCTGAATACGTGCCTATTGATCCTGATCTCCTTTAAGCAAGAGAATTATGTGAAACTCAAAAATTTCAGGTAAATTGCATTCTTATTTCACATTTATAATTCTTGCATTTCATTTAATTAAGTTTAATTAAGTGAGTCAAACACAATTCATTGTGAAACGATAGTTCGAGGAGTCATCGAATCGTGCGTTGCACATTGACTTTGGAAATCAAGTGTGGTAACAAAAACAAAATTTCAAAATAATAATTCGAAGAATTATTGGATTGTGCCTTACACATTGATTATTAATTATCAAGTGTGCAAACATTTTGTAAAAACGAACACAAACTATCATCGGTATTTCGAGGAATTACCAAAACACATACGAGCTTCATTCATGAACGTTGGTGAACAAACGATAATCAAACAAACACATGTGTCATTATCTATTTATGTGCTAGTATGAAGTAGACGTTTAGAATAGACGTTAATAAACGAACGCATAGGAAATCAAATAATTAAATAGAAAAATCAAAATTTCAAAGCCTTCGGGGTACTCGAAGCCCCTCGGCAAAACTCTTCACCGTCCGTGAAGAGTGGGCGGGATTTTTGAACTCTGCCGATATGCTCGGTGGTATGCCACGATCGATCACTTCCACCTTGGTGGTACTCAGCGTGTCTCGGGGGAGAACTCGACTATTTTAATCGTGGCGGTACGCCATGGCCATGCAACCAGAGGCTTGGCGGTGCGCAAAGAGTTCCATAAGCTAAAAACTATATAAAAGCAACCCCACTCTCACACTCGTCTCTTTCACCCATTTCACGAACTCTGTGCTATATTGCCCAACCCATAACCCTGCTAGAACACCATCCAAGGTTGAGGAACACTACTTTAGCCATTTCCTTACATCCTAGAAGCTTTGGGAGCTTAGAGGAGGTGCTAAACGATGTTTGGAAGCCTTTAACTCATTGGATTTCCTTCATGAGGAGGTTCAACAGTTGATTCTCAGTGAATCTATTCACCTAAGGTACTTTTCTATGGTTATCTATGCTTAGATCGTACATGCAAGGGCTAAAAGCAACATGCATGTGTGTTTGATCACATGCAACTCCAATCCATTCACCTGCAAGAAATTTCAGTTGTTCTTGGATGTTATTTGAAATATGTTGACTGAGATTGAGCATAGGAATCATTTAGAATCAACTCTTGTTCGATTTGAAGTTTGGTGTTACTTAGGAAACTTTTTAGTTTCATATTGTTGATTTGTAATGATCTAGACATGCTAGATGTGTCTAGATGATGTCGTATATGTATTAAAGTTTTTAGAAACACATTTGGGTAGTTAAATTTGTGAAAAACATGACAACTTACTATTTATACAAACTTTTGAAAATCAAAAGAGAGATTTCTTTTTTTTATCATGTTTTGATGACTTGGGATTATTGAAATATGTTAAGAATAATTTGTACACGTAAATGGAAATTCAATTTGTGAAAACGAGTTTTACAACAAAGACTTTCCAAATAAGGAAACTTTATTTGGGTTAAGTAGAATAAACAATGGTTTATGCACAAATGACCTGTTATACGTGTTTAATATGTTTTTACAAACATACTAGAAGTATTAGTGTGATAAAATGGGATTTCGTAACTACACTTTCCAAAAATAGAAACTTTCTAAATATAAAAGTTTTCTAAAATAGACGTTTTCCAAAAATGGTAACTTTCCAAAAAGGGAAACCTTTACGATTTCATACGTGACTTATGTAAACGTCGTTATGACTAGAGTTTTAGGATGCATGATAATATCCTACTTGCATGTTAAGATTCATATAGCTCAAAAAAGAACTAAATACAACAAACGTGTCACCAACGATTAGTCGAGTCAACACACAAACACTCGGTTGAGCACACCGACACTTGGAGTTGAATGGGATACAACACACCACAAAACTCATACTCACAGTCTATATGGTAACAGGTAATCGCTAGCAGGTGCTAGCATTCGCAGGTTGCGAACACACACAAACAGGAACTGCACTACTAGGTGAGTTCGTATCCCCTTTTTTCAATTTTCTACCTTTGGGGTAGAAAACATTGCATACAAACTGTTTTGAAATACAAAGATATTTGTGTGGCACACATCACAACTAAAGTCCGCACAAACACAACTCATACCGTAAGTAAGGCCGACGCCTCGCATGATAATCTTGGATAGTACTATTTGGGTCTGACAAAATCTAACACCAAAAATTTTCTCTGCAAGTTATTTTAACTTACAATTGGGTAACTGTGAAATGACTTGTAGGACAGAAACGAAAAATAGAAGATCACGAAAGATAGTGTTCGAAAATACCCAGAGTTCACGAAACAGAGTACTCGAACTAACCTATTTCCGTAACCTCTGATTTCATGAACCTTGTCTATATATATGAGTGCCTTGGGAAACATGCAGACCTTTGGCTGGAAGCACTTTTCTCTCAAGTACACGAAGTGATGTTCGAGAACTTGAAGAAACGGACATAAATCTCTCGGGAAGAATAGGGAACACACAAGAAGCCACCAGAAGGATCATCTAACATCAAGTAAGTGTTTTAAATGAAAAAGTTAGGATTTTTATATGAAAGTGAACTTATGCATAAAGCTCATACCTTTATGTGTAATGTTCGGTACTTTACGGTTGCAACATGTTGGTAATGCCATAAGGAACCTAGGACTAACTCCCCAAACTCTTAGATAGATTTCTGAGACGTTTTATGATGAAAAAATAAGTAACCGAAGAGTACACGAAATGAGAATTTCGTACCCCTTCGTGAATCTGGTTTTGAGAACATGGTTTCGTGAACTACGTTTCGTGGATTAAGAATTCGTGAACTAGTGTTCGTGAACTCTAAGATTTCGAGTGCTTTGGTAATTTCTTGAACTTGTATCGTGTACCCTGAGAATTGTGGAGTCCATGGATTTCGAATACTTTAGGTATTTCATGAACTTTGTTGATTTCGTGTACATTGGTACTTAGTGAACTTCAAGGGTTTCAAATACTAGCCAGTTTCGAGAACTTGTAGTTATGATGAGGAACTAGTAGCTATGAGGACCTAGAATAAATTCTAAGTCTGGGAAAGGAATATAATGAGATGATGTAATGATGTAGGTTCTCGAGTCTTAGCTAAGGGAGTTCAGCTTAGAAGAAAAGAGCTACAATACTCACATGTGAGTTCTAGATGCCCTACTTTCATATGTTAAGAGCAACTACATTTTGGGCTGACATACATGTTGTTACTGTGTTTATGATGTTATGTGACTATACGACGATGACAAATGTTTGATGATATGTGTCATGATGTATGCATGAGAATATGTTAAGTATAATGAATGCATGTTAATGACTTAAGCTGATGATATGACATGATGATGACAGTATGATGACATGCTGTTATGATGTTAACTATAATGATAGTTATAAGATGTTATGCTATGATGAGATCCTAGGCTGTTAGGATGAAAGTATGATGCTATGATGATTAGATGCTAGCATGACATGTTTGTGATACCATGATGAATGATATGATGATATGATGCTAGCCTGGCATGTATATGATAATAGGATGTTATGATGAAATGATACGTGCATAACCTGTTATGAGTAATCCTATGTTATTAGGATAAGGTTACGATGTTATGATGAATGATTATATAGTGCTTGTATATCATGTTATGATGAATGAATGTTGCTACCGTACTTGTTACGGGGTAAATATGATGTTGCTCCCATACTCGTTATGGGGAAAGTATGACATTGCTCCCGTACTCGTTAAGGGGTAAGCATTATGTTGCTCCCGTACTCGTTACGGTGTAAGTATGATGTTGCTCCCCTATTCGTATGGGTTAAGTATGATGTTGCTCTAGTACATGTTACTTCGTAAGTATGGATCTGCAGCACGCTTCGGCGAGTCAGATCAAAGGTTATGGAGCCTTGTGCCGGCATAAGCCCATTGTTACGCTCAGTAGCAGTGGTTGTATGATGATAATGGTTATGATGTTCATGTGTTATGGTTTTTGGTATGAACGAGATGATGTTTTATGTTCACTCATTAAAAGTTTATGATGTTTTACTAAAACTAGAACTCACCAGCGTAAGCTGACCTTTTAGCATTTATGCATGGAGCTCAGGGCTCGATAATGGAAGTCCGATGGTTTGGCAATCATAAATATTTTGATACAATTTATTTAAGTAGACTTTGTATTTAACAATTGATGTTTTAAATTCCACTTCATGTTTATGAAAGCTTGTGGTTTAGGAGCTATGTGTTATGATGAAAACCAACTTTGGGAGGTACCTGGGATCGGGGTCTCTCAAGTTGGTATCAGAGCAATAGTTTGAGAGATCTTGGTATCCCAAATGCCAAGACTTAAACTTAGAATGGGATTAAATGAGGCGGATTGCCAACTATGGATGAACGTATGCCACGAGCTAAATGTTTATGTATCAGTTAAGAAATAGATGTAAGGTTAGAAAGATAGATAGTGTCATGCACATTGAGGGGATGGGATGGGAAATGTTTAGAGCCTATGAGTTGGGTAAATGGTTAATAACACCTAATCAACATCATTAACAATTTACAACACATATTTCTTGCTAAACTGATTCCTGTACTGACTCATCAATTGTTTCATCCTTTAGATAGTTAAGATGGCTGGACAGAAAGGTTGGCCACGGAAACCAGTACAGGCTACTGAGGAGCCGCATGTCGAGACTGAAGAACCCAACAATGAAGAGGAAGAGACTAGTGAACGATTGGTAGAGGAACCAGAGTTCACACTAGAGCCTATTGTGATAAAGGCTATTTCTGATGAGGTCTACAAGATTATGGAGGAGAAGTTACCGGCAATGATTGCCAAAGTCTTAAAGGATGCACTGAAGGATAATACAAAAGGTTCTAAAGAAAATTCCAGGAATGATGATGAACTTAAGATAATCCAGACAAAGAGCGGTGATTCTATGTCGAGGAAACTAAGAGGTTGTGATTACAAGTCTTTCAAAGGATGCAACCCACTGACCTTTGATGGTAAGAAAGATGTTGAGGCAACCTGCCACTGGATATCTGCGATGGACGTTGTTATCTCCATCATTGAGTGTTGAATTCATCAAGCTGTCATGTTTGCAGCTCACTTATTTGTCGAGGAGGCACTTCACTGGCGGAACACGATCAAGCAATCAAAGACTGCTACTTACATGGGAAAGATGACTTCAGAAGATATGAAAGAGCTGTTAGTAAGCAGTTCTGTCACAAGAACGAGCTTGACAAGGTGGAAAGGGAATTTTTGGTGTTAAAGGCTGGAAGTTTGAACCACAGGCACTACACTTCCAAGTTTAACGAGTTGGCAAGATTAGTTCTTCATCTGGTTGCTACTGAGGAACGTAGGGTGAAACTGTATATATGGAGGGTTTGCCTCCAAAGGTGCAAATTCATGTGAAAGCAAATGCTCCCAAGACTTTAGTTCTCATATTGAAATCCTTGTAGTCTTTAGAGGTTTAAGAATAACATGCAAAGTATCCTGAGTCCACTTTTGCAGCAACTTTGGAAAAGGAATCCTTAGTGTTTAAGATGTAACATGGGCATCCAAACACTCTAAAGAAGGAAATGAGAGGCTTTATTTTATGAAGGACTTCATAGGAAGCCTTATTATTTCTTTTCACAATATGAATTATGTTTAAGACATAACAAGCAGTGTTTACTGCCTTAGCTCATAAAGAAAGAGGTAATCCTGAGTCTCGAAACATTGTTCTTGCAGCCTTAATAAGTGTCCTATTTTTCGTTTCCACAACTCCATTTTGGGTAGGAGTTCTAGGAACACTGTATTGCCTCAAGATTCCCTTAGAGATGCAAAAATCATCAAGAACATTATTCTTGAATTTAGTTCCATTATCACTCCTTATTATTTTGACTAGAAGACCAAATTGTCTTTCAATCTAAGTGATAAGAGCCTTAATTTTATCACATGTCTCATCTTTGCTGTACAGAAAGAAAGTCCCGCAAAATCTTGAGTAGCCATCTACAACAACTAGACAATACTTCTTTTTAGCTAAACTAGCTATCTTCACTAGACCAAAAAGATCCACATGAAGCATATGAAGACAGTCAGTGGTTTAGAAGATGAAGTTTTAGCTAGGAAACATGTGGGAACAGTAGAATGAAGATCCTTTGTCATATCGACTGCAAAGACATTCCCACTTCTCTTAGCTTTTAAGAGAGTATGTTGGTCTATTAGGACCTATATTTTTTAGTTTATTTATGTAGAGAGAATTTTGTAGTTGTCTTTGGTGAAAAATGAGCAATATTTTTTCTCTATTAGCTGAGATACACTTAAGAGATTAAACTTAAGGTTTTCAAGTAGAGTAGCATCCCTAAAGTGCAATTTTCCTCTCGAGATAGAGCCAGAGCCAACTATCCAACCCTTTGCATTATTAAGAATTGACATGCATGTGGTCATATGCCTATAGCCTCCACTGTCCACATACCATAAATGATTATGGTTTGAAGAAGCTCTCTACATATAGGATCAAATGAAACAGGGTAGATATGGGTCTATATATATTTGGACAAGAGAAGAACTTTTATTTCTGCACGTTGTTCATCAGTTTCTGTATCATCTGAATCAGTTGTTACGGATTTTGATGCAGGATTATTGATTTGTGTGTTCACAGAGGGTGAATTCTCAGTAGCTGATGAATAATGAGGATTCACCATTAGTGGGTAGGTAGGGGGTGTGCCAAGAATTGAAGGTCTGGGTATGGAAACCAAGGGTGGAGGTGAGCGAAAGGATGGATCTTTAGTTGGCTTTATTATAGTGTTTGCACTTTCTTAACTTACTGTCCTAGCCGTTTTCAACTTGCTAGTGTTTTCCCTTTAGATGATGAGGCTTTTCAGCTTTCAACTTATCTCTAAGTTTTTCAAGTTGAGTTTTAGTCCTACACTATTCGGTAGAGTGATTGTACTTGAAACACTTGTTGCATGCAGGAGACAAGGCAGAGTAGTTTGGAATAAAAGGTTGGTTTTCCTTTATTACTGGATAGGTAGGATGAGGATATGAAGGAGGAAACTTAATGTCAATCATAGGATTTTTTTTTCATTTATTAAGAGGATCCTTTGATTCAATAGTAGTTTCTTTTATTTTTGTATCTTAAGAACTTAGAGTAAAGTTTATTGAAGGAACAATCTCTTTTTGTTCTCAAGAGCTCTTTATTTGAACTTTATCCAAGGATTTTTCTTTGGGTACTTCTGAGTTTGTTAGTGGGATACACAAACTACTGAAGTGACCCCGATTGATGCACCCTAGATGGTTAGTTCATTATTTTAGGAATAACATCTGGAAGAAATGTGGGAGAAACAAGTGCACAGACCTTTTCTTCCACTTTATTGTCTATAGGTGTATAATCAATAGCTGGGATAGCATGTTTATACCCAATTCCAAACTTTGTCTTGCTGTGAACTTGCTTACTAAGAAGCAATGAACCCTTTGCAGGATTCAACCCAGTTTTCACAGCTTACTTTTGTTTCGGCTAGTTCATCTTTACAAGCAGAATATTTTTCTTGTTGAAGTTCAAACAATGCTTGTAAGTTTGATTATTTAGTTTTTAGAAGAGAGATCTAACCATTTTTATCTCTTATTATGTTATCTACTTCCAGGTTTTTATTTGCGAGTTGTTCAAGTTCCTGGTTTTGTTGTTGTAAGTGTTAGTGCATTTTCTGTGTGAAAGCTGCATTTAATGTGTGAACCTGGCTTGTTGTATATGAAATCATAGTCTGTTGAATATGATTAAGGGTTCGGCTAAAGATCCAAGAAGGCTTGGCTATGATTGATGGCTAAAAGGTTTGGTGCTCACATGGTTTAAGGTTTGGCAAACCTGTAGGTTTGGCAAACCTTTTGGCAAACCTATTGGCAAACCTTTGGCAAACCTTTTGAAACCTATATATAGGTAGACTTGGAAGACTTGGTGATCTAGAGCTTACAATTCACACACACAAAGTCAAATTCTCTCTCAAGCTCAAGATCAAGACTCTCTTCATTTTTGTTTCTTTTGATCGTTCAAGTGTTGTATTTTCACGTTATTGTTTGTAAACACTTGGATATCAATGAAGAATTCAGATTCATGATCTATTACATTGTCATTGTTGATTCAAATCTAGTTGTAAACGGATTCCGCACGTTTATGATCGAATCGTAGAATTTCATGATCGATTCTTCAAATCTACAGTGGTATCAGAGCGTTAGGCTCAATTCTACGACTATTTGGACATCAATCTCAAGTAATTTGATCAGAAAATTCATCATCTTCGAGGTGTTCTTGAAGTTCTTCACGTTTTTGTCAACAGAAAGCCAGATCTATGAAAAATTATCAAGTTTTTGCAAGTTTTGATCCGATAGAAAGATGCGCCTCGAAAAAAGGAAGATTTTGACTACTCATAGGCCTTCTAACTCCAAAAAATGAAGATTCTAGAGCCATTTTAGTGATTTGCAGATCTGTTCATGGGATCTGCCTAACCTTTGACGAACCTAAGAGCCAAACCTACATAGGTTCGTGGGAACCTCTAGGTTCGCCAAAAACGTCATAGGTTCAATAAAAACCTTCCTAGGTTCGCCAAAACCTCAATAGGTTCGTGAAAAACCTCAAAAGTTCGTGAAAAACCTCAAAAGGTTTGTGAAAACCTTAAAAGGTTCGTGAAAAGGTTTGGGAGAACCTCTAATTGGTTTGTTCGAATAGTTTCGCAAGAAATATACCATTTTAAAAGTTCAAGTAAACCTCGTTTACCTATTTTGGGCCTTCCGGATCATTTGGGATGGGTTTCAAGACCTAATTCGGACCTTAAGACGAGGTTTGAGCTGTTTTGTTTTGAGAGGTTAAACTTTCAAGTTCTGAACATAAAAGTTAAATATGACACACAAGAACTGGAACGTAGAATGGTTGACTAACAATGGACTTGTGTTGTACAATTTGGAAAATTATCCGAACTGGAGATCCACATTCGAAACGTTTATTGCTAAAGCGGATGAAAATTATCAGAAGTTATTGTACCATCAATACAAGAAACCATGTCTGAAATCAAAGGATAATTTTGGGATATCAAAACTGAATGAAGATCAAATGTTTGAATTTAATCAAGAAAGAGAGTTGTGTGATTTGTTTTCGGTGATCATATCTGAAGATAATAAAAAGACTGATTTTGAACAAATGCCACATTCATGTGCAAAGTGGAGTTTGTTACAACTTGCATACAACAATCATGTTGCGAAGAAGATCAATGATGCTTATGATCATCTTTTACCACTTATGCAAGAATTGAAATATTTTCAGTTTGATATCACTGATAAGCAAATTGTTGAGAAGTTTACGCAATTCTTACCTTATCGATGGAGTGATTTTGTTGAAAGAATGAAGGAAACTGAAATCATTCATCATGTCAAATTAATGAATTTCAAAGATGTGGTTGATAAAATGTAATCGGAGATAAGGAGAACCAGAAAATGGATTGTGAAAATTGTTGATTTCTCGTGGATTGATGAACAAAGAAACATGTTATAGGCAAGTATGAGTGCTGAGAAAGAAAAAGAAGATGTTAATGAAGGAAAGGAAGATGATATGAAAACTGAAGATTGTATTGAGACAAGTGTGAATTTAAGGATGGAAGCAACTGATGAAGAGAAGAGTGAGGATTTTTCAATGTCAGAATCTGATAAAACAATTGAACCTGAAATGTCTGAAGATAGCAAACACATGAATGAAGTTATAGATAAGGGATGTAATGTAACTGAAGATACACACATTCTTGATGATTCTAATATTAAAAGTGAGATGAAGAAGTATGAAGATGATGTTTTGAAGTCAAAGGATGAAACTTAAAGTGTTGAAGTGGTGTCAACAGAGGATGAGAGTGTTTATGAGGATGCCTCTGATGATTTGTCTGAAACAACTACCATTGTCAGTGAAGATCATTGTCATACAATTTCAGATAAAGAGGTAAGTTCAGGTACATTTTCTAAACTCTCATGCTCTAAATATTTAACTCTTGAAGGGAAAATTTGGAGTTTAGAGGAAGAAAACTTATATTTGAAATGTGACTTATCAAACTGCAATAAAGCATACATGGATTTAAAATCAAATGAAAAGTTTTTTTCAAAACATATTGCAGATTTGAAATTACAGGTTCAAATGTTGACTGATGATTTGTCAAAGTCAAATGCCAATGAAAGTGTTTCTGAACAAAAACTGGATATTTTGAGCAAAGTAAATGTTGAATTGACAAATGCAGTAAAAAAAATTAAAATCAAAATGGACAAGGCAAAAAGGGACTTTGACAGAATCATGCACAAATTGGAGAATCATCATGATTCTATAATTTCTTCAAGTCTTCTTATTGAGAAATCAAGTGATAGTGAAATTTCAATATATAACACTCTCAATAAGGGAAAGTCTCCAATTTGTGCTAATAACAACATTCCTCCGATCATTGAAGATTGTACTTTAGAGGAATATGATGAGGAGACATTGTACAGATGTGGAATTAAAAAATTTTCGAAGAACAAAAACAAGAAATTTTCAAAACAAAATGGTTTTTCAAGTTTCAAACCTAAAAGTCAAATTCAATCAAAATGGGTTGTGAAATCATCATGTGCATCAAAGAAAGTGGAATCAAAGTGTGATACTTCAAAGTCTTGGATCAAAGACAAGATTCCACTAAGTCCCACAAGATGTGAAAAGTTGAACTTTGAGTTTCCCACGTCAAGTGGTAAGAAGTCACATTTGACTCATATTGGTTCAATAAGGAATCAAAGATTGGTTTATGGTTCACCAATGACAAATCACCAAAACCATAAGTTTGTGCAAAACTATTCTCCTAGGTTTGTGGAGAGGAGAATATGTTTTGAGTGTGGTACAAGAGGGCATATTATTGCTAATTGTCCTTATCTGTGTGAGTTACAAGGACATTTTAGTAATGCCAAGTCTTGTGTCACAAAGGTTTCAAAGTTCATTCCTAAAAAACATAAAATGCCAAATAAAAACAAGGAAGAACTTGTGAAAGCATTGGATGATGAGATGTTGAAACTTTCAAAACCCTTAATGTCCAATTTGGTTTTTAACAACAATGTGGTGATTCAAGATAAGTATTATCTTAAGAATGCACTTGAACAGGAACAGTTGTGGATACAAAAAACAAACAAAGTTTCAAAAGGAAATTTATCTTTTTCAACTGGGAAATGGATTAAATTTCGGTATATGGATGGTCATGGTAAACTCAAGACTTCGAAGGCTTGGGTGACTAAAGGTATCTAATGGTTTGTGAGTGTGTGCAGGAGGATTTCAAGAGGACCTATCGATTGGAGGAGAGCTCATTGATAGTGAAATTTCCTAATGTGTATTTGGTAAAATAGTTCTAATTCTTTAAATGCCATATTATTCTGGAGAACTTGACAGGTTTTGAATTACATTGTCATATTTTCTTGATGTTTTCAAGTCACATTCAACATTTTACAAAGATGGTAAATCATATCGGTTGTCAATTTTTCGGGAATTTTGATTTTTCTATATATACTTATAAAATTCTAAAAATCAAAAAGATTTTCATTTTTAGCATTTTAGGGGGGAGTAAAAATTTAAAAAAATCAAAAACAATATAAAATTAGAAAATTGAGAAATCGATCCGATCTTTGAGATATGAGTGTACATTGTAACATTCTGAAGCTTACTTGTATCATACAAGATCAAATACAAAGCGATCACAATGCACTCAGTATGATATGTTGGTAGGTCTTTCATTTAGTTGTGATTTCTGTAGACTAATGCCATAATCATTCTTTGTGGGACACATTACTTAGAACACAGTGTTCGATCTTTGTCCTGAGTGCGTGGCCATTTGCCTCAGTGATTGCTAATTGTATTAGTACATATATTAGGTTGATCATGTGTTTCTTTTACAAAAGAAATTCAGAGTTCATTTTTTTCTTTTATTTTAGTTCAAAACATGGACATTCTCTATGCATACTTACGTATCGATCTGATTGTTATGTTTTGGACATTCTGCTTTTATTTTCTTGGTTTGTTTAGAACTTGGGCATTCTATGTGTATACGGAAGTATCAATCTGATTGCTAGGTTTTAAACTTAACTTATTTTTTGGTTCAATATTATGGTTTCATCTGCGCATACGGAAGTATCAATCTTGTTACCAGATTTTGAACATTCTGTTTTATTTTACACTTTGTTATTTCACAAAAGATATTCTGCTTTATTTTTGCATGATCAAACTAATCAAGAATTTGAACTTATAATTTACAATGGCATCGCTGTTGGTTGATGTTTCACAAAGCGGGGATGTGTTCAAGTGAGTGGGGAACACAAAGTCTTGTGATTGGTTTTCATTAATCCAAATTCACAACAAGTGGTAAGACTTAAAGTGGATCCATATACTGGCAATTTTCCTAGGCTTGTGCCTCGAATAAATAAATATCATTAATAATCAACAAGTAATGCTGAGGAATGATTACATTATGATCTCATGTTTGGATCTTTCTCTTCAAAAACATATTTATTTTTTAGTTAGAATACAAATTTTGTAGGATTCTAGGATATACAATTTTGCAATTCATAGCTTTAGGGGGAGTTTATTCAAATCATTGAAAAAATTCATAAAAATTTTCTTCTATTTTTTTTAGACTATCCGATGTGACTTACTAATTATTTGTAAACACTATACTTGATTTACTGTTAATAAGTGACAAAGAGAAATTGGAATTGTCATGAGGCATCTAGTATGATCACATGTGAAGCAAAAGATTTAGTTTTGATTATGTATCAACTGATGCAGGTGTTAAGAGTGATGAAGATCTGTGTGTTGAAGATATCACTGCAGTCCTCAGCAAGTGAATCTTGAAAAAGAAAGACATAAGATGGGGAGAGAGAGAGAGAGAGAATGAAATTAAGATTGAGAGGGTGAAGTAGAAACAAAGAGACTGATGTATTTTCTGTGTGAAAATATAACAGCTACAACTGAAGGGAAGTATGTTGATAGCAAGGTTGTAGGGGAGTATGTTGATGCATATATGTTCCCCGATGCACAAAATGTTTGAGCATATACAACAGCAAACTTTAAGGGGGAGTATGTTAGTGCATTTTCTGTTTGAAAGCTGCATTTAATGTGTGAACCTGGCTTGTTGTATATGAAATCATAGTCTGTTGAATATGATTAAGGGTTCAGCTAAAGATCCAAGAAGGTTTGGCTATGATTGATGGCTAAAAGGTTTGGTGCTCACATGGTTTAAGGTTTGGCAACCCTATTGGCAAACCTTTGGCAAACCTTTTGAATCCTATATATAGGTAGACTTGGAAGACTTGGTGATCTAGAGCTTACAATTCACACACACAAAGTCAAATTCTCTCTCAAGCTCAAGATCAAGACTCTCTTCATCTTTGTTTCTTTTGATCGTTCAAGTGTTGTATTTTCACTTTATTGTTTGCAAACACTTGGATATCAATGAAGAATTCACATTCATGATCTATTACATTGTCATTGTTGATTCAAATCTAGTTGTAAATGGATTCCGCACGTTTATGATCGAATCGTAGAATTTCGTGATCGATTCTTCAAATCTACAGTAAGAAAACATTTGCTTTCCTTATTTTATTAAATGCTTTAATACAAGATTCAGAACAGAGTTTTCCTCAGAAGAGCAGGAGATACCTGAGCTTTAGATGAATAAGCAATAGGCTGGTCAGAAGAAATGAAGGTTTCACAAATGGCCGTTAATGAAAAGTTTGTGGGCTCATTGCTAATTAGGGCAGACCCTACATCATCAGGCAGACTGCTCCAATCCACGTACTCTTGAGTAAAAAGAGCAGGATGGTTAGATTGGGAGGTTGGGACAGCTGGGCCTGGAGTGGTTATTTGTGAAGAAGAAGGTGAAACAATTTAAAGAGGTGCAGGCGTAAGCTGATACATGTCGCGATTGGCGGTTTGTACATACTGAACATTTGATGAAGGATAGTTCTGAAAAAAAGAGTTGTAGCCTGATTTGTATTATGTTTTGGATAATGAGAAGAAGAATAAAAAGAAGTTGAGGAAGAATTTGTGTTGGGTAAAGTCACATAGGGTGAAGAAGTATTCTTAGGAGCATTTATACATTCCCTAGCAAAATGTCATGTGCCATGCCACCTATAGCACTGAACTTTTGCTTTATTTAGACCGATCATGACCTAACCATGGATGTCGTGAAATTTTCTTCCAGTCCTTTTGTAGAAGTTGCTAGTTCTTATGCTCAAAAGAGCAAGTTGATTTAGGATATCCATCTCTTCCAAGTCATCACTTGGCATATGATGGAGATCATCCATGATGAAGCACAAATTGTTAGGAGTAAAAGTGGGGTCATCACATGAAGTAAAAGAAGTTGTGATGCTAGAGGTGATATCAATGTTTTCATCATAACTCTGATCAAAATTCTCAGAGTTATCAGCATGACTAAGAAGAGCCGTGTGTCGTTGGACATATTGCTAAATTGATTTACCAGACTTTATTAATTTTCTTTTTGGGTCAATCTCACGTTCAAAGGTGAGTAGCATACCATGATGTTGGGTAAGCATGAGATTTCCAAAGTCTAGAGAAGATCTCATGACAATGGAATAAGTTTCCCACTTGTCAGGGAGAGATCTCAGAAAACGATTAAGAACAAAAATAGTTGGGTAGACTTGACCCGCTAGTTTTAGTTCATTAAGAAGAGAGGTAAACCTTCAAATTGTTGAGTCAATGACTCATTATCTAGTTGAAAAAAAGTTTCATATTGTTATGCTAATATTTCTCTAGTCATAGCCACAACATCATCAGTTCCTCTGAACTGTTCTTTTAAGGCGTCTCACAAGTCTTTTGCAGACTATTGGTGAAGGAGACCTGAATAGATCTAATTTGGGAGAGCCATTGCTAACTTGGCATGAACCTTGGTATCAACCGCCAGTTTCTGATAATCTTCCTTGGTATAGTTGCGAGGATCGTTAGTAATTGATTCGCCAGTTTCAGTGTCCATGAGCATAGGCTTATGTGGTCCGAACATAACTGATCTCCAATAACCGGTATGGTTGTTGGATAGAAAGTGTATCATCCTCCTCTTTCATATATTATACTGATGTCTCACAAGTATAGTAGGTTTAGTTGCAGAGCCAGTGTTATGAGGTTGTAGACTGAATTTTTCTGTTATTTAGAACAATAAGAGAAGATCAATGGATAGTTGATATCTCTAAGTCGTTCACTAGAATAGTTTGAATACACAATTGAGTTCAAACCCAAACACCTTTAGTAGAGTAAAAGCAGTTTGTGCAAGGAAGAAAAGTGAAAATTATTAAAGAAAAGTTTTAAGCAATCGGTTACCAAGAAGAGCTTTGATTTTCAGGCTTCATGGTTAAATCAAGAACTAAACAACCTTTCTCTAATACCAATTGTTGGACTGTGGGGTTGTTAACCTGGATGTCTGTCTTTAGACACTAGGGTCAAAGACTAGGTATAAACTCCCTATTGAGTCAAACTCTTGATTATTTCAATCCATTGCTATGTTAGCTGAAGAGAGAAAAGAGAGAAATAACACATATAATTTTCGGGGAATTCAATTCTTAGAAGCAGAGAATGTTGGGATATAAATACCCGAACATTCAATGTTACAGAACAAAAAAATGAGACAAATAGCTAACACTATTACAGACACTTATACAACAAAGAAGTACAACAACTAATACAAAGTCAACAACAATGGAAACTGAAGTCTTCAGTAGGTCTTCAGTCTTTAGTGCTTTCGAGGTTGGAGCCGTTGTTGGTTGATCAGTGATTATTCTTCAAGAGATGTTCTTCGGAAGCCATTCTTCGAAAACAGATAATCAGTTGTTATTGTTTGATTAGTGGTTGTCTTCCGAATTAGTAGTTTTCTTTAGATTAGCTATTGTCTTCCAATTAGATAGGAATCCGCGGTTGTTCTTTTGTGAATTGTCCACGGTTGTTGTTTAGTATTTGAGCTGAATGGTTTTTTGCTTCACAGGTTAGAGAATGTGGTTGAGACTCATCAGTCCTTATTTTTCCAACAGAGGACATATCCATTTGATATGTTTTGTTATATCCAGGTTTTGTAGCTACAATCTAGTCTTCAGGAATCACCAATCCAGGCTTCAGAATATAACATGCCTTGTTATCAAATATTATAAAATATTCTTTGTCACTAACTTGTGAAACACTATATAGATTATGTTTGAGTTGTTCCACAAAACAAACGTGCTCAAAGCATATCCGATCATTTGATAACACTCCCTCCTTGGTAATATAGCCTCGGATGTTACCAGCAAATTTAACATAACCACCATTTGTTCGTTTAACATTTGTCAAAAGCTCCAAGTTTCCAGTCTTATGGCGAGAAATCCACTATCAATGTACCATATATTCTATTGAGCAACTGATAATGGAACCTGCACATATATAAAATAAATCAATGAGAAACTGGTATTCATGGCTTAGTCTTATGAGTTTTGACATGAACTGGAGAAACAGTTTTAGTACCTGAAGTTAAACAAACTGTGGAATCAATTTCTACCTTTGCCTTAACAGTCTAAATTCGATAAGGAATTGGCTTGTAAGCAATAATTTCATTTGGATGTTGCACCACTGATTTAACAAATTTATCCATTTTCTTTTGAACACTTTTGATTTGAAAGAATTAATCATTTTAGATATTCCAAAAATTGTTTTTTGTTTATAAATCAATGGTGTAACATGCTTCTTTCCCATAAGAGGAAAATAAATAACAGACTTCACTGGCTTAGAATTACTCTTATGTATAGATATATGTGTAGTAAAGGATGTTGTAAGAAAATCAGTCAGGTTAATCGGATTTGTAGGCTGCTTCTTTTTACTTTGCTTTGTTTGTGTAGCATGTGATTGACTACCATTCCTGGATAAACTTACTTCCTGAACCTTAGAACAAGACCCAGAATCCTTTGACATTGATGCTAAAAGTCCATTTCTATCAGAAAGATTTGTCTCAAAAATTTTGTCATCATGTTTAACCTAATTCACCTTTAAAAAATTTTAAGAAGATGAAGTTAGTGATGTAGGCCTTGAAGTTTTAACACTTATGAATTCAGCATTTGACTGACTCAACAGATTGTTAGTCTCTTTATTAAGTGTTTGTCTTTTTGCAAAATTGTGTTGACATGTCTTTTCCCAAACCTGTTTATCAACCAATTTTGTTTTTTGAAAAAGTTTTTCCTTAGGTTTCTTGAAAATCTTATCAACCAATTTTTGGTCAATTAAATTTAATGGTTTAGAATCATCACAGAAATTTTCATCTCGGCCTTTAAGTGTATAATAGATAATATTATTTAATTTAGTGAATAAACACCTGTCCCTAGGAATGTTAGATTCCTTAATGATAGATTCATGACTGATATCAACATCTTCAATTAATACAGACTCAGAATCTTTGTTTATACTAATTGAATTTGTTACATCAGTTTTCTAATCATCATTACATACAAAACCAGAAACATCACAACTATTTTTTTTATTAGCATCGCAAACTTCAATCTTGTTTCCTTTGTTCTTTACATATGTTCATTCACTTGTAAAACTGACAGAACAAGACAAGTTAGATAAATCAGATGAAAATATATAAAAGTTCTTAGAGGTTTTTGAAATGTAAGGAACCACATTTGGCTTATCAGGTAGTTTCCCATAGAGATGGTTAATCATTGGAGGAACTGCAGTATAACCAGTCCCTTTGGTACCTTTGTTTGGCACATGATTAGCCAAAATGTGCTCAAATGTTTGCTAAGCACTATGCAAACACTAAGTTGATTTGCATTTCTTTTTCAGTTTTAAAGTTTTAATATCTACACTATATTTTTCAAGTTTATTTTTGTAAAGTTTTTCAATAGTGAGACATTGTTTAACATTATCTTCCAAACAGATAACATCATCAACAAGCGATTGGTTGTTCTTGGTTACCATGTCTAGCTTTGCGGCATAAGCACAACCTTTCAGAAAATTTAGTTTATTATTAAGAATTTTTAATGATGATGAATCAACCTTCTTTTGACTTGTTTGTGGCATGAATGCCACATGTGATTCACCAGCTCCAAACTAATCTGCCACTAACAACGCTTTGTCTTTTGTTGGAGGAATGGTCTTGGAGCTTGTGGTGCCTAAAGATGTGGAAGTGGCAGCAGCTCCTCTTCTTGGATCAAAATTGTCCTGTTTGTTAACAGCTTCAAATCTTGAATTATTTCTTACTAGCATTTAACATTCATGTGCAAATTGTCCAACTGATCCATTTGTTCGTCAGTAAGCCTCTACGCTTCATCTATTACAACAGAATCATAAGCATTCACAAACTGCATAAAGAATGCTAAATGTTCTTTGAGGAATTTTAACATTTACATTCTTTGATCTATTGGTTGATGTTTTCTCTTTGGAGATTGCAGAGGTAAAAACAGACCTCTGTAGTATCATCAACAACAACAGTTACATCACTATCTTAAATACTAGATAACAATGCAATTGATCCTGAAGTGGTATTTGCAGCAGCAACAGCATGCTTCGTGTATAAACTTGGATTTTGGGAAGAAAATTTAATACCAGCCTTTTTCTTTCACATATCCAGATCAAAAGACTGTAGTTTCGAAATCAACCCCTCCAATTCTGTAATTTCTAAATCACTATTCTCCCGAATTATCATCACATAAGTTTCCCAAGATGAAGGAAGAGCATCAAGTAATTTTTCATTTTGCTCCTCTTGAGAAACTTCATAATCAAGATTGCTTAGCTCACTAAGCACAAAGGGTATCTTGTGACAATTCTTCAAATGATTCATTTTCAAAACATTTAAACATTTCAAGTTGCTTTTTCAGAAGAGTACGCTTACTCCTTTTTAACTGATCACTGCCTTCAAAACGTTTAGCTAGGGCATCTTAAAGAGCCTTAGAACATTTGTGAGATTTGAAAGATTACAAAATCTCTTTAGGAAGTGCCATTGTTAGTAAAGCATAGGCATTTTTCTTTAAATCATAAAGTTTCTTCTCATCTTCAGTCGGTCTACAAACATTCTTGTAAACTCCATTCAGTTGTCGTTTTTTATATCCTTTTATCTGTGTAATCATCAAACTTGGGTTGACTGTCACACCTCGGGCTGGATCGGAGACCTGTTGGGCAGAACAGTTCTGAGGCTTGATGCAATCGGAGTGATCAGATTGTTACATTACACATGATAAATTAGAATACTAAAATACATTAAATGAATAAAATTAAATTACAACTGTTTTATAATTTAATTCTATTACAACTTGACTTGAACATCTAGAATTTGGACCAGATGTCCCACAAAAGTTTCTTGCACAAGTGCAAGTCTAGAATCTTGTATCCAGCATAGCTGGACAGATTCCATGCAGGAGTTGTAGGTTCTTAAAAGGGATCCTATCTTTCACTCTCTAAAAGTCATCCTGCTTTCACCTATTCTTCACCTGAAACATGAAAAAATTTGTCAACACTATGTTGGTGAGTTCACATCAGTTTCAAAAATCTTAGGTTTTGTAAAAGGTTTAGTGAAAATCTTTCCGTTGACAACGGTTTTGATAGTGGTGTGTGAATGGCTTTGAAAACACGAATGAACTACACAAGTGCATCAGTTTGAACATCATTACTAATATCATCCCCAATCATCGAAGGTAGTTTAGGTGTAGGGCATACGTAGAGCCAAAAGCTTGGCCGCCAGCCCACCACCCCTTCGGTGATCCACGAGGATGTCCTTAACGAAAATCAGTCCTCTTTACTTATGTACCTCATTACGACACGACACGATGGATGTAAAAGTAATGTCTTGCGAAATAAGCGTATGCTCTATCTACTAATATAGAAAATATGTTTTGTTTGTTTGAAAATTACAAAGTTTACGCTCCTCTCTTGTAGTAAAACATTATTTGTTGTGTACTCGATTGAAAATCGTTCAAGACTATGTCTTGAACTTTTTTTTGTTTGAAAATCATGTTATTGTTTGTGTCGTCTATCCGTAATACAACCCATGTGATCATTTACCAAACCTAACTGATATGCCCTTGTTGATTAGTTCCCCTGGAACTAATCCGAGTTGTTGTTTCACGTGTGTATGCGTGTAACGTACCAGCCTCGGAGCTGGAGGTTGGTTAGGCCTATGGTACCGTCTACGTTACCGTCAGTTAACCGGCATCAACTAATGGTAATTGACTCTCAAGAGACTTACTTGAGAATTCCTCAACAAATTCTTGATGTGTTGTTGTGTGGACACATGCTCTATTAAATTACACTACACAGATACCATGCAAATATGTTGTTTGTTTGATGGGGGATTCCCATGAAAATGATTGTTCTCGATTGTGCACTACACAATTCCCCCGTTCATGTCCGTTCACCTCTTGTTTGGGCACAAAGCCTCTAACTATTGTGGTCAACAGACATCTCCTCGATGATTTGTGCTTGAACCCTCGAAACAGGTTTGTTGTTGTTATTTGTTGAAAAAGTTGGATGGAGCAATTAACGCTTAGTAAAACTGATTGAAAAGACACTTATTCGTATAACATTCAAATAAGAGGTTGAGAGTTGATCCTTTTATTGAAATTATTTGAAATTAACTCTTATTCGTTGATCATCGAATAAGAGGGTTCATGTTCCCAGCCCCAAAAAATTTGGAAGACAAAAAATTGAAAACAAGGGGTCTGTGAAACTCACCTGAGTTTATGCGTCGTCGATGTACTCACTCGGTATTTTTTCTCGGTCTGAATCCTGTGTTATAATTTAATTTGTTAGATATTGGAAGGTTGTGTATTCTGTGTTTTGATGTGATTTTGGAAAATATGTTTTAATTTCGTTTTATCTTGATTAGATTTAAAATTTGGTTTAAGGTTCGCTTCTATCGATGCAGATGGTGTTCGATCGGACATTTAACACTTAGCCATTTTTGAGCTGTTCTTGGTGCGAATGGCTTGTTCGTACGAATGGCCTTCATTCACATGAATGGAATGATAAGAATGCATACTCTCGTTCTTGTGCTTCATTCGTGCGAATGTGCTCTCATTTGTGTGGTCATCCCATACGAATGAGTCCCTGTCATTCGTGTGATTACTCATTCGTATGGCAGGTTGTCCGTGTGACTCTACCTCAAAGAATGAGGCTTCCCGTACTCATGAATGAGACCTTCGTGCGGCTCATTCGCCTGCAGATTCACCAAGGACGCCATTTCTGAAATCGGTGGTTGTTTTTGGTGTTATTATAGTTGAAATTGATGGTAAGACGTTTTGGAGTGTTTCGGTGCAAAGGATCGGTGCTGATACTTACTGTGGAGCTCGTATTTGACCGAAATAGGATGAAAAGGGTTGAAGTCTTGAAATGGAGGTGTTGGGGTTGAAACACACACGATTTGGATGGAGGAATGGTCCAATTTCGTGTGGAAATGGTCGAAAAATCGAGCGGCCGAGAGTGGGGTTCGGTTGAGAGAGTTGGGGTGAAAAATGATTTTGAAAAAAGAAAGTGTTGCTTTTATAGCTGTGCTATCGTATGAATGAGTCATTCGTACGAATGGCTCCATTCTGCCAAATGAACTATGGCTACAAAGCTTCGCTGAATTAAACCGATTCGTACAAATGAGGGTCCATTCGAACGAATGGTTGTGTGTTTTAAAATTTTGATCGTTTATTAAATTGTTTTGGTGAGATTTAATTAAAATTCTTATTATTTTATATCAACGTTAAAGACTCACGCTGACGTCTGTATGAATCGTCACCCATATCGAAGTCGTGTTGTATTTAACAGCTGACATTGTTTGGTACTGTGGAGATATCATTTGAGGTATTCAAATCTAACAACATATCCATATGGATCGTTACCCATGTCGATATCTTGTTGGATCGATACTCCAAATGTTATCTATTCTGGTTTTGTTCATTTTTTCCCTCATGGGGTATTTTTCTTTTCTTCTGATTCATGTTTATGTGATTTAAATGGATTTTCCTAAGTGTTTTAGGAATAATCCTTGTATTTTGATTGTTGTGTATTTTCATTATCTTTGCTCTCGTAACACAATGTGTTACACTGTGGATGTGTACACCCTTGAATTTCAGACTCATGGTAGCTTGTGTACCGATTGTCACATTGACAATCGATAAAAAGTGTAGAGCCCATTCTAGAGACAAAGACTGACAAGTCAACCCGTGACCAGATGAAGAATAGTTTTGTGTATTTTCATGTATTTAGATTTTCATGTACTTTTGATTTCGAGTACTCAAACCATTTTCGTGCATAAAGGTTAGAGTACTCCTAGAATAGTATAAATAGACGATTTTGTACTGTTCTAGGTTGGATTCTTGAGGGATTGCTCTCTAAACACATTGAGGCATTGTTCTTGCGAAGTTCACGACTTATATAAAGCTTGCATTTTTACATCTCTTCTATTGATTCTAACCTGGATTCTGCACACGTTATAGTCTTTTAATGTCGATTGGATTGATAAAGCTCGTGTCTTGATCAAGATGTTGGCCTACAAGTGGTATCAGAGCTTTTGTATAAAAATCGATACCTAGATTCGCCTATAGTGGATCTACAAGATGGTCCGAGTCGATTTTCTAAAAAATGTCCAGAAATAGAAATCGCCTAGAGAGAGAAAACTGGAGTTCATGATATCCGGTATTTGATATGTTGAACTACTCGAACTATTTATAAGGGAAGGCAATACATGAAGTGAATTTCGTGTACTGCACTTCGTGTACTCTGTTTCGAGTACCTAATTTCGTAAACTAACTTTATTTAAAAATCTAAGTAAATAAAATATAAGAAAATAAACTTAAAAACTTTGGACGAGTTCAAGGTTGAGTTAGTTCAATTTTGTGGGATCAAGTCTTTATCAGAAATTTGACCACCTTAAAATAATTTCTTACAGAAACCCAACCTTAAAAATAATTATACTCCACCAATGATTTGCACTCGTTTATCCATAATTCAAAGATAAGATTTATGATCAAAAATTTTCTATTGGTTTTCTAAAAATCCGTTTGGAAAGATTACGTGCAATCAGACATGTAATTCAGATTTTCATGCAACCTATAAATTTTGTGAAATCTTTTGTTTCAAAACTTGATTGTGTTTCAATGAACTTAAAATGTTTTGACAGAGTTTTAAGACGAGAAAAGAAAGAACATATCTATCATATTAGAGTCAAGAACAAGAAGGGTTCTATCATCTTTGTGCACACTGCATCTTTTATTTTACTGATCTGCAAACACATTGGTCTTAACATCAAACATCCAGGTCTTTGCTTAGGCAAAACAATGGATGCTTTAGTAAGTATTTTCCTCTCTTTGTTTCCACACAACATAGAAAAATACCCGATCTCAAGTTTATTAAAACAGTCTTATTTTGACTGAAGGATTTTTTACAAAAAGTCAAATAGTTGTTGCATTTGTACGGTTATCTGAGCTTCTGATACTTCTCACTTATTTATATATTTTAATATTTTTAAATGATCATGTCCGATATTCTTATAGGAAAAGTGCTTTAATTTCTTAGTGATTTATACTTATCTAAAGCTGTTATTCCTTAGAAATTACTTATCTAAAGCTGTCAAAAAAAAATCTTTTTTGTATTTTTCTTAGATTCCACTCCTCCTAAACTTGTAGATCAACTTAAAAACCAAAAATATTTTTGTTCTTTTTGAAATTATTCCCCCCCTAAATTTGTGATCTAAAAATTAAGATAAAAACTAAACACAAATTTTAGTGTATTTACAAAAATTGCTTTAATCAATACTTATTGGTTTGAGTGAGGCAAGCAGATGGTAGAAGCGAGCTGTATCGAACGGTTTAGTGAAAAAATCCGCCACATTGTCATCTGTATGGACCTTTTCAGGATGGATCAACTTACATTCAAAACAGTCCCAGATAAAGTGAATCCGGATGTCAATATGTTTAGTTTTGGAATGTTGTACCGGATTCTTGACGATTTTAAGAGGTGCTTCATTATCACAGTACATAGGAGAGTTAAGAAAATTCAAACCGTAATTGCGAAGCAGTTGTTGCATCTAGATGACCTGAGAACATCACCTGGAGGCAGCGACATACTCAACTTCTGTAGTAGAGGTTGACATGGCTGTCTGCTTCTTGCACTGCCATGAGACGAGGCGATCTCCCAAATACTGACATACACCTGTGGTTGAATTCCTGTCTAAATTGCAACCACCAACCAAGACGAGGTTTCCTTATGAGGTAACGGCAGATCCTTTTGACAGCAATCAAATGAGAAGCCTTCGGATTCGCCTGATATTTGGCACACTGACATACAGAGAACATGATGTCGGGTCTGCTGGCGGTGAGGTACATCAGTGAGCCAATCATCGATCTATAAAGATGTTGATCAACATCTTCACCATCAGAATCCGAAGTCAAGACAGGACGAGTAGCCATAGGAGTGGAGGCGGGCTTGGAGTTCAACATGTTGAACTTGGTAAGAATATATGTAACATACTTGCCCTGATGAATCCGCACCCCCTTCTGATCTTGCTTTACCTGGAGACCTAAGAATAAGGTCATTTCCCCAATAGCACTCATCTCAAACTTCTTCTTGATTACGACTTCGAATAATTTACAAAGCATCGAGCTCATGGAACCGTAGATAATATCATCCACATAGATCTGGAAAAGCATCAAATCATCCTTCTCTATGCGAACTAACATTGTCTGATTATGGCTCCACGGGTATATCCATTGGCTAGAAGGTGATCCGATAGGGTAGCATACCATGCTCGTGGTGCCTGATGAAGACCGTACAGGGCTTTGTCTAGCTTGTAAACATGGTCTGGATACTGTGAATCCTCGAACACAGGAAGTTGGCATACATATATCTTTTCCTTGTCCTTTCCATACAAGAAAGTTGTCTTCACATCCATCTGATAAACCGTGAAGTTCATGTAGGAAGCGTAGTCAAAGAAGATGTGAATTGCCTCAAGTCTAGCAACCGATGCAAAGACTTCCTCATAGTCGATACCCTCGTGTTTCTAGAAGCCTTGAACTACCAAACTTGCCTTATTTTAGATGATAACACCAGAGTCATCCCGTTTGTTTCTGAAGACCCATCTAGTTCCATTTGGCAGTTTCCCCTTGGGCAATGGAACCAGATTCCACACTTGAAGCTTCTGAAACTGTATCAACTCTTCTTGCATCGCTTCAACCCAGCTTGACTCCTTAAGATCCATCTTGATGTTCTTGGGCTCTACCTGCAAAATAAAGCTAGAATACAAAAAAGAATTAATTGGACCTGATTGACTGTGTGTGATAGTTCCTTCAGGTAAGGCGATCAAAACCTGAATAGATCTACTCCAGGTAAGAACTCCTTCAAAAAAAATGGTCCAATAATATTCTCCACAGGATGATTCCTGTTGATGCGTGAAGTAGGCACTTACTCCACACCTAAATTCTCAAGCATATTACTGATGTGTGTGATTGTTCTTCATTGGAGGAAGCAATGTTGTCATCGGAAGCTGTTACACTTGCTTCAGTATCATTATCCACATAGTGTTCCTCAGGAATGTGGTCTTAGAACAGTGGATTATAAAATTTATGGTTGGAGGAAGAGGCTGTCTGATCTGTTTTTGAGTTGGTTGATCTGAATGAGAAGTCTCTGGTTCGTATGGAACAGCTTCACTGATTGGTTGTGCACGCTGGTACATACCCGATGGGTCAACTGTAAGAATATTGGGATCACATGGAACGTAGTCAACCTAGTAATCCATATCGTCACTATTGTGAAAACTATCTTCAGTCTTAGTAGGTCCTGCATTCTCAAAGGTAGTATTAAAAGGCTCAAAAGTTGAATCATATTGGAACATCCAGTTTGGACCTGAAAAGGCATCAGTGTGATTCAACTCTTGCCAGTCAATATAGCATGACTCCACAATCAACCATGTCTTCTTGTTGTATACCCGGTAGGCATCTTTCTCAGAAGAATAGCCAACGAAGTAACACTCATGGGCTTTGTCATCGAACTTATGATTTGGCTTATTATGGAGGAGAGTGCAAGGACATGCAAATGATTTGAAGTGACCGAACTTTGGCTTCGGGTGGAAGAAAATCTCATATGGTGTCTACAAGTGGCGCTTGTTCAGTAGTGCATGGTTTTGAACATAGCAAGCTATTTTGATAGCTTCTGCCTTGAAGATTATTGGCAACTTTGACTCAAACAGCATGGTCAGTGTGTCCTCGATAAGCGTTCTATTTCATCTCTCAACTACTCCGTTCTGCTGAGGTGTACGAACTGCACTGTTCTGTCGAGCAATCCCTCTCTCACCGCAGAAATCAATAAGTGTCTGGTTTCTAAATTCAGTGCCATTGTCAGTTCTAATCGCCTTAACCTTCAAGTTCTTCTGATTCTCTATCAAGGTGATGAACTTATTCAGGAGCTCTACGGTCTCATCTTTCTTAGCAAGAAAGAAAACCCATGTGAATCTAGAATAATCATTTGAAATCACAAGACAATATGTTTCTTCCCGATGCTCATAATATTAATCAGTCCAAAAAGATCCATGTGAAGAAGTTGCAGAAGTGATGAAATTGAAGTGAACAACTTTGGTTTGTGGGATCTCTTGTCTTGCTTCCCTTTGGCACGCGTGATGCACTTCTCAATTGAGGAGAAGTACTTTGAAGGGAGTCCGATGACGTGATCTCCCTTTGCCAATCTATTGAGATTCTTCAGGTTGGCGTGACCCAATCTGCGATGCCACAACAAACAGTCAGTCTCCGATGCCTTGGAGAACAAGCAGGTGTTTTCAGTGAATGAATCGTAATTCATGTTGATGATGTAGGCATTGTTGATTCTCGAAATGCTAATCAAAATCTACTTCTCAGGAATGACAAAACCAAGCTTCAAGATCAAACACTCCTTATTAGTAAAGTTAGTGGAGAAGCTTTTGTCACAGATCTGGGAGACACTTAACAGACTGTGATTGAGTTCCTCCAAATAGTTGACATCCTCAAAGATTAAAGTACCATTGGTGATGGTTCCTTTCATGCTAATCTTCACACCCTTATCTCCAGCAAAAGAAACATATCCTCCGTTAAATGGTGTGACCTCGTGCAATTGGGAGAAATCCCCAGTCATGTGTCGGGAGCAACCGCTTTCAACATACCATACATTTTTCACCTTGTTTGGTCATCCCTGCACAACAAACACACATTTAATGAGAAACATGTACCCAAATCTTTACAAATTTAGGCACTTTTGGCAATTTGGCAATTCCTTTGCCTTTTTTATTAAGCTTGACAACATTGGTTGGCTTGTTTGCTTTGATCTGTTTATTCACACTGCCATGGTCATTTGGTTTTACTGGTGGTTTTTTTTAGGTTTACGCTTCCATTGTGTTTTAATTTCAGATTGGAAAACCTTTGTTTCTGTTTTTTTTTGAAAACCATTTTGATGTGGTTTGGACCCTTTTTTATTTTTGGCAGTGTGATGATTTTGAGATCTATTCTGAGGTTTGACCTTAGGCATGGAGGATTGATCAGTCCTCACAGATTGACTGACTGGTGTTGCCTTAGGTGTGACAATCTGATTTTTCCCATAGAAGAACTCAGTGGGTTTGTGCAGACAATGTCTTGCTATGTAGCGTGGTTTGCCACATGCATAGCATCGTACCTTTTGGCAAAAATCTTGTGGGTAGATTTACATCACAATCACTTTGACCAGGAGATGAAATTGTGGAGGCTTGTTGTTAGTGCATTTTCTATGTGAAAGCTGCATTTAATGTGTGAACCTGGCTTGTTGTATATGAAATCATAGTCTGTTGAATATGATTAAGGGTTCGGCTAAAGATCCAAGAAGGTTTGGCTATGATTGATGGCTAAAAGGTTTGGTGGTCACATGGTTTAAGGTTTGGCAAACCTATAGGTTTGGCAAACCTATTGGCAAACCTTTGGCAAACCTTTTGAAACCTATATATAGGTAGACTTGGAGATCTAGAGCTCACAATTCACACACACAAAGTCAAATTCTCTCTCAAGCTCAAGATCAAGACTCTCTTCATCTTTGTTTCTTTTTATTTTCATGTTTATTTTTTATAAACACTTGGATATCAATGAAGAATTCAGATAAATGATCTATTAAATTGTCATTGTTGATTCAAATCTAGTTGTAAATGAATTCCGCACGTTTATGATCGAATCGTAGAATTTCGCGATCGATTCTTCAAATCTACACTTGTTCCAATGACCCAGCTGGAAATTAAGGTTCACAGTTAGGATTTAACTTTGAACGCGCCTCTATAGTGATTGTGGAATGAGCCCTTGACACATTTGTTTTTAATATCATCACCGGCTTTAACAAAATTAGTCTTAAAATTGTTAACCATTTCATTCAGTTTAATTTTGATTGTTTCAAACTTTCCAACAAAGTCAACTTTTAGAACAATATGTGATTTGCTAGATGAAACTGAACAATCTGTGCTCCTCACAGCACTTCTTTCTTCTTCGTCCTTACTTTGACTTGTAACACTTAAACCTTCTACACAAACCTCAGAATTATCAGAACGATTTAATTTAGTCAAAATAGGATATGCTGTGAGTGAAACTGGTTTGCTAGAACCAGTGGCAAACTCAAACCTTCGGTCTTACTTCAACAGCAGATCATCAATAGACTTGTTGATCTTGGGCATGATGGAATGATTGTGGTTAAAAGGAGGTTTCACCTCAGTATAACCAATCCCTATTGTCTCCCTTCCCCTGTTCTCAAAATCAACCAATTTAGCCTCCACATTACTTGAGTAGTCATATTTGTCAACTCTATTTTTTGTTTTAGACACTTGTTCCAATGACCCAGCTGGAAATTAAGGTTCACAGTTAGGATTTAACTTTGAACGCGCCTCTATAGTGATTGTGGAATGAGCCCTTGACACATTTGTTTTTAATATCATCACCGGTTTTAACAAAATTAGTCTTAAAATTGTTAACCATTTCATTCAGTTTAATTTTGATTGTTTCAAACTTTCCAACAAAGTCAACTTTTGGAATAATATGTGATTAGCTAGATGAAACTGAACAATCTATGCTCCTCACAGAACTTCTTTCTTCTTCCTCCTTACTTTGACCTGTAACACTTAAACCTTCTACACAAACCTCAGAATTATCAGAACGATTTAATTCAGTCAAAATAGGATATGTTGTGAGTGAAACTGGTTTGCTAGAACTAGTGGCAAACTCAAACCTTCGGTCTTACTTCAACAGCAGATCATCAATAGACTTGTTGATCTTGGGCATGATGGAATGATTGTGGTTAAAAGGAGCTTTCACCTCAGTATAACCAATCCCTATTGTCTCCCTTCCCATGTTCTCAAAATCAACCAATTTAGCCACCACATTACTTGAGTAGTCATATTTGTCAACTCTATTTTTTGTTTTAGACACTTGTTCCAATGTCCCAGCTGGAAATTAAGGTTCACAGTTAGGATTTAACTTTGAACGCGCCTCTATAGTGATTGTGGAATGAGCCCTTGACACATTTGTTTTTAATATCATCACCGGTTTTAACAAAATTAGTCTTAAAATTGTTAACCATTTCATTCAGTTTAATTTTGATTGTTTCAAACTTTCCAACAAAGTCAACTTTTGGAACAATATGTGATTAGCTAGATGAAACTGAACAATCTATGCTCCTCACAGCACTTCTTTCTTCTTCCTCCTTACTTTGGCCTGTAACACTTAAACCTTCTACACAGACCTCAGAATTATCAGAACGATTTAATTCAGTCAAAATAGGATATGCTGTGAGTGAAACTGGTTTGCTAGAACCAGTGGCAAACTCAAACCTTCGGTCTTACTTCAACAGCAGATCATCAATAGACTTGTTGATCTTGGGCATGATGGAATGATTGTGGTTAAAAGGAGCTTTCACCTCAGTATAACCAATCCCTATTGTCTCCCTTCCCCTGTTCTCAAAATCAACCAATTTAGCCACCACATTACTTGAGTAGTCATATTTGTCAACTCTATTTTTTGTTTTAGACAACTCAATTTTAGCTTGTTCTAACTCTGATGTAATCTCAGCCCGATAGTTAGACTCCTTGTCACACAAAAGCTCTTTTAATTTTGAAATATCACACCTTTTAGCATTGTGAGATTAATATATAAAAACATTTTCTAAGCAAGAAGTATAGCAGAGATTTTCAATTACCTCATTGTGCTTTTCATCAACCTCTGCCATGAATGCATGGCTCAATGTCACCTCCAACTCTTAAACTTGATCACTCCAGTCATAAGCATCTGATTCTTGAGTGACTAAACCTTTGGATATTCCAGCTCCTGAAGCATCATTTGCTTTCTTATTAGCCTTCTTCGCATTCTTGGGTTGCTTGCATTCTCGAACAAAGTGACCCGGTTGATCGTAATTGTATCACCTGAGCTTTGACTTATCAAATCTGAGCCTCTTCCCTGGATTGTTCCCAAAACTATTCTTTCCATATATCCTAATGAAATTCTTCTCTCTGAAGACTGCCATGGCCATTGGCCATGCAATGTCGATCTCCTCTACATCAGCAGGATTCCCGATTATCCTGTGTCAGATTGGCCGGAGCCAATTCACCTGCAAGGAAAGCATTCTAACTGTTCATAAACCCCTTTAATAATAGCAGGTTTTCTTCACTTTCGGGTCTGATTTTGGGCACTAAACTAGCTTGCCCTGAGGACAGGAATGCAGTCTCATACGGAACTGATTGTGAATCTGAAGCTTGATAACTGATTGACGAAAGAACTGCTGAGTTCTTAGATGATGGGGTAATACCCATAGAGCTGGCATGGTTGAGGGCTATTTGTTTATCATCCATATCGTACGATTTGATGATGGATATCATCTCACTCAAGGTTGTCTTGTACATATCCTTGGTCCCTTAATGGTAGTACAACTGGAGCTCAAATTGTATGACAGTGAGTTCAGCAACTTCTTATTCACCTCAACCTTGGTCATTTCAATTCCTGCAGTTGTTAGTTCTGTTATAAGGTGAGTGAAACAGTTGAGCTATGCTTCCACATATTTTTCTTTGATGTGGTTGAACATGTTAAACCGCTGTCTCAACATGTCTTTTCTGCTTTCTCTCATGTCTTCATTCCCTTCAAAGCGTTTAACCAGCACATCCCATTGCTGTTTTGCAGTCTTATGCTCCTTAAACCCATGAGCAACCTCAGTAGACACGACCATTGTGATGGAGGCATAAGCCTTGTCATCTATCTCTCAATAGGATGTTGTTCTTGGTGAACAACTCCTAGTCCATAGGAATCAACCCATTCAGCTCGCTCTCGTACATGGGCATGTAAGCCCTTCCTCGATTGACCTTCATAGCTTAGGATCTATACATTTGATGAATGACTGAAACCTCAACTTCCTGTCCTGAAAATTATTGCCTGAAACAAGCCTTGGTGGCTTAGTACCCGCCCCAATCTTGTTGTCCAGGTTCAGTAGGTTTGAGAGGTTTGTCAAGTTTTTGGAAGCCATGTCCAGAAAAATCTCTATGTGTCAGTTCACGAATTTCAGAAGTTTACTAGGTGAGGTATACGAAATCCCCAGTGTTCACGAAGTCGCCAAGTACCTGAAATTCAGAGAGTACACAAAAGCTAAGTAGTACTTGAAGTCTAAGCAGCCTTAGAAGTACTCAAAGATCCAGTACCCAAAGTCCAGTACACGAAGACCTGTAACCGAAGAACTGTACCCGCACAGAAGTTCATGAAGTCCGAGTGTACGAACCAAAGTGCACGAAGCTAAGATCTCGAAACATGTACTCGAAATCAGGTTCTCGAAGTTAAGTTCCCGAAGCCAAGTACTCGAAATCTGATGCTTGAATCTCAATTGACTAAGGATGAAGAACTCAAAATGTTGAACACAAAGACAAGTTCACGAACACAAATTCCTGAAATGATGTTCTCGAAGCTGTGTACTCGAAATGAAGAACTCGAAAAATACTTGAAAAATTGCAGATGAAAATTCTTCAAGCTTCAAAGCTCCAAACTGATACAACAGCTAGATGAGGTGAAAATGAACACGAAAGCAGCAATCTTGCATGAAAAAGCTAATACCTTGGTGTTGAAAAGAGCCTCCAACCTCTGATACCACTTGTAGGTCCTAATCTGTATCAACACTTGTGCTTTAATACTCTAGTCAGCACCAAATGCTTCTAACGAGTGCGGAATCCAAGATAAAAGCATTAGAAGAGATGGAAAAATGAATGCTTTGATTAAAAACATGAACTTTAAGCGACTGGATTCAATACGTCTAGAGAGCTCAGCCTCGGGAATCCAACCCTAGTGAAGTACAAAATGCTTCTACTTATGCTACATCTAGGAGAACTTGAACCTATGTACACGAAAAGGGCAAGTACACGAAAATAAAAGTACACGAAATATATAAGTACATGAAATCTGCAAAACTTGGTATTCATTCAGTCACATATTAATTTTGTCACTCTTTTTCTTTGTATTGGGCTCTACAAATTAATATTTGAAATGCGTAAATACACGCGGTAATGTTTGATGGGATATGCTTATCTCAAAGTTGTGTTTTTATAAGAATGCAAAGTAGGATAAACGAATTTCTGAAAAAGATTTGATCCCAAAATATTGACCCAACTTAACTTGAAACTTGTCAAAATTAAGTTTATTTTATTTTATTTTAATTAATTTACTTTAATTTCATTTAATTTTGAATTTTAAGAAAAGTCAGAAAAATTAAAGATCGCGAAAATGGGAGTGTACGAAACGGTATACGAAATGGGAGTACATGAAAATTTTTGTGTACTTCCAGTCGCCTATAAATGCTTCGTAAACCTTCTCATCTCGTCTACTTACTCTTTGTGTACTCCAGAGATCTCTCAGACCCATTTTGTTTTCAAGGACTTTCTCGAAATTCTGATCCGACCAGAGGATAGGTTAAGTAAAAACGAACCTAGGTATAGAAAATGGACAAATTTTGACATGCTAGAAGTTGAGATATTTGAACTTTAAGATTTTCGTATAGTGTTGGGTTCGTAAACTTTACTTGATCTCAAAATTCTTTCAAAGCAGTTCAAATTCGAAACTGGTTTTTGAGCATGTGGTGCGGTTTTGAATTCTGAGCAAACCTTATAAAAAATGAATCTCAAAGGAGCAAAATTGAGGGATTTATTAACAAAATATTGTTCACGCTCTGGATTTTGTGAACTCTGAGATTTTGTATACTCTGGAATTTTTGTGTACTCCAAAATTCGTGAACTTTAGAAGTTTCAAGTACTCTAAAATTTCGTGAACTTGTTTTATTTGGTGAACTCTCTTTATTTTGTGAAGTTATTGTACCTTTGGATTTTTAGAAAACTTTTTATCTGACTAAGCTTATTTTTACAGATGGTTGACCTTCGTTTTATGCCGGATCATAACATGACGGCTTCCCTGGGGAACCCACCAGCCAAGCATGAAATGTTCAAGCTTATGGTGCATGGATTAATCTTCTCCACGGTCAACTACGCTATCATGGAGTCTCTGACTATATGCTCAAGCTTTATCCATGACTTCTGGAACTCAGTTTCTAAGGAAAAATATTAGAAAGGAAACGTTCGATTGATCAGAAAAGCCAGTGATCAAATCTGAAGAAATTATACGGGAATGCCAGCAGTTCGGTGATAATGCATCCGATCCTACTAAACTTCCCTATCAATTGGTGGAATGAACGCTGATGCGCATGGGTTATGAAGGTGTCTACCCTCCTACTTAGAAGAAACTCCTTCATCCATACAGCAGGTATCCGGCACACATATTCACTCAGTTTCTATCAGGAAGGAAAGGAGGCTACAACATGCTGAATCAAACTCGAGTTTCTGTATGTTTGCAATAGCTCTTGGAGTGGATTTCAACTTCTCTCAAATGATTTTTAAGTTTATGTATCGCAATATTAAAGGGAAGAGGAACGGGAGGTTCTTGGCGTTTCCATGATTTATACAGATTATCATCAACAAGAGGCACCAAAACATCGTTCCTACTTTGGGGATGCTAGTGTAGAAAAATATGCCTCATGACATTTTCTCCTATATAGTTATGAACAAGAAAGGAAACAAAGTTTTTGTGGGAGTCAGACCACTAGAAATTTTTGACAGACTATTTGCAGGCTTAGAGGGTGAACTTATTGAACCAGCTACCACAACAGGCTTTGTCGACGAGGAACATCACCAAACTGAAGCTGCCGAGACTAAGTAGGCCACTTCATCCTAATCTTCAGCCAAGAATGCGTTTGAAAGGCATGAATGATTGCCAGCAAAATTATTATGATTGGGACCTGATAAAGAAGAGAAAGGCCTCAGAGGCACCCAAGCCATCGTTTACAGATGATGAAGATGAGGACTATGTCCTTTCTCCTGAGCCTTCTCCGAAAAGGAGACTCAAGATGGTGTGAAAGCGATTGGGTGATCCTCTGTTAAAGAGACATAAACCAACCCTTCAGACCACTCAACCACAACCATCCCCTCAAGCCACTCAAACACCACAGAAACCACACTCACCACCTAAAACCTCCCAAACTCGACAAAAACCATCATCACCACCTAAACCAACCCAAACTCCTCAAAAACCTCCATCACCACAAGACCAAAATCACCTCCAATTTCAAAACCCATTTCATCTCCACAATCACCTGAACCAATTCATTTCTCTAGCCCTCCTTCTCCACCCAAAACCAAAACTTACAAGGGCAAGTCTCCAATGGGTACAACCTAAACATACGTGTCTGTATACGTGCCTATTGATCTTGATCTCCTTCAAACAAGAGAATTCTGTGAAACCCAGAAATTTCAGGTAAATTGCCTTCTTATTTCACATTTATACTTCTTGCATTTCATTTAATTAATTTTAGTTAAGTTAGTCAAACACAATTCATTGTGAAACGACAGTTCGAGGATTTATCAAATCGTACGTTGCACATTGACTTTGGAAATCAAGTGTGGTAACACAAACACAATTATAAAATGATAATTCAGAGAATTATAGGATTGTTCCTGCAACATCAGTGCCGGAAATGGCACCGGAACAGAAAAATGAACAGTAACTTGCACAGTAACTAAGGTACAAACTATGTGAACTATTGTATGCTATGGATATTTTAATGCTCACTACACTATTAGGCAAGTGTTTGTGATACCTGATTTAAACCTCATGGTTTAACAGTCAGAAACACATCAGACAACACTGAACTGACACACAGATGCTTGATTTAATGCTATTATGTATAAACGTATGTGAGGTTAAACAGAATAAAACCATAACGGTTGTTGTTACAGAATGTTAAATCGACGAATTATTCGTATAGGTGACGATCTGTACGAATAAATCTGAAAGTTTAACGTTCTGAAATGATGACTGAAAAGTAGAAAACAAGAATCAGAAAGCAAAACCATCGTCGTGTTCGTTTCGGGTGACGATTCGAACGAATACGCGCGAAGGTGACACGTTCTGACGAAACGAAAACGAAAACGAAATACGACACGAACGGAAATAATTTAAGAAAAATATAATATTTTACGTTTTACAATTTTGAAACTCATCAAAATAATTAATCAAAGTCTTCCATTTAAAATACGTAAAACACGCGTAAAAACCCGGAAACGCAACCGAGACGAAAAACGAGCAACCGAAACGAATCCGAACACGCCCGGGATATATATATACCCTACAAGAACCCATCTTCTTCATTTTTCCATCACCCACTCTCTCTCTAAAACTCATTTCTGGTTCCTTTCTCTCTCTACCTTAACTCACTCAAAACTAAACTAAATCACTCCATTCTTGAACCAAATCGAAGCTACAAACGTTCCCTACAAGGAAGTACAACCGATCTGAAGTTTTGTCCGGCCAAACTAGAGTTAATCAACGATTAAAGTCTTGAAAACTAGGGTTTCGTTCCACTAGTTCGACCCACAAGCTCCAACCGGTTAAAAACCTAATGTCACCGGACCTTACCATCTTAAGAACTCATTCTCGCATAACCATGATCATGGGAACGGCTTGCAACAATTGAGAGTTAGAGATGATGGTGCGTGACTACAGGTTCGCGAAGGAAGTTGGGCGAGGGGGAGACGGCCGAACCTACAAGGCGGCTGCGAACATACTAATGAGGCCAAGAACCTTTGAACAGCCGAAGCTCAAGACCTACGAACCTGCACGCATCATTACCGAACCTATCCACATGGTTGCTGCGAACCTGTTACCACGAATCCATGGGAGGCAAACCTTGCATGCATGGCAAACCCTCCTACCACAAACCTAGTGTCAAGATGCCACGAACCTTCTCTTGCCGAACCATCTTGTGAGTTACGAACCTGTACTCAGCTGAATTTCATGCATGAGTCAGCCGAACCTACTGCCAAGCGAACCTAAGCTGGACGACCTCTATTGCCACGAACCCCTTAAGGTCGAACGTATAGCTGGGCCGAAGCTTTAACCGAACCCTGGGCTTGCGAACCATCTGGCCAAATCTACTAGTCACGAACCTCTAGTTGCTGCAGAACCCTAAGTGAACGAACCACAAGGTTTGCCGGACATGCAGGGCCGAACCCTAGACCAAACAACGAGAAGGTTCGCTGGAATGGTAGACTAGACCCACCATTCTTTGATCATCTAACCCATCAAGCCATAACCCACTCGGCCCACACTTGTTTTAGGCCCAACAACACCATGGGATAACCCATATGATTAATTCAACTCAATTGATTAGTTGGCCCAATCTAGCATTCGACCCACATTCCAATTGTGCAAGACCATCATTCGGCCCACATGCAACAATTTGGTCATATAGGATAACTTAAAACAAACACATGAAATCCATTTAAATTGAAAATGTACATGTGATATACAATTGGAAACTACAAAGGTGATGGGATTTATTGGTATTTATTGGGATTAAACACTAAGATGCACATCAAAACAAGTTTCCCCAATGACAACGTGTTGGGATTTCAATAATGATTTAAAGCTAAACATTTAACATAAAGGCTTGTCACAATAAAAGCTAAAGTGATTAAGTGGGAGTAAAATTCTTAACTAGCTAACGAGGCCGAATGATGATCAACATCACCAAGTGTTAGCCAACTTTAGGGCTTACACTAAAAAATACACACACAGAAATCACTACAACTCATACTTATAAGTTGCAAACAACATGAAATCAATACAAGATCGTGAATACTACCACAAACACAACAACGAGCGCGTGTATTCCTGTTTATACTCAGTCAACCACTTCAAACACAAGGTGAGTTCATTTGTCCCTTTTCAAACATATTTGTTTTACTTCGGGACTGAGAAGCATGTTTACAAATTTTAGAATAACTGTTTAATGTTCTTAAATGCTTTTAAACTTATTCATAATGCTAACACATTCATGCTACAGTGCTAATGATTTATTCTAATACTTTATACTTCTAATCTAAATGCTACATGGGAATGCTACATGATAAGTCTATATGCTAATACTATATTCTAATGCTATATGCTCATGCTACATGCTAATGCTATACGCTCATGCTACATGCAAATACTATATACTAATGCTACATGCTAAGTCTAAATGCTAAGTCTAAATGCTAATGCTTTGAACACTTACGCTAAATGCTAATACTTGATACACTCGTTCTAAAGGCTAATACTATATACATTTACTCTAAATACTAATACTTTATACTCTTATTTTTAAAAGTTAATATCTTATACTCTTAATCTTAATGCTAATGTCGCTTACACTTATACCTATTTACTTAGAACTCTCGAAGCTTTTAAATGCATAAGAAAGACAACAATAAAACTAGAAATGCTTTTGAAAACTGTACTTATGGAAGCTTGAAAACTTAAACTCAGAAAGACTCACATGCTCAAAAGACTATAAAGACTTATATGCTTGAAAGGCTATAAACACTTGTACACTTGATATGCGTGGAATGCTTAAAACGGTTGAACTTTTAATATGCTTGGAATACTTGAAAGACTTGAATGCTTGATATACTTGGAATACTAAGACAACAGGCTGATTGACCGCCACGTGTTGACCTATGTGTCAACCCCTACTAGTCATCAGTAAAACTATGTGAATGCTATAAACTACATGCTTAAGCTATCGGACATCGTAATACCAACAGATTGGCCGCGCCTCTTGACATTGGTCAAGCCTTACTAGTCATCAGTACTCTTCGTTGTCATAATCATGTAAGACAGATTGATTGGCCGCCGCGTCTTGACAGTGGTCAAGCCCTACTAGTCATTCAGTGTTCTTCTTGATTCACCCATGGTTGTGACGAGTGACTAGGATGATTTTGGTATCTTCTAGTTGACTTTGTGTTGTCTTGAAGACTCCTTTATCAAAACAACGATGTCGCGAGTCCTACTTAGTTCCGTTATGGATGGATGTTGAATTCCATAGGGTGTTCAGCTGTCCATAACGGTAACTCTCAGAACTTGATACTCAAATGCTACTCTGTGCGTGTTGAAACTCATAAATCAGGATACTCCAAACTATGATGGGATTGGATGGTAGGTAAGACGCTTAATTATCATTAACAACAATGTCATATGTGATTTAGTATGTGGTGGGATGTTGGCTGGGCGGGCGGTAAGTTCGACCCTACATATGCCATATATATAAGCATACCGAATTGGATATTACAAGTGATGTTAATGAGGTTAAGGTTGTTACTGAAGGGGTTTGTGAATACTATTGGGTGAATGTTTTAAACTTCTAAACAGGATACTTGAAATTATTGGGTGAATGTCTTAAACTTCTGAACGGGATACTTGAAACTATAGGAGAATTTGATGATAGGTAAAGTGCTTAATTATCATTAACAACAATGTCATATGTGGATTAGTATGTGGTGGGATGGTGTCTGGGCGGGTTGTAGGCTTGACCCTTTCGTATGCCCTATATATAAGCATACCGATCTGGATATTACAGGTGATGTTAATGAGGCTAAGGTTGTTACCGAAAAGGTTTGCTAAATCTATTTTACAACTACTAAACTATATGAACTCACCAACCATTGTGTTGACTTTGTTTTCTTATATGTGATCTCAGGTAATGTACAGGAGTAAGCTAGGGCTCAAGAATGCATACTAGGATGCCCAGTTAAAGGACCTAGTAGATTTTGGAAAAGCACATCTTTTGATGAAAGCTATGAATCTATTTTGATATATTGTACAGTTACAAGATAGTAAACATTTGATTCTATTGATAGGTTTACTTAGTTAAATTATCAAACCCAGACAATTGCAATTTAACTTTGTAATCCTAGTTAAATGCTATATTGTGCTTTAGTTATTCTCAATGTTGATGCTATGTAAACAATCTGATCATCACGATTATCACTCATGATATCGCGCCCCGAGAACCTTCCGCCCGACGGAAAATTCGATTCGTTCCCGCCGGCTTGGGGTGTAACATATTGGTATCAGAGCTCAAGGTTATAGAGAATAATAGGTGATTTACTTAAACGGTTTGGTCTAGACTATAACTTAGGGACCCTCATTAGAGAACATAGGAACTAGGATTGCATTGTGTATTTTGCATTCGATCACTACACTAACCAATAACCTTTTGCTTATGATCAGAATACCACCCAGAAGACAGACCCCTCTACTGCCACCACCACACGACTCAGCACCTCACTCATCTACCCCTACACCACCAGATTCACCACCGCCACCTCCTCCGCCACTAGACCCTCCTCCGAACCCGAATGCAACTCTAGTTCTGGATCCTACTACTGTTGCCTTGGCAACATTACTGAGTAGTCAACTGACTAACCAGCTCTAGGATATTCTTCCGAAGATGATCAACAGAACTCAAGGTTACGGTAACAACTATGGGCGTACTACGGGGGAAGCAAGTGGAAACACCGGCACTACTTCAGACTGTTCCTACAAATCATTAGTAGGATGCAAACCGCCAAGCTTTAGTGGTGTTGAAGGAGCTGTTGGACTAATCCAGTGGCTGGAGAAGATGGAAGCTACACTGGACATCAGCGGCTGTCCAGAACACCATAAGATTCGCTACGCTGCTGGATCTTTCAGTAAGCGTGCCCTAACATGGTAGAACTCTCAGATACCAGCTTGAGGCAGAGAAGAAGTACTAGCGATGCCATGGGCGGACTTCAAAATCCTGTTAAGGAATGAATTCTGCCCCAGGCACGAACATCAGAAGGTAGAGGTGGAGCTGTCAAATCATGTGATGAAGGGAGCAGATCACATGACATTCACTACTCGCTATCATGAACTGGTAGCCTTGGTCCCTGAGATGGTGCCGACTCTGGAGAAGCGGATTGACCGATATGTAGGAGGATTACCATCCTGCATTCAGGGCATTGTACTTGCTGCAAACCTTGCTACTCTAGAGACAACCATTTCTCTGTCCGCTAAAGTCACTGACGTAATGGTGAAGTCAGGAGTTTTGAAGAACGACTCAGGCAAGGCTATAGAGGAACAACCGAAGAAGAAGCAGAAGGTCAATCAAGACTACATGATGCCCATACCCTTCCATCAAGTTGCTACAATACCTACTAAAGCTGCACGCAAACCTTATTAGGGCGTACATCCTCAATGTGCACAATGTCAGTTTCATCATGCTGCCACAATGCCGTGTAGGCAGTGTACCAACTGTGGTCGAAAAGTCCATTTGGTTCACCACTGCCGAACACTACCGGCACCGGCTGTAAACAATGCTGCCATGGCATTACCACCACCACCAAACCCTGGAAATCACAACAATAACAATCGGGGATGCTATTACTGTGGAGAACTAGGTCATTTCTCCAAGGACTTCCCGAAGAGAGTGCAACAAGGAGTTCAAGCACCTCGTGGGAGGGCATTTATGATTGGAGCAGCTGCAGCACGCCAAGACCCAGAAACGGGTACTGGTATGTAGCACCTCTTTACTCATAAGTCTTTGTTTATTTTGATACTAGTATGAATAAGAAATTATCTTGTTCCTATTAGTATAATTACATAAGTTTTCCATGAAAACTTAGGAATTCTTTTATTGCAGTAGGAACAATGAAAGAATCCTTAGTTAATGCATATAAAATACGTAGGAAACTGCAGCTAACACTAAGGTTGTGTAACAATTGATGCTCATAGCATCAATTAGTTTTGAACAATAAGGTGTTAGAGTTATGCAAAAATTAAGCAAGGCCAAGCAGTAAGACAACTATGTGCAATAACACGAACAAAACTCTAAGGCCATACATGGGGAATCCCAAACGGGACCCATAGTTTATTTGGGAGCGTGGGGACATCACACTAAACAAAAGTCTCTCCACTTGGTTACAAAGAAAGTCGTACCTGATATCAACTTTTAAATTTCGGGACGACATTTCTTTAACATGGAGAGACTGTAACATCAGTGCCGGAAACGGCACCGGAACAGTAGTGTTAGTGCACATTTGTAATTGTTTGCTATTCAAAAGTTGTATTTATTTTGAGTTTATAGAAGTTCGGCTATACGTTTGCCAAAGGTTCGTTTGGCCCACGAACCTAGGCAGGTTCGGCGAACCTATTGAATTGATAGGTTCGACGAACCTGTAACCTAGAGAAGGTTCGGCGAACCTAAGGGTTTGCCCAGTGAACCTTAGGGTTCGGCTGGCGAACCTAAGGCTTCGGCTACCAGATAAGGTTCGCTGGTCTGTTTGTATAAATAGAAGGTTTGTCTGTTTTTCAGTAGAACTTTTGACAGAATTCAGCAAACCTTCTGAGATTTTCTCTGTGTGAGATCTGTGTATTTTTGAGTGAAGTCTTGTAATCATTTGTTGATAATACAAGAGTTGATTATTGAATTGCTCGTGTTCTTTGATTTTTTACATATTAACTATGGATTCCGCACGTAGTTGATAGTTAGTAGGACTTCGTATTCGATCCTGATTGGAATTCAACCAAACCAACAGTGGTATCAGAGAGTTTGGTTGAGGTTCTACACTACAATTTCAGAGAATTCAAGCAATTGAAGATTTGACGATCATGATGGCCAAAATGTTTATTTTCTTGACCGATTGATTAGTGTTGGAGGCTGATTTTATCATCAGTTGTTGTTGAACTACAACAATTGAAGATTTGGAAGTGTTTTGGTGAAGTTTTGGAAGGATTTTTTGAAGTTTTGGAAGGTTTCCCTCCAATAATTTTCAAATTTTGCGCTACAGGTTAGTGGGACGAACCTGTGACTTGCTGAACAGAAAGGTTCGATGTTAGAAGCTTTTTCAGAGGGTACGGTTGTGGTTTGGACAAGGTTCGGCAAAGGTTCGACCAAGGTTCGTCAAAGGTTTTGTCAAGGTTCTGCAAGGTTTGGGTGATAGTTCGCCTAAGGTTCGCTGGTTAAAGTTCATAGTTCGTCTGAGGTTCGGGGGCAAGATTCGCTAAAGGTTCGTCTTTGTTGGAAGGTTCGTGAGATATAGTTCGGCTGAGGGTTCGCTTAAACTGAAGGTTCGTCTAGTTTCAAGTTTCGCCTGATTCAAGGTTCGTCTGTGTAAGGGTTCGTGAGTTTCAAGATTCGCCTGATTACAAGGTTTGCTTGGTTGGAGGTTCGCCCAAAACCAATGTTCGCTGCTCAAAAGATTAGTTTTTGTCTGTAGGTTCGGCTCAGGTTCGTTTGAGGTTCGGCTAGTGATATTTCTTGAAAAGGTTCGCTGCTTATCAACTCAGAAATTATGTCTGACATGTACGCAGCGATGGCAAGTCAGAACTCCAAGCTTCAGAGCATTTTAATCAATGAGACTGAAGTGGGCAGTACTAATAAAGTGCCAAAGCTATTGGATTTAGTTGATTATGATAACTGGAAAGGACATTTTGAGACTCATCTAAATGGCACAGATACAAACTTATGGGAAAGAATCTTATCTCCTTACGAAAGACCATGGGTGGTTGGTACTGATCTGTTTCAACTATTGGAAAGACTGGATGTAGATGAAAGGAAAAAGTATGACTCGGAGAAAAAGGATTATTGGTTATTGAGTCAAGCCATTCCAAATCAAATTCTGCATCAGTTTGATGAACACAAAACCGCTTACAGCCTTTGGAATGCATTAAAGGCTAGAGTTGAAGGCAACACAAATCTGAAAAAGATGAAGGTTACAGACATCAGAAAAGAGTTTGAGAACTTTAACATCATTGGAAATGAGACTTTAGATGCCTTAATCACCAGATACAGACACTTGTTGACTGAAGTGAGGAAATATGGCATTGAGTACTCAGAAGATGAAAAGATTGATTGTTTAGCTAATGCATTACCAGATAAATGGAATTCCTTGGTGCTCATATTGAGAGAGAATCTACCTGGGTTGACATTGGTAGAGTTCATTCAGAAACTGGAGGAACAAGAAATGAAAGACAAAAGAAAAGCGAGACGTGTAAATGTTACAAAAGATCCTTCTTTGTATAGTGGTTCGGTTGCTACACCACCTGCATCCTCTGCCAAGATACAGACTGCTTTCGTGCCTAGAACTCCTGAAACTACTCAGAGTCCTTCGGTGTCTACAAATTCTAGTTCACATAGTCCGATCATTGAGAAGAAGTCTGAATCTACACCACCTCCTGTGCAACTTAACACTACTAACTTGGGAAAGGTTACAGTTGAAACGGTTAAAGATCATATGTCTATTTTATCGTGTGTGGTGAATTCATACGATGAACAGGTGGCTGGAAGAATTGGAAATGCAAATCTTACTTTTGAAGATTATGCACAAATTGATGAGGATGAGATGGAACTGATAGATACTCAGTGGGCTTTGGCGAGTGTTATTCGCAGAATTAATAGATATGAGAAGAAGACCGGGAAGAAATTCACCTTTGACTGAAATACCAAATTTGGATTCAATCCAAATTCTACTCAGTGTTATAATTGTGGTGAACTTGGTCATTTTGCAAGAGAGTGCAAGAATCCCAAGAAGCAGGGAAATCTGAATCCATTCAAGCCTAAGGAAGATTATCAGAAAAAGAAAGAGAAATCTGAAGAATCGTCTTCTAAAGCACTTGTAAGTCAAGCTGATGAGGGCTATGACTGGGGCAAACAATATAAAGATCTTATGGGTGCTTTCATGGCTTCATTAGAAGAAGAATCTAGCAAAGGAAAAGAGAAGGTTGATGAGGTGAATGACGTACATAATGATCTGCTTGAGATGATTGATAGATTGAAAGAGATGAACTCTCAGTTAACTTCTGATCTGAGAGAATGCACAGAAGCCAATAAAAAGTTGATTTCAAAAGAAAAGGCATTTGACAAAAAGATAACTGATCTTGCTAAAGAAAACGAAGATTTGAAAATCAAGGTTTTACAGAATAATCATGTTGTTTCTGTGCATCAGGATTCAGTTCAGAAGTTGAAAGTAGAGTTATCAGCTGCAAAATCTAAAGCTGAGTTGAACAAAGCCAAGCTTGAAAACTACCAGAATTCAGCATATGTCATTGATTACTTTGCGGCTATGCAAAGATCTTCTCGTGATACTTCTGGTATTGGTTTTCATGCTGTGCCAAATCTTCAAAGCTATGTATCAAGACCACAATTTGATCCAGAATTGGAAGTTAATCCAGTTTCCTTAATGGAAAGTGTGTCTGATCAAGTGTCTGAGGATATGGAATGTTCATCATCTCATGAGAGTGAATTTGTTGATAATGATGCTCCTATCATCGAGGACATCACTGATTTAGAATATCCAGATGATATTCTAAGAATGATTGGTCATCAACAAGCTAAAAATGTTGAGAAGATGAGTCCAGTTTTCCAGAAACCAAAATCTGAAGTAAAATCAGCTGGGAAAACAGTGGCTAAACAAAAGCCTGTTTTCAAACCAAATCTAAAAGTCAAGACTAATTCTACTATAAAGCCAATTGTGTTTGTTGAGTCTACAACCATACAAAAAGGAGAATCAAGCAAAGTTTGTCAAAAACAAGAGAAATTTTCGAAAAAGATTGACAAGAAGTTTGTCAAAGTTGTTGACAAGGTTAATCAAAGTGGGGATGGAAACAAGGGCAAATCAAAGATTTCTCAAAAGAATGTCAAGACAAAAGCCACGGGTTTGAAAAATAAGGTTTTATCTCCATCTGTAGCATCCAAATCTTTGGGTTCATCTAAGAGGAGTGATGAATTAAAACCAAAGACTGTATCATCAAGGAAATGCTACAGATGTGGTAAAGTGGGTCATGTCATTGCTGACTATGATTTGGACACATGCAACAGATTTCATACTTTTACTCCACGAGAAACACGACAGTGTTTCACTTGTGGAGGAAAAGGACACATATTAGAAAATTCTCCAAATCACAAGATCAAGAAGAAAACTTCTGTTAATGAAAGTCATGTGATCCATTCTAGTGGGAGTCCTAGGAGGGTAAAGCCGAGTGAAGAGGAGATGAGAATACTCAGGAAATTTGATCATGATTGTGTCTGGGTCAAGGAGGAAAAGTTTCATAACAGAAAATCTTTTAATAACCAACAAAAGGTTAAAAGAGTTTCGAAAAAGACATCATCATCTGATGATGAATTTTATGATAATTTTTCTCCTAAAAGATTTTCAAAACAAAATGTTAATTCTAATTCTTTTTGGAAATCCAGACACAGGTCAGATGATAGATTTTTTGTTAGAAAGGATGAATACTTGGAAGAAGGGTCTTCAAGTGGTTCATCAAGATCGAATGGCAGGAGGCTGTTCGGGGAGACTCAACGCCGGAATGGCGGGAGTCATCCCTTTTGGTATTGATAAAATTTTGTTTTAATTTATTGTGCAGTTGGCATTCATGGGCCATATTAACAGTCGATGGATTGTTGATAGTGGATGCTCACGGCACATGACAGGAGAGTTAGGATTGCTGAAAGATTTCAGGGAGATAAAAGGATGTTATGTTAACTTTGCAGGTGACAAAGGTGGTCAGATTACCGGGAGTGGTAGTTTGACTAATGGTAAAGTTTCCTTTGACAATGTGAATTACTACAAGGAGTTAACTAACAATCTTTTGAGTGTATCACAGATTAGTGATAAAGGTTATCAGGTGTTGTTTGATGATAAGAAATGCTATGTGCTCAAACAAGGAATTAAGATTCCAGATGACTGGATTTTAATGACTGCTGACAGGTGTAAAGATTTGTATGTTTTAGACATGGCTAATGCGGAGACAATAAACAAGGTTGAGACGTGTCTGGTGTCGAAGGCCACGGAGCAGGATACTCGGTCTTGGCACAGACGAATAGGTCACATACACATCAGAAAGATGAATCATCTTGCACACAATCACTTGGTTGATGGTGTACCGGTTAAACATTTCAAATTACCATATGTGTGTGTTTCCTGTAAAAAGGTTAAACAGAAAAGGAGGTCACATAAGTCCAAAACAGTGTTTTCTACTGATAAACCACTGGAACTACTTCACATGGATCTGTTTGGACCGATTAATGTGAAGAGTATCGGTGGTGAATCATTTTGTTTGGTTTGTGACAGATGGTTTTTCTAGATTTTCGTGGGTAACGTTCTTAAAATTTAAATTTGAAACTTATGAAAATTTTGTTTTGTTGGTAAACAGATTGGAGACGTTGTACAAGTTGAGGGTTAGGCGTGTTCGATCAGATAATGGAATAGAATTCAAGAATCAGAACATGGAAGCATTTTGTGATTCAAAGGGCATTCAGCAGCAATTCAGTGCACCATATGAACCACAGATGAACGGTGTAGCTGAGAGAAAGAATCGTACATTGATCAAGTCTGCTAGAACTATGCTCGCTGATTCGAAGCTACCCATTACTTTCTGGAGTGAAGCCGTAGCGACCGCCTGTTTTACTCTCAATCGAGTGCTGATTGTCAAACGACATAATCAGACTTGCTATGAACTTCTTCAAAATCGAAAACCGAATTTGGAACACTTGGAACCTTTCGGGGCTCCTTGTACTATGCTTAAGAAAGATGCTAAATTCAACTCTAAGGTTGAAGAAGGTTTCTTTCTTGGGTACAGCCTACCCAACAAACGTGTGTTTAACAAACGCACGGGTGTTGTGGAACTCTGGTATAATGTGGATGTTCAAAGACATACACCTATACCTGTAGGCAAAGGTCCAAATTGGTTATTCGATTATGATAAACTTTTCGAGTCTTTTAACTTGTCTCCTAATGTTACTGATGATGAAATTTCCTTGCAGATGTTATATGACCTACAAAATTCTAAAGATCAAGGAGTTTCTCATCAGATTGAAGATAATCATCCAAGAAAGGAAGGCGCTTCTAAAGCAGTTAATGATGACTGTTCATCGGAGGATGATCAGGATGTTTTTGAAGATGCAGTTTCTCAAGATCAAGATGAAGATCAGAATATCACAAATCTTGTTCATGGTGTTGGAGTCCCGCAAGTGCCATTGTCTAGAGTCCATGTGAATCATCCTGTGGAGCAGATTATTGGAGATCCGTCTGTTGGAGTACAGACGAGAAGGCAAGTTACAAACGAGGAGAGTTTGTACGTTGAGCTGGAGCGAACTCATGGGACTCAAGAGTTATGGATGCATTCTTCATTTATTTCTCAGATTGAGCCAAAGTCTGTAACTGAGGCACTACGTGAGCCTGCCTGGGTGGAGGCCATGCAAGAGGAGCTAAATCAGTTTCAGAAACTGGGAGTATGGCATTTAGTGGATTTGCCAAAGGGTGGAAGAAGATAGGTATCAGATGGGTATTACGGTGTAAGAGAGATGACAGAGGCGTGATTGTTCGGAACAAGGCGCGTTTAGTTGTTCAAGGATTCAAACAAATTAAAGGGATTGATTATGACGAAGTATTTGCACCAGTGGCGCGTTTAGAAGAAATAAGACTATTTCTGTCTTTTGCTGCCGACAAGAAGTTTAAGGTGTTTCAATTGGATGTTAAGTCTGCATTCCTCTATGGATCATTGAAGGAGACAGTGTACGTTTGTCAGCCACCGGGCTTTGAGGATCCTATCCAGCGGGATCAGGTATACCTCCTTGACAAAGCACTGTACGGTCTTCATCAGGCTCCTCGAGCTTGGTATGAGACCCTCTCGACTCACCTTATTGAACACGGGTTCAATAGGGGTCAGATAGACAAGACTCTGTTTTATCAGGAAAAGGGCAAGGACATTCTCCTTGTTCAGATCTATGTAGATGACATCATCTTTGGGTCTAATGATGAACAGTTGTGCTTGGAATTTAAAGAGGTTATGATTGAGAAGTTCGAGATTTGTGCCATGTCAGACATTAAGTTCTTTTTCGGTTTACAAATTGATCAGACTGATGAAGGTATCTTCATTCATCAGACAAAATACATTCAAGATGTGTTAAAACGTTTTAGCATGCTTGATTGTAAACCCATTTCCTTGTCTGTTCAGCCCAATCACGGGATTGAGCCTGATATTAAGGGGGAGCTAATTGATGCTACGTTTTATCGTGGAATGATCGGAAGCTTGATGTATTTGACTGCCTCACGACAGGATATTGTATTCGCTACAAATATCTGTGCTCGCTATGAATCTATGCCTAAAGTTTCCCATCTGATTGCAGGCAAGAGGATTCTTCGTTATCTAAAGGGTACACCAAAAACCGGTCTGTGGTATCCTAAGGATGATAACTTTTCCTTCCATGCTTGTAGTGATTCTGATTATGGAGGATGTAAGACTGATGCCAAATCTACAACTGGAGGTGCTCAGTTTTTGGGGGAAAGGTTAGTCTCATGGCAGTGTAAGAAGCAGACATCTGTTGCTACATCTACATGTGAAGCAGAATATGTAGCAGCTGCCAGTTGTTGTTCCCAAGTTTTGTGGATACAACAACAGATGAGAGACTATGGACTGAATTTTCAAACTACCCCGATTCATGTTGATAATGAGGCTGCTATTGCTATCACAAAGAATCCAGTGTATCATTCACGTTCCAAACACATTGATATTAGGTTTCATTTCATACGAGATTGCTATGAAAAGAAACTGATTGATGTGGTGAAAATACACACAAACGAGCAAAGGGCAGACCTTCTCACCAAGGCCTTTGACAAACAACGTTTTGAGTATCTACTCAAATTAAATGGGATCAGGGTCATGGGTGAGGTAATCAAGAATCAACTTCCTTCGTAATCAAATTTATTGAAGTAACATCAGATGTTTTAATTTTTCTTATTTTGTGTTTTAGTTTTTAGGGGGGGAAAAGTTGTGAAAAATACAAAAACATTTGAAAAACCAAAATCACAAAAACATTAAAAAATTAAAAATTTGAGAAATTGATTTGACCTAGTGAGAAATGATAGTACGTTATTTGCAATTGGAAACATATCTGTATGTATTATGAAAAATTAAAAAATAATTACAAGTACTAAGTATGATGTGGAAGTAGGTTTATAACTTAGTTATGATAAGTTTAAACAAAGTTTTTATTATACTTTATAAGAAAAAAATGCTTAGAATACAGTACTTAGTTTTGTCCTGAAAGAGTGGTAATTTTTCTGACAAAATGTTTCTTGAACAAAAAGTCAAAGTACTAGTTTGATCATGTGTTTAATTTTTAAAAGAAATTCTGATTTTGTTTTTCTTTTATTTTAGTTTAAAGCTGGAACATTCTTTGTGTATACTTACGTATCAACCTGATTGTTATAGCTTTAAACGATTCAAATTTGTTTTCTTGGTTCTGATTAAGATTTGGACAATCTATGCGTATATGAAAATATCGAACTGATTGTTAAAAGTTTAATCTTAAATTATTGTTTAGTTCATTTTCTGGATCATTTGAGCATACATAAGTATCAACCTTGATTCCTAGATTTTGAACAAATTCAAATTGTTTTTTATTTTGCTATTTTCAAAAAGAAATTTTGCTTTATTTTTGCATGATCAGACTGGTTAAAATTGAAATAATAAGTATTAAGAACATTTTTGTTTGATTAATTATTCACAAATCGGGGATGTGTTCAAGTAAATGGATTATTATAAAGTGTTTTTGATAATCTTGTTTAAACTGATTTCTTAACTAAGTAATTAAACTTAAAAGGATAAATATACTGACAATCATCTTGGACTTGTGATTTGAAATTAAATCTATTAATTAATACAAACAGATGAGTTGAAAAGTGTAAAATAATATAATCTCATGTCTGGATCTTTCTCAAACAAAAAGATTTTATTTTTCTTAGTATAGTTAGATTTGTCAAATTTGTAGTTTAATTGTTCTAAAATTTTGAAAAATACAAAAATATTTTATTTTTTTATCTGATGTTAAATCAATAATTTTTGATTATTTGTTTGACTTTGAAACAATTAAACATGATATTGTTTTGAAATTTAAAGAAAAATCAAAATTTTTAAAATATTCGTTTGGTGAAGGTTCGTGGAGAAGGTTTGCTAGCTAGGTTCACTGATTAGGTTCGCTGGCTAAGTTTGATAGCTAGGTTCGCTAACTAGGTTCGTTTGAGACGGTTCGTTAGAAAAGGTTCGTGTGTAATGGTTCGCATGAAAGGCTCGTGTGAAAAGGTTCGCAGAAAAGGTTCGTGAAAGGGATCGTTTGAAAAGGTTCGTGACATATATATACAGGGTTCGTCAGAAGGGTTCTTCACTCTCAACTGTTTTCACTTTCGCGAACCTGCAAGACCGATTTTTTTTGATTTTCGATTTAGAGCATCTCAGAACTTTTCATTGATTTCTTTAGACTCAGAATCATCTTCTAATCATTTCTAGGTAGAAATTACTAAATTTGACCGGCTAGATTGATAGATCTGAGATGATTTAGGATTTTTAGATCGAATCTGTAAATTGGACTTAAAACTCGATAGATTTAAGTTTTGGACAAATCCTTTTTGTAAAAGTTGTTCATCGGCATGATTCGAACCTGGGTGTAAAATTTTATCTTCTAATTCAAAGATTAAAATTTTGATTTGAAAATTGAAAAAGGTTCGCTGGAGGAACAGGTTCGTTGAATGAACTGAATCTGATAGGTTCGTGGTGAACCTATGTATTTCAAAAGAACCGAACCTTTTGGTCAAGGTTCGTTTGACCAAAAGGGTTCGTTAGTTTGAAGGTTCGTTCATTCTGAGGTTCGTTTATCAGAAGGTTCGTTCATCAGAAGGTTCGTCCATAATAAGGTTCTTCATCAAAGGGTTCGTTCAAAAGGTTTGTCTTATTATCAGGTTCGTCTAACTTAGATCCGCCTAGCATTAGATTCGTCTCAAGGAATAGGTTCGCTGGTTTCTATACTTAGAAATTTTTTTAATTTTTGTTTATTTTTGATTAATTTTGTTTCTAATTGTTTTTATTTCTAATTGTAGAAATGGCGAACTTAACATTCGGTGACAAACATAATGTTTGTGCATATCTTGATCCTACGACACGGAATGGCCAAGACTTTCGACCGATGATCGAGTTTCTTCGACGATCAAGGATTTATTATGCCATCTCCAATTCTGTTCAGATTTACCAGTCACATATTCAGAGTTTCTGGGAATCAGCTCGGGTGATTTCTGTGGATGATGTATATGTTATAGATGCGAATGTGCTAGGGCAAGCAATTCGTATATCTGAAGCTAACATCAGGAGGGTTATGCAATTTGGAGGAGAACCTGATGGTGTGACTCTCATTCCTGAGAGGTGCATCAAAGGTTGTTTTCTACGGATTTGTTACTTTGGAGCTTACAACTCTATATCAGTGAAGAAGGGCAAACTACCTCTACAATACAAGTTCTTGGGACAAGTTCTTCTACATTGCTTAAGTATGAGGAAGGGTACCTTTGATGAGCTGAGAGATTTTATGAGATCAGCTATGGTGGCTCTTATATTGAACAAACCGTTCAATTTTTCAGGGATGATATTCCGGTACATGTGTGACAACATCACGAAGGCTAAGGATAGGTTTTATATGTATCCTAGATTCGTGCAAATGTTGATTGATGAGAGGTTGCCAGAAGGGCAGTTACCGAGGGAAACTGGAGATTTGCTGAAGCTTAAACACATGACTGATTCTAGTTTGGGTCAAGTTAGGGTGTACCAAAGAAGTGGGGATGCTATCTTAGAGAAAGAGCTTATTGGTCATTGTGCCAGGGCAAACTATGTTGCTCCTGATGATGATGCATGGAGGCATGCAGATTCTGGATCTGATTCAGAGGCTGTTGGTAATGATGATGATCAGGCACCACCTCCTCCTCCTCCAAGACAACAAGCTAGAAAAGCTACTGGTCAATCTTCAAGGTCTACACCTATAGTTCAATCATCTCAGGAACCGAGCTCACAGGAGCCGGTTGATATTGATATTTCTGCACAACAGACAGAGGCTGTTGTTGTTGATGATGGTGAAGAATCTTCTGATACTGAATAAGAGTATGAGATGGTTCAAGAAGGGAACCAGATGGTCAGGAGGATGAAGAAGAAATTAGTTAAACAAGCTGAGGATGCAAGGGAAAAAAGAGTTGATCCAAGCTTTGTAGTAGAAGAGCCTGAGTCATCTAGGCCCAAGAGGAAGAAAAGGATGGCCAAAGGAGGGCCTTATAAGAAGAAAGCTAAGACTACTGAGACTGATGTGTCTTCATCATTTATGGCTACTACAATTTCTGTTTCTGTTTCTCCAGTTATTTCTTCTTCAGTTCAGGCATCTACTATTCCTGTGTCTACTTTACAAACTCCTGAGTTTGTAAATGTAGCTACTTTTATGCCAGCTTTCACAGATTCTACCACTGTGGCTACATCAGTGCAAGACACTCAATGTCATCAGGATGATATTCCCAAAGATGATTTGTTTTCAGGACTAGATGATTTGGGAGATATTAACTTCACGGTTAACTATGATGATACTGATCTCAAGAGAAGATTATCTTTGTTATCAAAGGAGTTTGAATGCTACAAGAAAGACAAAGAAAAGCATGTTGCTGATCAAACTTCTTCATCAAGCACAAAAGAATTAGATAAGTTGAAGGATCAAATGGCACTGATGATTAAATGGAGAGAAGAAGAACTTCTAGAAAAGAAGAAGATGAAAGAAAAGATTTCTGAGTTAGAATTTTTTTATCAAGCTTCAATCTGAAGATATTGTTGAGCTAAAGAATGAAAACACTGACTTGAGATTCAAGATGAAAGCTTTAGAAGAAAGGATTTCAAAGACTGAAGTTTCAGGTTCAAGATCAAGAGTTGAGAAGGTTGTGGTGGATGTAGATGTTGATGATAAAGAGAAAGTTGAAGAGGAGAAAGAAGAAGTTGAAGAGGAAAAAGAAGAAGAACTTGATTATGGTGATACTGATATGGATGAACATCCTGATGATCATGATTTTGGAGGTGATGATGAGACTGGTGGTGGTGCTGGTGGAGTTGATGGGAATTCAGGTGCTTTAGATTATGTGTCAGGGGCTATAGTGATATATACTCCTTCAAAGATTTCAACTGAGGCAGTTCCAATTAGTTCTGTATCTTCAGATAGGGCGAAGGATTGTACTTTTGTTGAATTTGAAGATTTAGATGAAATAGAACATCCTAAGACTGTTTTTGATTACTCTCTGCCTGCTTTTCTTGATTTGTTTAAACTGAATTCTGATATAGATTTGTAGAGAAATATTTTTGAGATTCAAGTGGATCAAGAGATAGAAGAAGGAGAGATTGTTGGTGAATATTCAGTTCAAGATTTTCAAGATTTCTTTGAGAATGATGATGAGTTGATCTTTGATTATTCGACGAATTATTCGTATAGGTGACGATCTGTACGAATAAATCTGAAAGTTTAACGTTCTGAAATGATGACTGAAAAGTAGAAAACAAGAATCAGAAAGCAAAACCATCGTCGTGTTCGTTTCGGGTGACGATTCGAACGAATACGCGTGAAGGTGACACGTTCTGACAAAACGAAAACGAAAACGAAATACGACACGAACGGAAATAATTTGAGAAAATATAATATTTTACGTTTTACAATTTTGAAACTCATCAAAATAATTAAACAAGTTCTTTCATTTAAAATACGTAAAACTCGCGTAAAAACCCGGAAACGCAACGGAGACGAAAAACGAGCAACCGAAACGAAACCGAACATGCCAGGGATATATATACCCTACAAGAACCCATCTTCTTCATTTTTCCATCACCCACTCTCTCTCTAAAACTCATTTCTGGTTCCTTTCTCTCTCTTTAACTTCTCTCTACCTTAACTCACTCAAAACTCAACCAAATCACTCCATTCTTGAACCAAATCGAAGCTACAAACGTTCCCTACAAGGAAGTACAACCGATCTGAAGTTTTGTCCGGCCAAACTCGAGGTAATCAACGATTAAAGTCTTGAAAACTAGGGTTTTGTTCCACTAGTTCGACCCACAAGCTCCAACCGGTTAAAAACCTAATGTCACCGGACCTTACACTCTCAAGAACTCATTCTCGCATAACCATGATCATGGGAACGCGAGGGATGGTCTGTGACTACAGGTTCGCGAGGGAAGTTGGGCGAGGGGGAGACGGCCGAACCTACAAGGCGGCTGCGAACCTACTGATGAGGCCACGAACCTTTGAATAGCCGAAGCTCAAGCCCTACGAACATGCACGCATCATTACCAAACCTATCCTCATGGTTGCTGCGAACCTGTTACCACGAATCCATGGGAGGCGAAACTTGCATGCATGGCGAACCCTCCTGCCACGAACCTAGTGTCAAGATGCCACGAACCTTCTCTTGCCGAACCGTCTTGTGAGTTACGAACCTGAACTCAGCCGAATTTCATGCATGAGTCAGCCGAACCTACTGCCAAGCGAACCTGAGCTGGACGAACTCTATTGTCACGAACCCCTTAAGGGCGAACCTATAGCTGGGCCGAAGCTTTAATCGAACTCTGGGCTTGCGAACCATCTGGCGGAAACTACTAGTGTCACACCCCGAGCCGGCAGGACGGATCGGCTTTCCTGTCGGGCGGAAGGTTCCCGGGGCGTGATATCGTTGTGATAATCGAAATGATCACATTGTTTACATAGCACATGATAAATAAATGAGAAATGTGTTAGTGCACATTTGTAATTGTTTGCTATTCAAAAGTTCTATTTATTTTGAGTTTATAGAAGGTTCGGCTATAGGTTTGCCATAGGTTCGTTTGGCCCGCGAACCTAGGTAGGTTCCGCAAACCTATTGAATTGATAGGTTCGGCGAACCTTTAGTTTTGTCAACCAAGGTTCGCCTCGCGAACCTAAGGGTTCGCCCAGCAAACCTTAGGGTTCGGCTTGCGAACCTAAGGGTTCGGCTACCAGATAAGGTTCGCTGGTCTGTTTGTATAAATAGAAGGTTTGTCTGTTTTTCATAAGAACTTTTGACAGAATTTAGCAAACCTTCTGAGATTTTCTCTGTGTGAGATCTGTGTATTTCTGAGTGAAGTCTTGTATTCATTTGTTGATATATACAAGATTTGATTATTGAATTGCTTCTCTTCTTTTGATTCTATACATATCAATTATGGAATCCGCACATCATTGATAGTTCGTAGAGCTTCGTATTCGATCCTGATTGGAGTTCAACCAAACCAACAGTGGTATCAGAGTGTTTGGTTGAGGTTCTACACTACAATTTCTAAGAATTTAAGCAATTGAAGATTTGAAGATCATGATGGCCAAAATTTCTATTTTCTTGACCGATTGATTGGTGTTTAAGGCTGAGTTTATCATCATTTGTTGTTGAATTACAACAATTGAAGATTTGGAAGTGTTTTGGTGAAGTTTTGGAAGGATTTTTTGAAGTTTTGGAAGGTTTCCCTCCCAAAATTTTCAAATTTTGCGATACAGGTTCGTGGGAGGAACCTGTGACTTGCTGAACAGAAAGGTTCGCTGTTAGAAGCTTTTTCAGAGGGTTCTTTTGTGGTTCGGACAAGGTTCGGCAAAGGTTCGACCAAGGTTTGGCGAATGTTCTGTCAAGGTTCGGCAAGGTTTGGGTGATAGTTCGCCTAAGGTTCGCTGGTTACTGTTCATAGTTCGTCTGAGGTTCCGGTGTAAGATTCGTTAAAGGTTCGTCTTTGTTGGAAGGTTCGTGAGATATAGTTCGGTTGAGGGTTCGCTTGAACTGAAGGTTCGTCTAGTTTCGAGGTTCGCCAAAATTCAAGGTTCGCTACTCAAAAGGTTCGGTTGGTTATCTGAAGGTTCACCTGTCTGGAGGTTCGCTTAAGAACAAGGTTCGCTGCTCAAAAGATTACTTTTTGTCTGGAGGTTCGGCTGAGGTTCGTTTGAGGTTCGTCTAGTGTATTTCTTGAAAAGGTTCGCTGTTTAAAATCAGAAAAACATGATAGAGATGTATGCTGCTATGGCCAGTCAGAACTCCAAACTTCAGAGCATTTTAATCAGTGAGACTGAAGTGGGCAGTACTAATAAAGTGCCAAAGCTATTGGATTTAGCTTATTATGATAATTGGAAAGGACGTTTTGAGACACATCTAAATTGCACAGATACAAACTTATGGGAAAGAATCTTATCTCCTTATGAAAGACCAAGGGTGGTTGGTACTGATCTGTTTCAACTATTGGAAAGACTGGATGTAGATGAAAGGAAAAAGTATGACTCGGAGAAAAAGGCTTATTGGTTATTCAGTCAAGCCATTCCAAATCAAATTCTGCATCAGTTTGATGAACACAAGACCGCTTACAGTCTTTGGAATGCATTAAAGGCTAGAGTTGAAGGCAACACAAATCTGAAAAAGATGAAGGCTACAGACATCAGAAAAGAGTTTGAAAACTTTAACATCATTGGAAATGAGACTTTAGATGCCTTAATCACCAGATACAGACATTTGTTGACTGAAGTGAGGAAATATGGTATTGAGTACTCAGAAGATGAAAAGATTGATTGTTTAGCTGATGCATTACCAGATAAATGGAACTCCTTGGTGCTCATATTGAGAGAGAATCTACCTGAGTTGACATTGGTAGAGTTCATTTAGAAACTTGAGGAACAAGAAATGAAAGACAAAAGAAAAGCGAGACGTGTAAATGTCAAACAAGATCCTTCTTTGTATGGTGGTTCTGTTGCTACACCACCTGCATCCTCTGCCAAGATACAGACTGCTTTTGTGTCTAGAACTTCAGAAAGTAATCAGAGTCATTCGGTGTCAACAAGTTGTAGTTCACATTGTCCGATCAATGAGAAGAAGTCTGAATCTACAACACCTCCTGTGCAACTCAACCCTACTAATTTGGGAAAAGTGACAGTTGAAGCAGTTAAAGATCATATGTCTATTTTATCGTGTGTGGTGAGTGCATACGATGAACAGGTGGCAGGAAGAATTGGAAATGCACATCTGACGTTTGAAGATTATGCACAAATTGATGAGGATGAGATGGAACTGATAAATACACAGTGGGCTTTGGCGAGTGTTATTCGCAGAATTAATAGATATGAGAAAAAGACCAGGAAGAAATTCACCTTTGACTGAAATACCAAATTTGGATTCAATCCAAAATCTACTCAGTGTTATAACTGTGGTGAACATGGTCACTTTGCTAGAGAGTGCAAGAATCCCAAGAAGCAGGGAAATCTGAATCCATTGAAGCCTAAGGAAGATTATCAGAAAAAGAAAGAGAAATCTGAAGAATCATCTTCCAAAGCACTTGTAAGTCAAGCTGATGAGGGCTATGACTGGGGCAAACAATATGAAGATCTTATGGGTGCTTTCATGGCTTCATTAGAAGAAGAATCTAGCAAAGGAAAGGAGAAGGTTGATGAGGTGAATGAGGTACATAATGATCTGCTTGAGATGATTGATAGACTGAAAGAGATGAACTCTCAGTTAACTTCTGATCTGAGAGAATGCACAGAAGCCAATAAAAAGTTGATTTGAAAAGAAAAGGCATTTGATAAAAAGATAACTGATCTTGCTAAAGAGAACGAAGATTTGAAAATCAAGGTTTTACAGAATAATCATGTTGTTTCTGTGCATCTGGATTCAGTTCAGAAGTTGAAAGTAGAGTTATCAGCTGCAAAATCTGAAGCTGAGTTGAACAAAGCCAAGCTTGAAAACTACCAGAATTCAGCATATGTCATTGATTACTTTGCGGCTATGCAAAGATCTTTGCGTGATACTTCTGGAATGGTTTTCATGCTGTGCCAAATCCTCAAAGTTATGTATCAAGACCACAATTTGATCCAGAATTGGAAGTTAATCCGGTTTCCTTAAAGGAAAGTGTGTCTAATCAAGTGTCTGAGGATATGGAAAGTTCATCATCTCATGAGAGTGAATTTGTTGATAATGATGCTCCTATCATCGAGGACATCACTGATTTAGAATATCCAGATGATATTCTAAGAATGATTGGTCATCAACAAGCTAATAATGTTGAGAAGATGAGTCCAGTTTTCCAGAAACCAAAATCTGAAGTAAAATCAGCTAGGAAAATAGTGGCTATACAAAAGCCTGTTTCCAAATCAAAACTAAAAGTCAAGACTAATTCTACTATAAAGCCAATTGTGTTTGTTGAGTCTTCAACCACACAAAAAGGAGAGTCAAGCAAAGTTTTTCAAAAACAAGAGAAATTTTCTAAAAAGATTGACAAGAAGTTTGTCAAAGTTGTTGACAAGGTTAATCAAAGTGGGGAAGGAAACAAGGGCAAATCAAAGATTTCTCAAAAGAATGCCAAGACAAAAGCCACGGGTTTGAATAATAAGGTTTTATCTCCATCTGTAGCATCCAAATCTTTGGATTCATCTAAGAGGTGTGATGAATTAAAACCAAGGACTGTATCTTCAAGGAAATACTACAGATGTGGGAAAGTGGGTCATGTCATTGCGGACTGTGATTTGGACACTTCCAACATATTTCATACTTTTACTCCACGAGAAACACGACAGTTTTTCACTTGTGGAGGAAAAGGACACATATCAGCAAATTGTCCAAATCACAAGATCATGAAGAAAACTTCTGTTAATGACAGTCAAGTGATCCATTCTAGTGGGAGTCCTATGAGGGTAAAACCTAGTGAAGAGGAGATGAGAATACTCGGGAAATTTGATCCTGATTGTGTCTGGGTCAAGGAGAAAAAGTTTAATAAAAGAAAATCTTTTAATAACCAACAAAAGGTTAAAAGAGTTTTGAAAAAAAATCATCATCTGATGATGAATTTTATGATAATTTTTCTCCTAAAAGATTTTAAAAAAAAATGTTAATTCTAATTTTTTTTGGAAATCCAGACCCAGGTCAGATGATAGATTTTTTGTGAGGAAGGATGAATACTTGGAAGATGGGTCTTCAAGTAGTTCATCGAGATCGAATGGCTGGAGGCTGTTCGGGGAGACTCAACGCCGGAATGGTGGGAGTCATCCCTTTTAGTACTGATAAAATTTTGTTTTAATTTATTGTGCAGGTGGCATTCACGGGCCATATCAACAGTCGATGGATTGTTGATAGTGGATGCTTGTTAGTGCATTTTCTGAGTGAAAGCTGCATTTAGTGTGTGAACCTGGCTTGTTGTATATGAAATCATAGTCTGTATCCAAGAAGGTTAGGCTATGATTGATGTCTAAAAGGTTTGGTGGTCACATGATTTAAGGTTTGGCAAACCTATTGGCAAACCTTTTGAAACCTATATATAGGTAGACTTGGAAGACTTGGAGATTTAGAGCTCACAATTCACACACACAAAGTCAAATTCTCTCTCAAGCTCAAGATCAAGACTCTCTTCATCTTTGTTTCTTTTGATCGTTCAAGTGTTGTATTTTCACGTTTATTGTTTGTAAACACTTGGATATCAATGAAGAATTCAGATTAATGATCTATTACATCTCATTGTTGATTCAAATCTAGTTGTAAACGGATTCCGCACGTTATGATCGAATCGTAGAATTTCGTGATCGATTCTTCAAATCTACAGTGGTATCAGAGCGTTAGGCTCGATTCTACGACTATTTGGACATCAATATCAAGTAATTTGATCAGAAAATTCATCATCTTGGAGGTGTTCTTGAAGTTCTTCACGTTTTTGTCAACAAAAAGCCAGATCTACGAAAAATTATCAAGTTTTTGCAAGTTTTGATCTGATAGAAAGATGTGCCTCGAAAAAACGAAGATTTTGACTACTCATAGGCCTTCTAACTCCAAAAAATGAAGATTTTAGAGCCATTTTAGTGATTTGCAGATCTGCTCGTGCGATCTGCCGAACCTTTGACAAAACTAAGAGCCGAACCTACATAGGTTCATGATAAATGGGTTCGTGGGAACCTCTAGGTTCGCGAAAAACGTCATAGGTTCGCCAAAAACGTCATAGGTTCGCCAAAAACCTTCCTAGGTTCGCCAAAACCTTCCTAGGTTCGCCAAAACCTTCATAGGTTCGCCAAAACCTCAATAGGTTCGTGAAAACCTCAATAGGTTCGTGAAAACCTCAAAAGGTTCGTGAAAAGGTTTGGGAGAACCTCCAATAGGTTTGTTCGAAGAGTTTTGCAAGAAATATACCATTTTAAAAGTTCAAGTAAACCTTTTTTACCTATTTTGGGCCTTCCGGATCATTTGGGATAGGTTTCAAGACCTAATTCGGACGTTAAGACAAGGTTTGAGCTGTTTTATTTTGAGAGGTTAAATTTTGACGTTCTGAACATAAAAGTTAAATATGACATACAAGAACTGGAACGTGGAATGGTTGGCTAACAATGGACTTGTGTTGGACAATTTGGACAATTATCCGAACTGGAGATCTACATTCGAAACGTTTATTACCAAAGCGGATGACAATTACCAGAAGTTATTATACCAACAATACAAGAAACCATGTCTGAAATCGAATGATAATTTTGGGACATCAAAACTGAATGAAGATCAAATATTTGAATTTAATCAATAAAAAGAATTGTGTGACTTGTTTTCGGTGATCATTTCTGAAGATATTAAAAAGACTGATTTTGAACAAATGCCACATTCATGTGCAAAGTGGAGTTTGTTAGAACTTGCATATAACAATCATGTTGCAAAGAAGATAAATGATGCTTATGATCGTCTTTTACCACTTATGCAAGAATTGAAATATTTTCAATTTGATATCACTGATGAGCAAATCGTTGAGAAGTTTATGCAATTCTTACCTTATCGATGGAGTGGTTTTGTTGAAAGAATGAAGGAAACTGAAGTCATTCATGATGTCAAATTAATGAACTTCGAAGATGTGGTTGACAAAATGGAATCGGATATAAGACGAACCGGAAAATGGATTGTGAAAATTGTTGATTTCTCGTGGATTGATGAACAAAGAAACATGTTAAAGGCAAGTATGAGTGTTGAGAAAGAAAAAGAAGATGTTGATGTAGGAACAGAAGATGAACCTGAAACGTATGAAGATAGCAAACAGATGAATGAAGTTGTAGATAAGAGATGTAATGTAACTGAAGATACACACATTCTTGATGATTCTGATAGCAAAAGTGAGATGAAGAAGTCTGAAGATGATGTTTTGAAGTCAAAGGATGAAACTTCAAGTGTTGAAGTGGTGTCAACAGAGGATGAGAGTGTTTATGAGGATGCCTCTGATGATTTGTCTGAAACAACTACCATAATTAGTGAAGACCATTGTCATACCATTTCAGATAAAGAGGTAAGTTCAGGTACATTTTCTAAACTCTCATGCTCTAAATGTTTAAATCTTGAGGGAAAAATTTGCAGTTTGGAGGAAGAAAACATGAATTTGAAATGTGACTTATCAAACGGCAATAAAGCATACATGGATTTAAAATCAAATGAAAAGTTTTTTTCAAAACAGATTGCAGATTTGAAGTTACAGGTTCAAATGTTGACTGATGATTTGCAAAGTCAAATGCCAATGAAAGTGTTTCTGAACAAAAACTTGACATTTTGAGCAAAGTAAATGTTGAATTGACAAATGCAGTAAATAAAATTAAAATCAAAATGGACAAGGCAAAAAGGGACTTTGACAGGATCATGCGCAAATTGGAGAATCATCATATTTCTATAATTTCTTCAAGTCCTCTTATTGAGAAATCAAGTGATAGTGAAATTTCAATAGATAACACTCTCAATAAGGGAAAGTATCCAATTTGTGCTGATGACGACATTCCTCCGATCATTGAAGATTGTACTTTTGAGGAATATGATGAGGAGACATTGTACAGATGTGGGTTGATGGATGTACATAAGGATTATGATGATTCTCACAATAATATCTTTGATGATGTGAAACCATGTGTTTCAAATTCTGCATCATCATCCAAAAAGAAAGTTTCTTTCAAAACCACATTGGTTGAAATTAAAAAGTTTTCAAAGAATGAAAATAAGAATTTTTCAAAACAAAATGGTTTTTCAAGTTCAAAACCTAAACGTTAAATTCAATCAAAATGGGTTGTGAAATCATCATGTGCATCAAACAGAGTGGAATCAAAGTGTGATACTTCAAAGTCTTGGAACAAAGACAAGATTTCACTCAGTCCCATAAGATGTGAAAAATTGAACTTTGCGTCTCCCATGTCAAGTGATAAGAATTCACATTTGACTCATATGGGTTCAACAGGTAATCAAAGATTAGTTTATGATTCACCAGTGGTAAATCACCAAAACCATAGGTTTGTACAAAACTATTCTCCTAGGTTTGTGGAGAGGAGAATATGTTTTGAGTGTGGAACAAGAGGGCATATCATTGCTAATTGTCCTTATCTGTGTGAGTTACAAGGACAAGTTAGTAATGTCAAGTCTTGTGTAACAGAGGTTACAAAGTTCATTCCTAAAAGACATAAAATGCCATATCAAAACAAGGAAGAACTTGTGAAAGCCTCGGATGAAGAAAAGTTGAAACTTTCATAACCTTTAATGACTAATTTGGTGTTAAACAACAATGTAGTGATTCAAGATAAGTATTATCTTAAGAATGCACTTGAACAGGAACAGTTATGGATACCAAAAACAAACAAAGTTTTCCTTAGTTTCAACTGGAAAATGGATTAAATTTCGGTATATGGATTTTCATGGAAAACTCAAGACCTCGAAGGCTTGGGTGACCAAAGCTATCTAATGGTTTGTGAGTGTGTGCAGGAGGATTTCAAGCGGACCTATCAATTGGAGGAGAGCTCATTGATAGTGGAACTTCCTGGCGTGTATTTGGTAAAATCGTTCTAATTCTTTAACCGTCATATTATTCTGGAGAACTTGACAGGTTTGGAATTACATTGTCATATTTTCTTGATGTTTTCAAGTCACATTGATCATAATATTTTACAAAGATGGTAAATCATATCGGTTGTCAATTTTCCGGGAATTTTGATTTTTCTATATACTTATAAAATTCTAAAAATCAAAAAGATTTTCATTTTTAGCATTTTAGGGGGAGTAAAAATTTAAAAAAATCAAAAACAATATAAAATTAGAAAATTGAGAAATCGATCCGATATTTGAGATATGATTGTACATTGTAACATTCTGAAGCTTACTTGTATCATACAAGATCAAATACAAAGCGATCACAATGCACTCAGTATGATATGTTGGTAGGTCTTTCATTTAGTTGTGATTTCTGTAGACTAATGCCATAATTATTCTTTGTGGGACACATGACTTAGAACACAGTGTTCGATCTTTGTCCTGAGTGCGTGGCCATTTGCCTCAGTGATTGCTAATTGTATTAGTACATATATTAGTTTGATCATGTGTTTCTTTTACAAAAGAAATTCTGAGTTCATTTTTTTCTTTTATTTTAGTTCATAACATGGACATTCTCTGTGCATACTTACGTATCGATCTGATTGTTATGTCTTGGACATTCTGCTTTTATTTTCTTGGTTTGTTTAGAACTTGAGCATTCTATGTGTATACGGAAGTATCAATCTGATTGCTAGGTTTTAAACTTAACTTATTTTTTGGTTCAATATTATGGTTTCATCTGCGCATATGGAAGTATCAATCTTGTTACCGGATTTTGAACATTCTATTTTATTTTACATTTTGTTATTTCACAAAAGATATTCTGCTTTATTTTTGCATGATAAAACTAATCAAGAATTTGAACTTATAATTTACAATGGCATCGCTGTTGGTTGATGTTTCACAAAGCGGGGATGTGTTCAAGTGAGTGGGGAACACAAAGTCTTGTGATTGGTTTTCATTAATCCAAATTCACAACAAGTGGTAAGACTTAAAGTGGATCCATATACTGGCAATCGTCCTTGGCTTGTGCATCGAATAAATAAATATCATTAATAATCAACAAGTAATGCTAAGGTATGATTACAATATGATCTCATGTTTGGATCTTTCTCATCAAAAACATATTTATTTTTTAGTTAGAATACAAATTTTGTAGGATTCTAGGATATACAATTTTGCAATTCATAGCTTTAGGGGGAGTTTATTCAAATCATTGAAAAAATTCATAAAAAATTTCTTCTATTTTCTTTTAGACTATCCGATGTGACTTACTAATTCTTTGTAAACACTATAATTAATTAACTGTTAATAAGTGACAAAGAGAAATTGGAATTGTGATGAGGCATCTAGTATGATCAAATGTGAAGCAAAAGATTTAGTTTTGATGATGTATCAACTAACGCAGGTGATAAGAGTGATGAAGATCTGTGTGTTGAAGATATCACTGCAGTCCTCAGCAAGTGAATCTTGAAAAAGAAAAACATAAGATGGAGAGAGAGAGAGAGAGAGAGAGAGAGAGAGAGAGATAGAGAATGAAATTAATATTGAGAGGGTGAAGTAGAAACAAAGAGACTCATGTATTTTCTGTGTAAAAATATAACAGCTACAACTGAAGGGAAGTATGTTGATAGCAAGGTTGTAGGGGAGTATGTTGATGCATATATGTTCCCCGATGCACAAAATGTTTGAGCATATACAACATCAAGGTTCAAGGGGGAGTATGTTAGTGCATTTTCTGTGTGAAAGCTGCATTTAATGTGTGAACCTGGCTTGTTGTATTTGAAATCATAGTCTGTATCCAAGAAGGTTTGGCTATGATTGATGGCTAAAAGGTTTGGTGCTCACATGGTTTAAGGTTTGCCAAACCTATAGGTTTGGCAAACCTTTTGGCAAACCTATTGGCAAACCTTTTGAAACCTATATATAGGTAGACTTGGAAGACTTGGAGATTTAGAGCTTACAATTCACACACACAAAGTCAAATTATCTCTCAAGTTCAAGACTTCTCTCTCAAGCTCAAGATCAAGACTCTCTTCATCTTTGTTTCTTTTGATCGTTCAAGTGTTGTATTTTCACGTTTATTGTTTGTAAACACTTGGATATCAATGAAGGATTCAGATTAATGATCTGTTACACTGTCATTGTTGATTCAAATCTAGTTGTAAACGAATTCCGCACGTTTATGATCGAATCGTAGAATTTCGTGATCGATTCTTCAAATCTACAATGCTCATGGCACATGACAGGAGAGTTAGGATTGCTGAAAGATTTCAGGGAGATAAAAGGATGTTATGTTAACTTTGCAGGTGACAAAGGTGGTCAGATTACCGGGAGTGGTAGTTTGACTAATGGTAAAGTTTCCTTTGACAATGTGAATTACTGCAAGGAGTTAACTAACAATCTTTTGAGTGTATCACATATTAGTGATAAAGGCTATCAGGTGTTGTTTGATGATAAGAAATGCTATGTGCTCAAACAAGGAATTAAGATTCCAGATGAGTGGATTTTAATGACTGCTGACAGGTGTAAAGATTTGTATGTTCTAGACATGGCTAATGCGGAGACGGTAAACAAGGTTGAGACATGTCTGGTGTCGAAGGCCACGGAGCAGGATACTCGGTCTTGGCCCAGACGAATGGGTCACATACACATCAGAAAGATGAATTATCTTGTACACAATCACTTGGTTGATGGTGTACCGGTTAAACATTTCAAATTACCTGATGTGTGTGTTTCCTGTAAAAAGGGTAAATAGAAAAGGAGGTCACATAAGTCCAAAACAGTGTTTTCTATTGATAAACCATTGGAACTACTTCACATGGATCTGTTTGGACCGATTAATGTGAAGAGTATCGGTGGTGAATCATATTGTTTTGTTGTGACCGATGATTTTTCTAGATTTTCATGGGTAATGTTCTTAAAGTTTAAATCTGAAACTTATGAAAATTTTGTTTTGTTGGTAAACAGGTTGGAGAATTTGTACAAGTTGAGGGTTAGGCGTGTTTGATCAGACAATAGGACAGAATTCAAGATCAGAACATAGAAGTATTTTGTGATTCAAAGGGCATTCAGCGGCAATTCAGTGCACCGTATGAACCACAGATGAACGATGTAGCTGAGAGAAAGAATCGTACATTGATCGAGTCTGCTAGAACTATGCTCGCTGATTCGAAACTGCCCATTACTTTTTTGAGTGAAGCCGTAGCGACCGCCTCTTTTACTCTCAATCAAGTGTTGATTGTCAAACGACATAATAAGACTTGCTATGAACTTCTTCAAAATCGAAAACCAAATTTGGAACACTTGGAACCTTTCGGTGCTCCTTGTACTATGCTTAAGAAAGATGCTAAATTCAACTGAAAGGTTGAAGAAGGTTTCTTTCTTGGGTACAGCTTACCCAACAAACGTGTGTTTAACAAACGCACGTGTGTTGTGGAACTTTGGTGTAACACCCCGACCGATGGCGGAAACGTCGGGATGCCACGAGGGATGTGTAGATTGTTCAAAAGCTCGTGGGCATCTAAATCAAATCATCATATATCATTCAATCAACCAAAATAAGTACACACAAAAATCATGTCTAACATTAATTAGTTACATCAATTACAAAAAGAATTAGCTATCTAACTAAATTCAATCCGCCAGAATTTCAGTTAATTAGCTAAGTCCAAGATCCTATATGACGACGTCCAAACGTTTGAGTTCTTCATCCTCAACCTACTTTGCTTCATTACCTGAAACATGTAGGAAATCAATTGTCAACTACAAAGTAGTTGGTGAGTAATCATAAGTTTTTATACTTAAAAGGTTTTATAAAATGAATTTAAGAGTTTAAGTTTAAAAATGGTTTTATAAAAGGTTTAGATAAAATGAGTATAAATGCTTATGATTTTCTGAGAAAATCCACAAGAATACCTGTATGAGATAATCCAACCAATTTCCAAACTCATCAATCAAACACATACACAAACACATAATCACATATTCAATCAGTCATAGTCAATCATAGATAATCATAGTCAATCATAGATAATCAAACCACAAAACCAATCAACCAATCTCAACATCAATATTCTCAAATACTATCTGTGACTATACATGGTCATTATGTAATTAACACAAGTTAAAAACATGATCCATGGAGTGGAAGCTATCCACGTGGCAATACATGAAACCAATGCAATTGACCAAGGTCAAAGGCAATGTTTCACGGAGTCGTGATAATCCAAGTGACAATACATGTAATCCTTGTCATGGACCGAAGTCAATGACAATGTTACACGAATATATGCATATAAGTGATAATCCATAAGTAATGATAATTCTAAAATGTGAATATCATAATGATAAACAGGTATTATCCTTATGTTATCAAAATAATATTTGAATTTGGTATACATGCTTCACCTCCGAGTTTTAAAACAAAACTGTATAAAGAAAGGGAGCTATGAGAACTCACCTGAATCCTTAGAATCGGTGTTCTTGTAATATGCGCGCTCGCGTAGATAACTCGGAAGCAATCAACGACCTGTATTTATAGTGTATTTGTGTTCATGAGTTTAAGTGTTTCATTGACCTTAGGTGTCCATACTTGTTTACTTTTAAACTCTCAAGTATTCATTAACTTAGTTATTTCAATCTAAGTTAAACTGTTATTCTTAAGGTTTTATTATTTATCATCCTAACAGGGTAATTAAATCCCATTAGTGGAAGTTATGTCTTGAAATACTATATGTTTTCTTGTTCATAGATACGATAAAGAGTAATATTTTGAATCAAACATGTATTCCCTCTTGCATGCATACCCAACTAATCAACCACCATACATTTTCATTTATAAGATTAAATCTTTATGTCTAAAAATCCATGATTAAGTTATTTGTATAAAAATATTGTCTATATATATGTATATAAACATCATCACACTTAGGTCTTTGGAGAGATACAAGGTGGCGGGTTAAACTGGTTATGCATGCATGATTATGGGTGACTACTCATGTTCTCTAGCTCCCCTAAACCCTAATCTACCATTCATGTTTTCACATCCCGTGAAAGCAGCGAACCTTTTGGCTAGGTTCGGCTCCTACATGGCCAAGGTTCGGCCTTTACTAGGTTATGTGTGCTAGGGTTCGGCTAGGTTAACTATTAGGTTCGTGGAAGGTTCGTTGGCCATGGTTTGGCCAACATGCAAAGGGTTCGGCCATCATGGTTCTAAGGTTCGCCTGCCCCTAAGGGTTCGGCTCAGCTGCAATTAGTTCAAGAGGAGAGGTTCGGCACATGGTAGGGTTCGGCCATCACATGGTTCAGCCACCACAAGGTTCGGCCACCACAAGGTTCGGCCACCTCCTATTCAGCCCCACCAAAGGTTCGTCGGCCCCCAGAAGGTTCGCTCGAGTATGTAGCAACCCAGTTGGAAGTAAGGTTCGGCCATGGGTATGCACAGGGTTCGGCTACTGCTGGTTCACGAACCAGCACCTCCTCATCATTATTCTTTCCCATTTCCAGCTACAGCTCTGTCCTAGGGTTGTCGTATGCTCTCCCAACCGTTTAACTAAGTGTTTCTAATCATTTAGTTCGGTTTTTGCATCAACAATTTGTAAGATTCGAAAGTTACTACAAAACCGTGAAAAACACGTCAGATTTACCTCGATTTATCGACTCAACGTGAGATTTTCTTGTACTTCCTTGTTCTCCTTGATTCCCCGGTCGTTTAGGCTCCGAGATCTCGCGATTTCGTCAAGAAACGAACGAGTTAGGCTAGAGAGAAGTTAGAGAGAGAGAATATGGACGTGGGTTTGTTCTAGAGAGAGAAATGAATGAGAAGGAATGAAGAAGATGAAGTAGGCTTCATCCTTTATACCTCGCGTGTTTCCCCGGTGCTCGGTCTCGTTTTTATCGCGATTAATAATTAACAAGTGCTCGGTTTTTATCCTCAACGTATTTAAAAACGCAAATCGTTTAAATAATTCTATTTCATTTCGAATAAAATGATTTTAATAAATATTGTTCAATAAAACGATTTTTGAATAAAGTTGTTTCGTAAAACTGTTTTTGTTCTATTTTCGTTAAATTATTTATTTAATTAACCATTTATTCGACTTAAGTTTTGGTTGTGATTCCTAATAAATATTTTAAATTTTCATTTATTAATTTAACATCGTTAGACGTTATTTTATTATCTCGTCGAAACTCGTTACTTACGTACAAATTCGTAAAGATCGTCACCTTTGCGAATTCAACGCTCGTACAATATTTCGATTTGACTTACTATTTATGGAATATCGTTTCAGAATATTATTCTTAATAATTATATTCGTGTGAATCGTCACCCACGCGAATACATTATTAAGTTAATATTTCCAAATTAATATTCGTGTTTAAATTGCATTCGTAATCTCACATCGCGTAATTGTTTTTCAATTACATTTCTTTATTTTTTTATAAACTTAATATTATCATTCCCAATCCAAAACCCACTAAACCCTAGTCACTGACACATCCATGATATACCGAAATATGCATATGTATAGGGCATATGCAGAGGTAGATCGCAACCTCCTCTACACCGTCCCACCACTATTTCGATAAACCATGACCATGTGTCCATGGCTATGTTTAGCAACCAAAACATACCCAACTCCTAGTTCCATCCTAATCCGACCCAAATCCATTCTCATTCCAAACCCATAGTCCATAATCAGTATAATGTAACTACGATAAACTCTCTGGTTCTGTTTAGTTGGGTTACAACTAAACTCCCCATGGTTTACGCGTATAATATGTTATAAACATGCATACCAGTAACAGTGATAATCATCCAATAATGTATTCATCATTAATAATAATAAATCTCAGATCGTAACAGTACAATCGTACGGATGTACAGATGTACGGACGACCGGAAGTACAGTGATGTTACAGTCTCCCCTAGTTAAAGGAATTTCGTCCCGAAATTCAACTTGGAGTGACCGTAGTAAATAAATGTGGGTACTTAAGCTTCATTTGATCTTCCCGCTCCCAAGTAAATTCTGGACCCCGCTTCAATTCCCAACGTACTTTGACAATTGGAATTCTACTGCGTTTGCGTTGTTTAACCTCACGATCCATTATCTCCACTGGTTTTTCAACAAAGTGCATGGTATCATCGATGTGAATATCATCGAGTGGCACTTGAAGATCCTGATCAGCTAAGCACTTTCTCAAATTGGACACCTGAAACGTCGGGTGCACGTTACTAAGTTCATTAGGAAGTTCTAACATGTAAGCAACCTTCCCGATCCTCGCAAGGATCTTAAAAGGGCCAACATAACGTGGAGCAAGTTTACTCTTCTTCCCAAATCGCACAACGCCCTTCCAAGGCGACACTTTAAGTAATACCATATCTCCCACTTCAAACTCTAAAGGTTTTCTTCGTTTATCCGTGTAGCTCTTCTGTCGACTGCGAGCAGCTAACAGATTGTCGCAGATCTGGCGGATCTTGTCAGTCGTTTCCTGAATAATCTCGAGACCCGTAATCTGCGAATCGCTGACTTCGGTCCAACAAATAGGTGACCGACATTTCCTGCCATAAAGTGCTTCTAACGGCGCCATACCAATGCTCGCGTGATAACTATTGTTATACGAAAATTCAACCAATGGTAGATGGCTATCCCAGTTGCCACCGAAATCGATGACACAAGCTCTCAACATGTCTTCCAATGTCTGAATCGTTCGCTCCGTCTGACCATCTGTTTGAGGATGATAAGCGGTTCTAAGATCCAGTCTTGTTCCAAATGCTTCATGAAGTGATTCCCAAAATCGTGCCGTGAAACGAGCATCACGGTCCGATATTATACTTAAGGGAATACCATGTCGGCTAATGATCTCATCAATGCAAATACGCACTAAATTTCGCACAGGGTATGTTTCGCGTATTGGTAAGAAATGAGCCGACTTGGTCAATCTATCCACAATCACCCAGATACTATCTTTACCGTTTGCGGTTTGTGGGAGTTTAGTAATAAAATCCACGGAGATATTCTCCCACTTCCACATCGGTATCTATGGTTGTAATAACAATCCTGAAGCTCGCTGGTGTTCTGCCTTGACCTTTGCACAGTTAAGGCACTTAGACACATACTCAGCAATGTCCTTCTTCATTCCAGGCCACCAGTACACGCACCGAAGGTCTTGATACATCTTATCAGTACCCGGATGGATTGAATAACGAGACTTATGGGCTTCATCCATAATCACCATTCTAAGATCACCCCTGTTCGGTATCCACAACCGATTCTAATAATACATTAATCCATCATCTTTAGTTTCCAATAAAATTTCAGCCTCGCAAGACATCACATTTTTCAAGTCATCTTGAGCTAATGAGTGTTGTTGGGCCGTGAGAACATCATTACGGAGACTAGAGTGCACTCGAACACTATGGATCTGAACTTGACTCTTGCGACTAAGCGCATCTGCTACTACATTCGCTTTACCAGGATGGTAGCGAATTTCACAGTCATAATCGTTTAATAGTTCAACCCATCTCCGTTGTCTCATATTAAGCTCTTTCTGATTAAGAATGTGTTGTAAGCTTTTATGATCAGTGAACACTACAAACTTAGTGCCATAAAGATAATGTCTCCATATCTTCAAGGCAAACACGACTGCACCAAGTTCTAAGTCGTGTGTAGTGTAGTTCTTCTCGTGAATTTTCAATTTTCTTGATACATAAGCCACAACCTTTCCCCATTGCATGAGAACACATCCGAGACCTAGGTTGGATGCATCACAATAGACTACAAAATCATCATTTCCATCAGGCAGTGTCAAGACAGGAGCATCACAGAGTTTCTGCTTCAAAGTCCGAAATGCCTCTTCTTGCTTTGATCCCCACTCGTATGGCTTATTCTTCTGTGTCAAAGAAGTGAGAGGGACATCAATTCTGGAGAAATTCGAAATGAACCGCCGATAGTACCCGGCAAGTCTAAGAAACGATCGAATCTCCGTGGGTGTCTTCGGTGTACTCCAAATATTCACCGCGTCAATCTTTGCTGGATCCACGTGAACACCATTTTCATTTACTATGTGTCCCAAGAATTGAACTTCCTTAAGCCAAAATTCACATTTACGGAATTTAGCATACAGTTGCTCTTTTCTTAGGATCTCCAAAACCAACTTAAGGTGTTTCTCGTGCTCTTCCTTGGTCTTTGAGTATATCAAGATATCGTCAATGAACACAATTACGAACTTGTCCAAGTATGGCCTGCAAACACGGTTCATGAGATCCATGAAAACCGCAGGTGCATTGGTAAGGCCGAAAGGCATTACCAGAAATTCATAATGGCCATATCTTGTTCTGAAAGCAGTCTTGGGAATATCATCATCATGTACGCGAAGCTGATGATACCCAGACCTAAGATCGATCTTTGAAAACCATGCCGAGCCTTGAAGCTGATCGAAGAGATCATCGATGCGTGGCAGTGGGTATCGATTCTTGATTGTGATCTTGTTCAATTCGCGATAATCGATGCACATTCGGAATGACCCATCCTTCTTCTTGACAAACAGGACCAGTGCACCCCATGGTGAATGGCTCGGGCGAATAAATCCTTTATCGGTCAGCTCTTGTAGCTGACTCGCCAATTCTTGCAACTCCAAAGGCGCAAGTCTGTAGGGAGCTTTGGCGACTGGGTTCGCACCAGGTACTAAGTCAATTCGAAACTTTACTAGACGTTCTGGTGGAACACCCGGCAAATCATCAGGAAATACTTCTGGAAAATCTCTGATCACAGGAACATCTTCAACTTTCTTTCCTTTCTCGTCTTTCTTCACAATGTGTGCTAAGAATGCTATACATTTCTTCCCAAGGTACTTGTGTGCTTTAGTGCAAGACATCAGCTTAAGACCTTTACTAGAAGTTTCTCCAAAAATTCTTAAGATTTCACCCGAAGGCAAAGGAATACGAATGTATTTCTCATGACATATAATCTCCGCTTTGTGGGTGGCTAACCAATCCATTCCTATGATAACATCAAAGCTACCAAGATGCATAGGTATAAGATCAATCAGGAAAACGTGATCATTTAAGTTCACAGTACATCCGATAATAACAGTGTCAATATCAATAGTGTTTCTGTCAGCCACCTCCACGTTAAACGGTTTATCTAAGTATGTACGTGTTCTACCAAGAAAGCATTCAAAATCATATGAAACGAAACTCCTATCGGCACCAGAATCAAGTAAGACAGATGCATAAGAGTTGTTGATCAGAAATGTACAGTTGACCACGTCCTGGTTGGCTTGAGCAGCTGGAGCATTTAGTTGGAACGCCCGGCCTCTTGCCACCATCTGATTATTTCCAGTCAACTTTGGGCATTGGTTTCTGAAGTGACCCACTTCACCACACTCGTAACAGGCTCTTGCCTGTGCTTGAAGTACCTGGCGAATGGGTATAGCTGGAATAGGTTGTGCTTGAGGAGCTGGCAGTGCAAGCGGTGCATGTTTCATCCTTTGTGCTTGCGGCGCACTCCGGTAAACATTAGCAAAATGGCCATACTTGCCACAGTTGTTGCAGACGCGACAAGGCAAGTTTGGCATGTGATGATATCTGCAAGTATTACATTGGGGAGTATTCCCAGTGTAATTTCTAGCAATGGTGTTGTTGGATGATTGCTGTGCAGACTTTGCAGCAGGAGCAGTGACCATGAAGTTTCAGGTCTTTCTCTTCTTGTTGTTGCTTTTAGACGAGCTGCCTTGTTCAGTCTTGACTTCAGTTGAAGTATCCTTGGCAACTTTGGTGTCGGTCTTCTTGAATCCCTTTCGTGTGAGTGTTCCAGCCTTCACATGGTTGTCGGTGAGTGTAGCAGATAAACGGATAGCAGCCTCAAGTGTTTTGGGGTTGCTCCCATAGACGGTGTCTTGAATCTGCATAGGCAATCCGCCTATATACTTCTCAATGGCTCTCTCCAGTGGTGTAACAAGATGAGGCACCAGCAGACTATACTCATGGAACTGAGTATTGTAGATAACATTCTCCCCACTGTCTTGCTTGAGTTCCTAGAATTCCGTCTCAAGCTTCCTCATTTCGCTGCGAGGACAAAATTCAGTGGTCATCAGGTCCTTAACCTCTTTCCATGTCAGGGCTAGGGCAGCATCCACTCCCCTAGTTCGCTTTTCGCCGTTCCACCAAGTCAGTGCTCTCTTTTGGAAAACACTGGTGGCATAGCGCGCCTTCAAATTTTCTAGGCAGTCACTGTTGATGAAAGTGTTTTCCATGCTCTGAAACCACTGCAGCAGACCAGTGGCTGTTTCAGATCCCGTAAACTTCAGTGGATTACAGGAGTTGAAGTGTTTAAACGTGCAAACTGGGGGGTTTGCACCACCTCGGTTCTGATTGATGTTCTGATTGGCTTGAGTCAGTTGATTAACCAATCCAGAAATAAGGTTTGCTAACTCTTGTATGCCGGAGTTGGCATTACCGTTAGCATCCTCTGAGTTCTTATCGTCTCCGTTGTGACGGCGTCGCGGCATGTTTCTGAGGAAATTAGAAAATGTTACTACCGTTTACAACGTAATTCATACAAACAATGGTCAAATGAGTTAATTTGGACAGTTAAGATTACATATAGAAACTATATTTCTCTCCTATCTGTCATTAAACTCATAAAAATTTTAAATTTCCTAAAATTTTACTAAGTGTCCTAGTTGGTCATAACTAATATTAACTAACTATTCCTAAGTTCCATACATTCCCCACCCTATACCAACACTGACAACCTCCCGATGCAATGCAACAAGCTTATATATATAGGGCATATGCAGAGGTAGATCGCAATCTCCCCTACACCGTCCCATCACCGTTTCATTGCACCACGATTATGCCCTTGTTAGCATTTAGAGTGTATCATGTATCTTACCATAGTCTCACTTCACAAACCTTATCCTAGATAGGATAATTTTGAGTGAAGTGGTCTCTAGTTCCCTTGGACAATTAGGTTCGTCTAATGTATAAGTTCACCTGACATGTAGGTTTACCTATTTCTAAGTTCACCTAATGTCTAAGTTCACCTGACATTAAAGTTTCCCCTAATGTCTAAGTTCACTAAATTCCATACCAAATCTTAATGTCCGTAATCACCAATAAGGGTTCATATCATCACTGAGTACTCTTATTGTCACTAAGTGTTCATATCCTCCCTATAAGTTATTCTCATCAAGCGTCCATACCATCACTAAGTGTTAGTATCATCACTATGCGTTTATATTATCACCAAGTGTCTATATCATCACCCAAGTCCATATTCCATCACTAATTGCTCATATCGTTCGTTAATCCTATGCACCCACGTGTCCAATCAGTGTGTCTGTTAATGATTTTTTTTTATGTGTTTATCAAATGTGATCATCCAAAGTGTCAATCCCATTTCCTCACCCTTAACCAACATACCATCAACAATCCATCAATCATATCCTCACAACAATTATTAGTAATTTCCTAATAATATCCTATGTTCCTGACACTAACAGCCCCCAATATACTACAAATGGTATATGTATAGGGCATATGCAAGGGTAGATCGCAACCTCCCTTACACCGTCCCACCACCTTTGTAGTACACCACGAGTGTGTCCTTGTCTGGAGATCAAGAGATCTAGCAGATAATTCGTATAGCAGATAATTTCCTAAGCAGTTAAGTTCTTAAGCAGATAAGTGTCCCAAACGGGTAGTTCCCTTATTCCTCAATACTCACATCCACCCAATGTACTGTAAATGGTATATATAGAGCATATGATAAGGGTAGGTCGCAACCGCCCAAACCACCGTCCCACCACCTTTACAATACACCACGAGTATGTCCTTATCGAGTCATTAGGGCACAAGTAGCAAACAATTAATAATCAGCATATATAATCAGATGTATAACAGGAGTTCAGTTAACATGTAATAAACACATAAGCATGAAATCCTGAATATACTAACTAGTGTATAAATTTCTTCGTAGTAGGGTATCCTACGGTTATAGACTAGTTCAACCATTTCTAGTAACCTAATTCCCCATAACCCAGGCTTTGATACCAATCTGTAACACCCCGACCGATGGCGGAAACGTCGGGATGCCACGAGGGATGTGTAGATTGTTCAAAAGCTCGTGGGCATCTAAATCAAAGCATCATATATCATTCAATCAACCAAAATAAGTACACACAAAAATCATGTCTAACATGAATTAGTTACATCAATTACAAAAAGAATTAGCTATCTAACTAAATTCAATTCGCCAGAATTTCAGTTAATTAGCTAAGTCCAATATCCTATATTATGACGTCCAAAAGTTTGAGTTCTTCATCCTCAACCTACTTTGCTTCATTACCTGAAACATGTAGGAAATCAAGTGTCAACTACAAAGTAGTTGTTGAGTAATCATAAGTTTTTATACTCAAAAGGTTTTATAAAATGAATTTAAGAGTTTAAGTTTAAAAATGGTTTTATAAAAGGTTTAGACAAAATGAGTATAAATGCTTATGATTTTCTGAGAAAATCCACAAGAATACCTGTATGAGATAATCCTACCAATTTCCAAACTCATCAATCAAACACATACACAAACACATAATCACATATCCAATCAGTCATAGTCAATCATAGATAATCATAGTCAATCATAGATAATCAAACCATAAAACCAATCAACCAATCTCAACATCAATATTCTCAAATAGTATCTGTGACTATACATGGTCATTATGTAATTAACACAAGTTAAAAACATGATCCATAGAGTGGAAGCTATCGACGTGGCAATACATGAAACCAATGCAATTGACCAAGGTCAAAGGCAATGTTTCACGGAGTCGTGATAATCTAAGTGACAATACATGTAATCCTTGTCATGGACCGAAGTCAATGACAATGTTACATGAATATATGCATATAAGTGATAATCCATAAGTAATGATAACTCTAAAATGTGAATATCATAATGATAAACATGTATTATCCTTGTGTTATCAAAATAATATTTGAATTTGGTATACATGCTTCACCTCCGAGTTTTAAAACAAAACAGTTGAAAGAAAGGGAGGTTATGAGAACTCACCTGAATCCTTAGAATCGGTGTTCTTGTAATATGCGCGCTCGCGTAGATAACTCGGAAGCAACTCAACGACCTGTATTTATAGGGTATTTGTGTTCATGAGTTTAAGTGTTTCATTGACCTTAGGTGTCCATACTTGTTTACTTTTAAACTCTCAAGTATTCATTAACTTAGTTATTTCAATCTAAGTTAAACTGTTATTCTTAAGGTTTTATTATTTATCATCCTAACAGGGTAATTAAATCCCATTAGTGGTAGTTATGTCTTGAAATACTATATGTTTTCTTGTGCATAGATACGATAAAGAGTAATATTTTGAATCAAACATGTATTCCCTCTTGCATGCATACCCAACTAATCAACCACCATACATTTTCATTTATAAGATTAAATCTTTATGTTTAAAAATTCATGATTAAGTTATTTGTATAAAAATATTGTCTATATATATGTATATAAACATCATCACACTTAGGTCTTTAGAGAGATACAAGGTGGCGGGTTAAACTGGTTATGCATGCATGATTATGGGTGACTACTCATGTTCTCTAGCTCCCCTGATACCTAATCTACCATTTGTGTTTTCACATCCCGTGAAAGCAGCGAACTTTTTGGCTAGGATCGGCTCCTACATGGCCAAGGTTCGGCCTTTACTAGGTTATGTGTGCTAGGGTTCGGCTAGGTTAACTATTAGGTTCGTGGAAGGTTCGTTGGCCATGGTTTGGCCAACATGCAAAGGGTTCGGCCATCATGGTTCTAAGGTTCGCCTGCCCCTAAGGGTTCGGCTCAGCTGCAATTAGTTCAAGAGGAGAGGTTCGGCACATGGTTTGGTTCGGCCACCTCCTATTCAGCCCCACCAAAGGTTCGTCGGCCCCTAGAAGGTTCGCTCGAGTATGTAGCAACCCAGTTGGAAGAAAGGTCCGGCCATGGGTATGCACAGGGTTCGGCTACCTGCTGGTTCACGAACCAGCACCTCCTCATCATTATTCTTTCCCATTTCCAGCTACAGCTCTGTCCTAGGGTTGTCATATGCTCTCCCAACCGTTTAACTAAGTGTTTCTAATCATTTAGTTCGGTTTTTGCATCAACCATTTGTAAGATTCGAAAGTTACTACAAAACCGTGAAAAACACTTCAGATTTACCTCGATTTATCGACTCAACGTGAGATTTTCTTGTACTTCCTTATTCTCCTTGATTCCCCGGTCCTTTAGGCTCCGAGATCTCGCGATTTCGTCAAGAAACGAACGAGTTAGGCTAGAGAGAAGTTAGAGAGAGAGAATATTGTAGAGCCCGCTAAACGATGAAGACTGACAAAGTCAGCCCGGAAGAGTCAAAGCTCAAGTTTTGGTTAATTTTCGTGTACAGCATTTCGAGTACACGAAGTAATCGTGTACTCGAACCTCTTGTATTTAAATTTCGTGTACTCATAGACCTAGTATAAATAGACGTATTTTTGTACAGGTTGTAACACGAATCCCGAGGTGTGCTCTCTAGACGTATTGAGGCACATTTTCGTGTACTTCTTGAATACAATCAAAGTTTTGATCTTTCTTGTTGTTCTTGCTTCTTCTTTAACTCTATTATGGATTCCGCACACTATAGAGTTGTTTGATGATGTTTGGAAACATAAAGCTTGGATCTTGATCAGTTACAGGACCTACAAGTGGTATCAGAGCTGGAATGCTCTTTTCATCATCAAGGTGACAACTTTTCTAAGCAAGTTTGCTGCTTTATCATTCTTCTCTACTCCTACTAGCTACTATATAAATTTGGGACTCTGAATCTTAAGAAATAATTTTATAGAATTTTTCTTAAGTATTTTCGAGTTCAAAATTTTTAGAGTTCAGCTATTTCGAGTATAGGCAGAGTGTTCGAAGATCAGTTAGAGTTCGAATACAGAAAAGTTTCGAGTACAACATCAATTTCGACTACAGGTTGAGTTTCGAGTACACGACTCTTCGAATACAACATACACTTCGAATACACATTTTCGTGTACACGATTTCGAGTACATCCAGGATTTCGAGTGTAGACCGATTTGTTCACTTCGGGCAGCTTTATTGACTTTTATCTACAGGGAAATACAGGGAGTTCTTGTACAGCACTTAGAAATTTTTCAGATTCATAATGGCTTCAAAGAATCTGACAAACTTGTCTAATTTGCTCAATTTAGACAATGAGATCGGCATCGGAACAAAGCCACCAAGGCTCGTGTCGGGAGATAACTTCCAAGACTGGAAATTTCGATTTCAGTCATTTATCAAGTATACCGATCCCAAGCTTTGGAGATCAATTGAAGAGGGTCCCTTTGTACCTTCATACCAAAGTGAGCTAAATGGTCTTCTCGTTCCAAAGGATCCAGAACTGTATACAGACAATGACATACTCATGATGGAGAAGGATGAAAAGGCATACGCCTCGATCACAATGGCTTTGTCAACAGATGTTGCTCACGGATTCAAGGAACACAAGACTGCTAAGGAACTCTGGAATGCCTTAGTTGAAAGATTTGAAGGAAATGAGGACATGCGAGAGAGTCGGAAGGATATGCTCAGACAAAGGTTCTACATGTTTAATCATATCAAGGGAGAGTCTCTAGAAGCACAACTCAACAGATTCACACATCTGATGACTGAGATGACCAGTTCTGGGATTGAAATGACTAAGGGAGAGGTGAACAAGAAGCTGCTGAATTCACTACCTTACACTTGGAACTCTAATTGTACAACTATCAAAAGGACCAAGGACATGTACAAGACTTCTTTAAGTGAGCTGATCTCAATTATCAACTCATATGACATGGATGATAAGCAGAGAGCACTGAATCATGCCAGCTCAATGGGCATTGTACCTACTTCTGAAAACTCTGCTCTTCTGTCAGCAATCAATCTTCAATCTCAAGGAATGCAGCATTATCAGCCTTCTTCATCTCATGGAGTTCCTTTTGAGACTTCCTTCCTGTCATCTGGACAAGCTGGATCTGTGCCTAAAGTCAATCCAGAAAGTGAAGAGAATCTGCTACTATTTAAGGGATTCATGAATAGCTACAATGCTTTTATTGCTGGAGAATTGGCACCTTCAAATCTCACTCAAGACAATCTAGAGCAGATTAACCCAGCTGATGTTGAAGAAATGGATATCTCATGGCAAATTGCAATGGCTGTGTTCAGAGCAAAGAAGTTTATCAAGAGATATGGAAGAAACAGCTTTGGAAACGCTCCGGGAAAGAAGCTTGGCTTTGATAAGTCAAAATTGAGATGTTACAACTGTGACTAACCGGGTCACTTTGCCAGGGAATGTAAGCAGCCAAAGGTAGCTAAGGAAGGAGGAGAAAAGAAGCCTGAAGAGAAGTCAGGGAATGCAGCTGCAGGAGGGAACGCTAGCACGTCCAAAGCATTGGTGACTCAGGAGACTGACTCCTATGATTGGAGTGATCAGGTGTAGGAACTGGTGCTGACTCTGAGTCATGCATTCATGGCCGAGGTGGACGACAAACAGAAGGAGGTAACTGAAAATCTTTGCTCTACCTCATGCATAAATAAAGTATTTAAGTACAGGTCACACAATGAACCTTTAATCAAAGAATTAAACAAACTTAAATACTTTAACTCAGAATATCTTAAAAATGAAGGAATTTTTAAAAGGAAACTTGAAGCCGAGGGTCGGGATGTGGCAAGGCTAAAGGAACTCTTAAGTGACAAAGAGTCCAACTATCGAGACGCTTGACGCAAAATCGATGAACTCACGTTAGAGTTGGACCAAGTCAAAACTCAGCTTTCTAAAACTTCAGTAAAATGTGAACAATTTGATTATTCAAGCAATGTTTTAGAAAACATGGTAAGCATACAATTCAAGAGGGATAATAAGGGTCTTGGTTTTAAAGAGTGTGCACCACCCTTTAACCATAATTACTCATGCATGCCAAGGATCAACACATCTGTTGATGACTTGGAATTGGATTCTAGTCGTGCTTGTGATTTCCCCACCAAACCGGTTATGCTCACAGCTGACCCTGTTATGACTAATGATTCTAAGGTTTGTGCAGAAAAACTAAGTGTTGCAGGTTTAGAGGAGAAGAAGGTAGAAAGAAGTGCTGGGAGGAGCACAGATTGTTCAACATCTACAAGACAATCATCTTTTGTTCCAAAAACTGATTTTGTTGGAAAATTTGACGAAATTGACATTAATCTTAATGATATGTTGAGACATTTTCAAAAAACATTTGATATAAAATCAACCTTCTCTCCTTTGACAGCACAAAATGCACCGGCTCATTCCACAGTTACTAAAGAGGAATGTTCACAGTTGAACCCTAACTGTGAACCTTATATTCCAACTGGGTCATTGGAACAAATTTCTTCAAACTCATCCTCTAGTCAAAGTAACTGTGATGTAAAGCCCTTTGATCCAATTGAATTTCACCAAAAGGTCTGCTGTTATGCATGTGGGAAACCAGGCCACATTGCTAGACATTGTTTGCACCGACCTACTGAATTCTTCTATGGAAAGAATCAGAAGGTCATACCTAAGGCTAAACCGGTTAACAAACATGTGAGGACTGTACCATCCTCCAAGTCTAAGGCAACCTCTCAAAAGGGGACTCAGACTCAGACTCCTTCCACTGCAAAAAGACATAAGAAATCAAACAAAACACAATCTGGTTTTCATAAGCAAACTCCAAGGATTTTCAAAACTAAGATAAAACCAGTTGACCAGGGCAGTGGAAGCATCACAAAACATATTAAGCTCAATTCAGAAAGACCCAAACCCAAACCCAAGGATAGAGTTTCTTCTATTACCAAAGTACCTAAATATGTTATGATTTGGGTACCTGTTTCTCATTAATTGAATGTGTACTATGCAGGGAAAGCCAAGCAAGCTTAAACATGTTTGGTATGTAGATAGTGGTTGTTCCCGGCATATGACTGGGGATTTCTCTCAGTTGCATGAAGTTACACCATTCAATGGAGGCTATGTGTCATTTGCTGGAGACAATGGAGGAAGGATAAGCATGAAGGGCACGGTCACAAATGGAACTCTTAGTTTTGAAGATGTGTACTATGTTGAAGAGCTCAATCACAGTCTTCTGAGTGTTTCTCAAATCTGTGATAAGAGTTTTTCCACACACTTCACAAACAAAGAATGTCTTATTCTGAAGCCTGGCTTTGTAGTGCCTGAGAAGTGGATTCTGATGAGAACTCCAAGGATAAACAATGCATATATTATTAATATGAACTCAGATTCATTTACAGAGAACACTTGTTTTTTCTCAAAGGCGTCGGAGCATGATTGTCTGTTATGGCATCGGCGACTGGGTCATGTAAACCTAAAGAATCTGAACAGACTCGCCAAGGGAGATCACGTCATTGGTCTACCTTCTAAAGATTTCTCCACTATTGAGAAATGTATCTCTTGTGCCAAAGGGAAACAACACAAGAGATCTCACAAGCCTAAATTGTTCACTTCTATCTTTTCAGTTCTTCAACTTCTTCATATGGATCTCTTCGGACCGGTTAACGTAATGAGTATTGGGAAAAAGTCATACTGTCTCGTTGTGACAAATGATTATTCCAGATTCACTTGGGTGTTCTTTCTGGCCAAGAAAGATGAAGCTCCAGAGATTTTGAAGAAGTTCATTACCTTGATTGAAAATCAGAAGAATCTAAAGGTCAAGGTGATTAGAACTGATAATGGAACTGAATTTAGAAATCAGACTCTTATAGATTTCTGTGATGAAAAAGGGATAGCTAGGCAATACAGTGCAGCTAGAACACCTCAGCAAAATGGAGTTGCTGAAAGGAGAAACAGAACGCTTATAGAAGCTGCACGAACAATGTTGTCAGAATCAAAGCTACCAATCTTTTTCTGGGCTGAAGCAGTTAACACTGCGTGCTATGTTCAAAATAGAGCACTTCTGAACAAGCGTCATCAGAAGACTCCCTACGAGATTCTATTCAATCAGAAGCCCAAAGTTGGACACTTCAAGTCATTTGGATGTCCTTGCACTCTTCTTCATACAGAGCCTAACCATAAGTTTGATGATAAGGCAGATGAGTGTTACTTCGTGGGCTACTCGTCTGAAAGGGCAGCATACAGAGTTTAAAACAAGAAAACTCGGATGATTGTGGAATCATACTACATAGATTGGCAAGAAATGAACTCGACTGATGCTGGTTCTGGTCCAAACTGGCTATTTGAGTATGACTCCACTTTTAAGCCCTTCAGCACTCCATCTGATAATGCAGGAGCATCTGAGCAAGTCGATGATTTCTACAAAAGTGATGATGTGGACTATAGAGTTGACTATGTTCCATGTGATCCTAATCTTTTGACAGTTGATCCTCCTGGCATGTACAATCGTGACCCTCCAGCTCAGCCGACCCCAGTACAATAAGTTCTCCCATCAGAACCAGACACTTCTCAGTCTGTTCAACCACTTCCAGAAGCTGATCAAATCTCATCTTCCTCCCACCAGACCTTTGATAATCCATTGTTCTCAGATAACATTCCTGAGGAACATTGTGTGGATCAAGGAACTGAGTCAAGTGAAAATGCTAATACCGACAACATTTCTTCCTCAAGTTTAGATCAAGTGAATAATCTCAGCAACTTGCTAGACAATCTAGCTGTGGAAGAAGTGCCAACACTCAGTATAAACAAAAATCATCCAGTTGAAAATATTATTGGACCTCTCTCAGAAGGTGTTCTCACTCGAAGCAAAACCATTACAGCTTAGAACCTCTTGCCTGAAGAGACGACTACCAGAAGTCAATCAAGTCAAATTAATTCATGTTTATATTCTTGTTTTATTTCACAGGTTGAACCCAAGAATGTCAAAATGGCTCTCAAGGAGTCCAGCTGGGTTGAGGCAATGCAAGAAGAGCTGATGCAGTTTCAAAAGCTCAAGGTTTGGAATCTGGTTCCTCTCCCCAAAGGAAAATTGCCTATAGGAACCAGATGGGTTTCAGAAACAAGAGAGATGATTCTGGTGTCATTATCAGAAACAAAGCCAGACTGGTTGTTCAAGGATTTTATCAGCAGGAGGGGATAGATTATGAAGAAGTCTTTGCTCCGGTTGCGAGACTTGAGGCCATACGAATTTTCTTGGCCTATGCTTCATATATGAACTTCATTGTATATCAGATGGATGTGAAGACTGCATTTCTATATGGGAAGGTTAAAGAAGAAATCTATGTCTGTCAACCACCTGGTTTTGAAGATTCTCAGTATCCAGAGCATGTCTACAAGTTAGACAAAGCTCTTTACGTCCTTCATCAAGCACCACGAGCATGGTATGCTACGCTTACTGATCACCTGCTCGCAAATGGATATACTCGTGGAGCTATTGATCAGACTTTGTTCGTTCGCAAAGATAAGAATGATTTAATTCTCGTTCAAATCTATGTGGATGACATCATATTTGGCTCCACCAGCTCAGCGTTGTGCAAGGAATTTGAAGGGGTGATGAAAAAGAAATTTGAAATGAGTGCGATGGGCGAAATGACCTTCTTTCTGGATCTGCAGGTGAAGCAAGATTCTAAGGGCGTGCTAATTCATCAAGGAAAATATGTCACGGACATTTTGAACAAGTTCTAAATGATGGAGTCAAAACCGGCATCCACTCCTATGGCTGCTCGTCCTATCCTGACTTCGGATTCGGAAGGTGAAGATGTTGATCAGCACCTCTATCGCTCGATGATTGGCTCTCTGATGTATCTAACTGCTAGTCGTCCAGACATTATGTTCTCTGTATGTAAGTGTGCCAGATATCAGGCAAATCCAAAGGCATCTCACCTCATAGCTGTCAATAGAATCTTTCAGTACCTAGTCGGGAAGCCTAAACTCGGTCTTTGGTACCCAAAGAACTCTGAGTTTCAATTATTTGCATACTCAGACAGTGACTTTGGTGGATGTAACCTGGATAGGAAGTCAACCACTGGTGGGTGTCAGTACCTGGGAGATCGCCTTGTCTCATGGCAATGCAAGAAACAAACGACTGTATCTACTTCGACTGCTGAACCTGAGTATGTTGCTGCCTCCAGTTGCTGTTCTCAGGTTATATGGATGCAACAACAGCTCCTCGATTACGGTTTGAATTTTCTTGACTCTCCTATTTTTTGTGACAATGAAGCAGCCCTACAGATCGTCAAGAATCCGGTACAACACTCCAAAACTAAACATATTGATATCCGGATTCATTTCATCCGTGACTGTTTCGAACGAAAGCTGATCCATCTTGAAAAGGTCCATACTGATGACAATCTAGTGGACCTTTTCACAAAACCGTTCGATACAGCACGCTTCCATCACTTGCTTCCCTCTCTCAAATTAATAAGCTTTAATTAAAAGCATTTTTGTAAATACATTAAAATTTGTGTCTTACTCAGTTCACAAATTTAGAGGGAGAAAATTTACAAAACAATTTACAAAACAACAAAAAGATTTTTCATTCTTTGAGTCAAAATTTACAAAACAACAAAAAGATTTTCGGTCTTTGAGTCAGAGTAAGATAATCTATAAGTTTAGGGGGAGTTAGGTTTTTCAAAGAAAATCCTAAGAAAATGAGATTCTGCTTCGTGTTATTCAAAGAAAATTACAAAAACATTTTTAACTTTTAACTTTATAAAAACTTAAGAAAATACAAAAAGATTTTATTTGGACAAGCAAAGTGAATCGATCAAATTGGGAAGTGAAATAATCTCTAAGGATCAAAATTTCACTGCCTTAAATTAAAACTCTGAATGAATAACAACCGTGAATACTATTCTATAACCAAAAGATTGAAATAAGTTTTTCAAAGTTTACTTGATCAAAACAAAATTACTTAAAAATTACATAAGTAAGAAACTATGATCATTAGATAACTAGAAATGTGTGACAACTATTTGACTTCTTGTTAAATTCTAGAATCAAAACAAGATTGTGTTTCAATAAACTTGAGATTGTATTTTTGAAAAACTCGGGTATTTCCTATGTTTTGTGCAAATAAAGAGCGGGAAATACTTACTGAAGCATCCTATGTTTTGCGTAAGCAAAGATCTGGATGTGTGAAGTTAAGGCCAATGTGTCTGCAGATCAGTAAATAAAAGATGCCAATGAGCACAAGATGAGAGAACCCTTTCTTGTTCTTGATTCTAATCTGATGAGATCTGTTCTTTTCTTTTGTTACCTTTAAACTCTGTCAAAAATAATTTTAAGTTCGTTGAAACACAGTCAAAGTTTGAAACCAAGAAGTTAACAAGATTGATAGGTTGCACATTAATCTAGTTGGTATTATCTAGTTGAACATAAGTTTTCTATAAATAATTTTCATAAAAACTCGATCAAATAAATTATCTTCATGAAATAACGAATGGAGATCATTTGGTAAGGAAAAGTTATTTAAAGGTTGTGTTTCATTAAGAAACTTAACTAAGATAGTTAAATTTTGATAACAGATTTGATCCCACAAATTTGAAACGACTAAACTTTAAAACTTGTTCAAAGTTTATTTTATTTTATTTTATTTTATTTTATTTTATTTTATTTTATTTTATTTATTTTATTTTATTTTATTTTATTTTATTTTATTTTATTTTAGGAAAGTTAGAATTTTTACTCGAGATAAGAAAATTAAATTTAATTAAAGGGGTGCATATTCGAAATCGAGTATACGAAAATGAGTACACGAAAAGGAGTACACGAAGTCAACCTCTATAAATATCCCAAGGATGTTGATTTTGTGTACCACAATTTCGTATACTCATTTTCAGATTTCGTTTACTCTCTGAGGCGATTTTCCTTTCTAGACTTGATTTAAAAAATTCTACTCCGGCTATCTTATAGATCATCACTAGGCGACTCTAGGTATAGATTTTTGTTAAATTTTAACCGCGCATTTGAAAGTTATGGACAAAAATAAATTTCGTGTACGCAAATTTCGTATACAGTTTGTTTTTGGTCAAATTGACCAAGAAATACTTGAAATTGGAAGGCAATTCTTAAATGTCTTGATCGCCTCACAATTTCGAGTATATTGAACCAGATTAGAAATTCTAAGGAGCCAAAATGTTAAACTTTTCTAAGAATTTTGAGTACACGAAAATACAAAACTTCGTGTACAAAGTCGACTTCGTATACTCAACATACTTCGTGTACAAGACAGATTTCGTGTACTCAAGACTTGGATATGTTCTTTCATTTTACTTCGTGTACTCCAGTTGTTCCGAGTAGAAACCTTCAACACTTAGAAAATTTTACAATTTTTCGTGTATAACTACTGTTTCGTGTACTCTTCATATTAAACTAACTTAATCGATTTCTGTTTCAGATGGCTGACTTAAGATTTGTGCATGATCCCAATATGACCGCATTCCTTGGGGAACCGCCAGCTAAGCACTCCGAGTTCAAAAACATGATTGAAGGCCTGATATTGTCTCCAGTCAACTATGCTATTATGGAGTATCCCCTGATCATTACCTCGTTTATTCGAGACTTCTGGAGCACTGTAGAGGAGAGTATCGATGCGGACGGAAACGTAAGTATAGTTGGAAAGATCCAGGGTCACTCCATCATCATTTCAGAGCAAATCATTAGAGATTGTCTGCAGTTCGGAGACAAAGAGTTTGACCCTGTTGAACTAGACCAAAATCTGGTAAACAGAACTGTTTATCAGATGGGACATGAAGGACCTTACCCACCCACTGAGAAGAAACTACTGCATCCGTACTGGAGATATCTAGCCCACGTGGTGACACAGTGTCTTTCTGGACGAAAGGGTGGATATGATGTGCTGAATCAGACTCTCAGCTCCTGTATGGTGGCTTTGGCACTTGGAGAGGATTTCAACTTCTCAAAGATGATCTTTCTGGATATGCACGCAAACATCAAAGGAAGGAGGAAAGAAAGATTTTTAGCCTTTCCCAGATTCATCGAGATCATCATAGACAAAAGACATCCGAACCTGCAACGCACATTCGGTTCACTGGAAGTCAAAAGTATGCGAGATGATATCTTCGGATATATGAAGATGAGCAAATGCGGAAAGAAACAATACACTGGTCAAAGGCCCCTAATCAAGTTTGGAAGATTTGTGGGAGAAGGTGTAGATGAAGACATGCCTGGAACCCCAGTGGCAATAGTGGCCGAGGAGCATGATATTCATACTACAGGCTCAAGTGTTAAAGCTAGTAAAGCTGCAGAGGTTGCTGCTAACGATTCTTCATCTTCTTCAAGCGAAGATTTTGTTCCTGAAAAGCCACCGCCAACTAGACAGGAACGAGAAGAAGCTCAAGATGCGGATTACACTCCAACTCCTGAGTCTTCGCCAAAGAAGAAGAGGCAAAAGACAATGGCTAAGAGAACCAGAGATCCTCGACTTCAAAAGATGTTCTCAAGTTTATCTTTCTCCTCTGCTGCTTCCATTATGACACAGGTACCTGTCAAACCAACTCCCATCGTTAGACCATCTTCACCACCACCTGTCACAAAACCACCATCACCATCGCCTGTTACCAAACCACCTTCACCACCACCTGTCACAAAACCACCATCACCATCGCATGTCACAAAACCACCATCACCACCACCTGCCACTCAACCACCTCCACCACCTCCACATTATCAACCCACAAAACCAAAACAACTTAAACCTACGGCCAAACCATCAAAAACCAAACTAGTTATCCGAATTCCCACTACTCGTTCATCCGACACTATCCCACCACACACCAAAACCAAATCACCTCCACCCCATTCCGGAAGCAGCAAAGGAAAATCTCCTTTGCATTCCGATTCACCCTACGAGCCATCGCAGGTGCCTGTGGATCTTATTGGACTAAGTGAGCGAGTTTATCAATTAGAAAAGGATGCTGAGATAAAGGACAGAATGATCAAGAACTTGCGTGAAGGAAAGATCAAGATATGTGCTCATCTGAACAAATGCAAGGGAAAGATCAAAGCTCACGAAAGATTCATCAGAATTCTCCTGCTGGAAAACCACAAGATGCAGAAGGACATTAAGCGACTCAAAGGAGAAGATGTCTCCGAGTCTGAGGATGAAGTCTTAGATGTTAGTGAAGAAAGTGACGATAGTGATGATGATGATGATGATGATGATGATGATGATGATGATAATGATGATGATGATGGAGGTGATGATCAGAGCCAGAAGAAAGATAAAGAGGATAAAGATGACAAGGATGGAAATGACAAAGATAAAGATAAAGGTCCCCCTGATGACAAGGATCAGGGAGGAGACTCCGGGAATCCATCCTCATCCGGGAAGCCATCTGGTTTATATGATGATCTATTTGGAGACATTCCAGATGACATCCTGTTCGGTGATTGCGTTCAACCAGACGAGACTACTGGAGCTGGGCTTGATAGTCTATTAGATGATCTTCCAGATGATTTTGACTTTGAGTCACCTGGCGAACCCACAGCAGATCAAGCCAGGTCTTCTACAGGGGCATGTGTAGAAGAAGAGCCAGAAAACATAATACTTGGCAATGTATCATCAGACCCCTATATCGATTATTTGTATGCCCACAAATACATTGATGCATTGGGAAATGAGGTCACTTCTCTACACGAAGTGATAGACAGTTGGTTCGATAGAAAGAAGGACTGGACGCCTGCTCCCCCTGTTGATAAAGCTGCTTGGTTTAAAGAAATGGGAGATCAACATCCAGAGCACACCTTCATTTCGGATGACAGAAACTTGTTCGCGGTTCGTAACGACAGGTCAAATGTATGCTGTTGGATGTATGACAAACAAAGAGACATATACTTGGTCAAAAGAATGAACGGAAAGGTCGAATTCTACAAGAAGCCAAGAGATTTCTGTTCCCTGCCTAAAGTCGACATCAGAAGCATTGACAAAGCTATGTTCTTCAACCCTTCTAAACACTCACAGGCTGATTTTTTTGCAAAGTTTATCAAAGACCAGTGTGAGAAGAACTTCCCAGTCATGCGCACAGCAAAGGGACGACGTTTTGTTTCTTCATGTATCATTGATCCAAAGACAAAGAAACCATGGGTCTACTATAAGTACCCTCCTCCTCGGGTCGAGCAAGCAGTACCAGTCTCACCAAGAGTTCCTGATAACTCTCTGGTTAACTTTCTATCTTGGTATTTTGATGATCTGAACCTTGCTGCAGTTATTCTTAAGAACATAGATGATGTGGATGATATCGACATCATTCTTGATCCTATGGATCTTCTGAAGTACGGCAAAGAAGACATGATGAAGCTGCACAACTCTCCCATACGAGTATATTCTGGAAAGGACGAGCAGGCAAAACCGTTTACTCGAGCTGTCGCTTTTGCCATGAAACTAAAGCTATATGCTGGAGCTGGGCCACACAATGTCAATCTTCCGTTAGGATGACTTCCCCAGTCTAAGGGGAGTTTGTAGAGCCCGCTAAACGATGAAGACTGACAAAGTCAACCCGGAAGAGTCAAAGCTCAAGTTTTGGTTAATTTTCGTGTACAACATTTCGAGTACACGAAGTAATCGTGTACTCGAACCTCTTGTATTTAAATTTCGTGTACTCATAGACCTAGTATAAATTGACGTATTTTTGTACAGGTTGTAACACGAATCCCGAGATGTGCTCTCTAGACGTATTGAGGCACATTTTCGTGTACTTCTTGAATACAATCAAAGTTTTGATCTTTCTTGTTGTTCTTGCTTCTTCTTTAACTCTATTATGGATTCCGCACACTATAGAGTTGTTTGATGATGTTTGGAAACATAAAGCTTGGATCTTGATCAGTTACAGGACCTACAAATATGGACGTGGGTTTGTTCTAGAGAGAGAAATGAATGAGAAGAAATGAAGTAGATGAAATAGTAGTAGAGTTGTAGTTATCAAACCGAAGTATTGATAACCAAGCCCTGCAATACAACTATTGATTTCCATCTCCATTACACATGTTCATCTCATTGTTGTTCACCTGTGATATCATGTATAGAATAATATAGTAGTAGAGTTGTAGTTATCAAACCGAAGTATTGATAACCATTATATATATTAAGGATATTAGATTTACTTAATCTGTTCCTTGTATTATTCTATTGCTTGTGGAGTTAACTGTTGATTCACTTTTAAATATTAAAAGTGTTAGTTAACTATTTGTCATTTGTTCTCAATGCGAAGTGCATAGAGCCTAAATGGGATCCATTGCAATCCTCACGTAATCAGATTTCAATTCATCCAATTTACCTCTACCACTTTGTGATCCCATTGCCTTCATCGAAACAGTTACTAATAATATGACATGAGAGAAAATAAATTCCTCAGTCTACTAGTCCACAGGTAATGATGGATGATGTACATCGATGTTGTTGTTTGTTCTCAATGTGGGATGTTCTCAATGTGATTAACATTGTTAAATAATATCTCATCTTATTACATCATGTTAATCATTGTGTGAATGATTTTGTTATCATGAAGTTACATTATCATGATTATCATTCCTAGTAATCCATATGGTCGGTGGAAGATAATAAATGCTCCATACTATCGCATAGTATGTTTTAAGTACTTGACTTATCTCACTTAGTTAATTATAATGTTGAATGGTATTAAGAAGATGTATTATCTTTTAATCATTCATGTGTTTTGTTGTGTCATCATGTTTCTCTATGATTATCCCAATGTTTGTTCATGTAAGAATTATCCCAATGTTTGCTTATGTAAGAATAACTAGGTGTTGTAAGATAAAATCTTATAACTATGTTATTCTGATGCGTTGATGAATTATGAAGATATATTATCATGTTCATCTGATTATCCCTGTCATGTCATGATCATACAAGCATGCATACAATGATAAGCGATAATAAGCAATTTAATATTATCTAAAATCAAAGTAATAGCAATATGTTAAGCAAAACTTTTAATTAAATAAAAGTAAAGCATGTTTCTCAGCCCCGTGAGTTTAAAATCAGTTAAGATTAAAGAAAAGGAGCATATGAACTCACCTTGTAGTGGAAGTGGTTGACTTAGCTTAAAAGAAGAATGCACTCGCTCTCTTGATTGTACTTGTGTTTGTTCTCACGATCCTGTATTGATTTCACATTGTATGCAACTTGTGAGAATTAGTTGTACTCTCTTTGTGTGTGTGTGTATGTTTTAGCCCTAAAGTTGGCTAACACTTGTGAGTCTCAGTCTCAATCTTCCTTCGGCCTCGTTTGCTAATTAAGGTTTATGCTCCCACTTAACCACTTAGGTTGTTATTAGGTCATGCCTTTATGTTGTATGTTTAGCTTCAATTCATTATTCGCATCTTACACTGTCATTATGTGCTAGTTGTTTTAATATAAGACTTAGCGTGTAACCCACAGGTTAGTCTTGTCATAATGAAAGATGTTGTTACATGGGAATAACTTAACTAACTCAAAATCCATGTATGCTTGTTGTTTTAAGTCTATAAATTCTTTAGATTAGAATTCACTACGTTTTGTGTAATAATCATTAAAGCATCCCATGTATAGCATTAAAATCGTTTTGATTTAAATGTAGTTCACCACCCTTGGGTTAGGTGGGCCGACTATCAATTTGCCAATATAATTGGGCCTTTGGGCCGTATGTATGGTGTATATGGCCAATTGGGCCATGGTGGGCTGATTGTAAGTGTAAATGGCCCGAATGAATGGTATTGGGCCGAGTTGATTGTTATTGGGCCTATCAATGAAATTTATGGGCCGAAGGAGGTCTCATGGGTTTCATGAGTTTTGTGGGCCGAGTATGTGTGGGCTGTCGTGGGTTGTTCAAGGGAATTTGGGTATGGCCAACGCAAGGGAGTCCGATTAACTGTAGGTGGCCAGCGAACCTATTCACCACCCAAGGTTCACCCGTAGATGCTTGAGGGTTCGGCTAAGGATACGTAGACCCTGAAGGTTCGGGCATGAGGGTCATGAGGCTATCATCAAGGTTCGGCTGCTAGCTGTGTTCGTCCCATGCAAAGGTTCGCCGAAGGAGGTTCGTTAGTACGGTACTGCAGCAGGGTTCGGCTGTGGTGTAGGTTCGCAAGCCTGTAAGGTTCGGTGGCACATGATGGAGGTTCGTTCATGTCACAGGTTCGGTTCTAGGTACATGGTTCGGCTAAGGTTCATGCCGGGAAAGGTTCAGTAGTCATGGCTCCACTGATGCTCAACAGGGTTCGGAACACCCCACTGGTTCGGCTGACTGAGGAAGGTTCGGCGGTTGGTGGGATTTGGCTGCATGCAAGGTTCGGCCGGCGCCCTAGGGTTCGGCCATTCCTCCCTGTGGCGAACCTGTTGTAGCTCCCTCCTTTTCCTCAGCTAAGCCTGGTCTAAGTATTGCCTCCACGTTGATGATGCACCAGAAGGAGTTTCCTATGGGGTCAGGTTCGAAGAAATGGGGTGGGAACCGGCTAGGTGGTTAGGTTAACATAAAGACGAGAAAACCCTACTTTTCACGATTTTCATGGCATCATACCTCGATTTTTAGTGGAAAACTCTTCAGATCTGTTGTACTTGAATGTAGAGAACATCAAGAGCTACGTGTGGGTTCAAGAATCATCAAATTTCGTTGAGAAATGCTCAAGATATGCTAGGTTGAAGGTTGAAATTTTAGTGAGAGAGTGTATGGACGGGAATTGAATGTAGAGAGAGAGTGGAAATGTGAAAAATGAAAGAAATGATCTCATTTGTTGTTTATATACCCCGCGGGTATTCGGGTTCGTTTCGCGTTTTCATCGCGTTTCCGTAACGTATCGCGTAATTTACGTGTAATAAATAAAATAATAGTTAATTATTTTGATGAGTTTCACAATTGAAAAACATTATTTTTTTTTATTTTGTTAATTAATTTTCGTTCGTGTCGTGTTTCGTTTTCGTTTCGTCAGATCGCGTCACCATCGCGCGTATTCGTTCGAATCGTCATTCGAACGAACACGACGATGGTTTTGCTTTCCGACTTTTGTTTTCTACTTCCCAGTCATCGTTTCAGAGCGTTAAACTCACAGATATGTTTGTGTGAATCGTCACGCACGCAAACACACTGTCAGTTCGTTATTCTTAAACAACACTGCAATATTGTTTTAAATTGTATTTCCTCACTGTCAGACTCAACTAAACATCCTGTTATCACATTGTTTTCGCACTGATTTGTCGGCCATTTGATTCCTGTCATCTATGGATATCAGATCGCAACCGATTTGTTCTTGTTACTTGTTTTAACACTGTTGTTTCTCATGATCTGTTGTGTTAACTGTACTTAGGTTTTCACTTAAATACACACAACTAATGTTTCAATTGTGTGTTGTACTTACAGTATTTAAGCTTACACAAAAATACGTACAACTGTGTCTTGTATTTTGAATTCTGTTAACTAAAGTATTGTTTACACACATGTATTTACACATAGTTACTGTTGAAAGTACACATACCATACGGACTGGCCGGCCGGTCTGGTACTAGTTGTCATAACTAGTCATGAACCTCTAGTTGCAGCCGAACCCTAAGTGAACTATTTACAAGGTTCGCCGGACATGCTGGGCCGAAACCTAGACCAAACAACTAGAAGGTTCGCTGGAATGGCAGACTAGACCTACCATTCTTTGATCATCTAACCCATCAAGCCATAACCCACTCGGCCCACACTTGTTTTAGGCCCAACAACACCATGGGATAACCCATATGATTAATTCAACTCAATTGATTAGTTGGCCCAATCTAAAATTCGGCCCACATTCCAATTGTGCAAGACCATCATTCGGCCCACATGCAACAATTTGGTCATATAGGATAACTTGAAACAAACACATGAAATCCATTTAAATTGAAAATGTGCATGTGATATACAAATGGAAACTACAAAGGTGGTGAGATTTATTGGGATTTATTGGGATTAAATACTAAGCTGCACATCAAAACAAGTAGCCCCAATGACAACGTGTTGGGATTTCAATATTGATTTAAAGCTAAATGTTTAACATAATGGCTTGTCACAATAAAAGCCAAAGTGATTAAGTGGGAGTAAAATTCATTACTAGCGAACGAGGCCGAATGATGATCAACATCACCAAGTGTTAGCCAACTTTAGGGCTAACTCTAACACATACACACACAAATCACTACAACTCATACTAATAAGTTGCAAACAACATGAAATCAATACAGGATCGTGAATACTACCACAAAAACAACAACGAGCGCGTGTGTTCCTGTTTATACTTGGTCAACCACTTAAAACACAAGGTGAGTTCATTTGTCCCTTTTCAAACATATTTGTTTTACTTCAGGACTGAGAAGCATGTTTACACATTTTAGAATAACTGTTTAATGTTCTTAAACGCTTTTAAACTTATTCATAATGCTTACACATTCTTACTACAGTGCTAATAATTTATTCTAATACTTTATACTTTTAATCTAAATGCTACATCGGAATGCTACATGATAAGTCTATATGCTAATACTATATTCTAACGTTATATGCTCATGCTACATGCTAATGCTATACGCTCATGCTACATGCAAATACTATATACTAATGCTACATGCTAAGTCTAAATGCTAATGCTTTGAACACTTACGCTAAATGCTAATACTTGATACACTCGTTCTACAGGCTAATACTATATACATTTTCTCTAAATACTAATACTTTGTACTCTTATTTTTAAAAGTTGACATCTTATACTCTTAATCTTAATGCTAATGTTGATTACACTTATACTATTTACTTAGAACTCTCAAAGCTTTTAAATGCATAAGAAAGACAACACTAAAACTAGAAATGCTTTTGAAAATTGTACTTATGGAAGCTTGAAAACTTAAACTCAGAAAGACTCACATGCTCAAAAGACTATAAAGACTTATATGCTTGAAATGCTATAAACACTTGTACACTTGATATGCTTGGAATGCTTAAAACGCTTGAACGCTTAATATGTTTGGAATACTTGAAACACTTGAATGCTTGACCTATGTGTCAACCCCTACTAGTCATCAGTGTTAATACAATGTGTATTTGATTCAGTATGTCCAATGTGATTCAAACGTTCATGATTGTGTTTGTGTGTTATAGGATATTATTTAATTAGGAACAAGTATGTACTATTTATTTACTGTCGATTACGCTAGGCAAGAACAATATCGTATTATATCGAAACAGTGGTGGGCTGGCGTAGATAAGGCAGTTAGCTAGACTCTGGGTATGCCCTATACATATACTGCGTTCGGTGTAATGGGATAGTGTTAGTGCGTAGTGTTCAGACGGATAGTATGACAAACAAATCAATTAAACAAATCGTAACGCGTAAGCGAGACTGAGTGTCATTATGGGTGACGATCCATGAAGATACGAATGTTGAACTTATAATTACGACTAAACGACAATAAATAAATAATACGACCGAAAAACGTACGCGATTTCGGGTATACACGTAATTGTAGTCGTTTAACGGTCTGGCAGCGAACGAAGTGTAAAAATAAGTAAAATATTTTATTTTACATTTTACAATTTTGAAACTCTTCAAAATAATGGGAATACCAACTCTTTTTATTTTAACACGCGTAATTCACGCGTTATGTGCCGGAAACACAACGAAACCGCGAATCGAGCAACCGAAACAAACCCGGATACCCTCGAGGTATTTAAGGGGTAAATGAAGTTTCCCATTTCATTTTTTTCATATCTCTCTCTCTCTAAATTGCTCTTCCAGTTCGTTTCTCTCACTAGAAAAGAAACCACCATTTCCAACCGTTCGAGCTCCGTATCTCACCCGTTTGTGGACGGATTTGGGTGTTCTTGGTGTCCACACGTAGCCCTTGAGGTCCCCTACAAGAAGATACCACGGATCTGAAGTTTTCACCGGCGAAAATCGAGGTATGCTTCGAGAAAGATCACGAAAAAGAGGGTTTCATTCTTTGTTGTGTGTGTTTGATCACCACCTTAGAAACCGGCTTTGGGTCTAAACCTTCGAACCCACAACATTTCGAGGATGTGTCTACAGATAGTCATGGCATGGGAATGGTTGGATTAAGGGAACGAAGTTGAATGGAGGTGATGGTCACATAGTATGTTCATGGCCGAACCCTACGGAGCCGAACCTTCCTCACCCATACAACCTCAGCGAACCTTAACACACCAGCCGAACCCCAGCATGACTCACGAACCTAGCCGCTCCCCGAACCTTTTTCAGCCATCGGCGAACCTGGAGGTTCAACGAACCATTAGGTTGCAGGCGAACCTTCCCAATCACATGAACCTCAACCCTAACGAACCTGCATGGTTCGTTGGTCAACCACCGAACCCTCTTGAGGTTACCGAACCTTGCTAGTAGCTGAACCCATGCAATGTGTACGAATTTTTCAGCAAACCTTTAGTTGGCAAACCATGGAAATGAACCATACACAAAGCCATGACCGAACCTTAGATGATTAGAACCTACCTTCAATGGGGAACGAACCTGTGACATGCATGATAGCCGAACCCATGGGGATCCTCAGCCGAACCATGTTGCAGCCATACAGATCTTTTGTGGAATACAAACCTGTGCACACCGAACCATTAGCCGAACCCCCATGCCAGGCTACGGCCGAACCCTTGGTGGTTAGAGCTAACAGGTTCGCGGGTTTGAATGCTAGACGTGTTGATTGAATTGTTTAAGCAGGGCCCAAGTATATCGGTGCACAAATCAACACCCAGTTTAGTTATTTGGCCCATAAACCATTCGGTGCACTTAAACTTATGCGGGCCAATTTCTACTGACTCAATCGACCCATTCACATATATTTAGCCCAACGGATGATAAAAGGCCCAAAAACAAATGCATAGGCCCAACCAAAAGAGTTTGGCCCAATGAATTTGTTTTGATCCAATCATGGCCCAATAGGCCCATGCATAAGTCATTGAGCCTGACCATAATCCCACGTAGCCCATGAGAACTTGTTGGGCCCACGACTAACATTTCGGCCTAATTATAGTTGACTCATATGGGATAGTTGGCCCAACATAAGGCCCACTAATTAAAATTCAATAAACATGTGTTCATTACAAAAGATGTCAACATTCTGATAACACATAAAATCTAACACTCAAGAACTATCTTCATAAGGATTCGAATTGGTTAAAACAAGTTATTCAAGATTAATCAAGATCGTGATAACACACGTCAATCAATAAATCAAAGTCTATACAATCATAAATCTTATATTCTATGTATGATTACAATGATATAGGAACCAGTTAGAAGTCCTGCTTGCAATTTGCTACTTGTTATAGTTCAGAGTCTACTGCAGACAGGTGAGAACATTAGCCCCTCTTTTACTGTTTTACAACCGTTTTGGGGTGGAACACGTGATCAAACACTTTTTATGCAAATCATATTTCGTGTACAAGATTCATGCTACTGTTCAATTCTTACAGGTTCACTTTACAAATTCAAGGGATTTCTCAATTATTTTTAAAAAGGATTTATCAACTATTTTAATGGTTTTACCAACTGTTAAACAATTTCTACTAAAGGTTTTTATAAAAAGGTCTTTAAACTGTTTCACAACAGTTTTACACCAAATAATTTTATAAATGCTAAATACAATTAAAGAATAAGTTTAATAAACTCTTTTACTATAACCTAGTGTTTTCGATAAAATAATGTTTTATAAACCTTGTTATCAGACAAGGACACTATTCTCAGTATTCAATCAGAGGTTTCAAAACAAGGTATTCAATCAATAGTTTCACGATGGTATTCAATCAGAGGATTTCAATTCATGGTATTCAAACAAGGCATTCAACCAAAGGTTTCAAATCAAAGTATTCAAAAACATGGTGTTCATCGTTGTGAACAAACTTATACATACATCAAGACACATATTCTTATTCTTTTAGCGTTAGTACTGGGTGATCACAACAAGGGAAAGCGGACACATATTGGTTACGCCAAAGCTGGAGTTAGCTTTTAAATTTGTTTTAAAGCTAACTGCAGAATTGGTTGCATTACGGTAATATGAAATTGCTGCTAATTAAGTTTACCAGCATAAGTCATATTGACCGGGTTACGTCAACACAGAGTTGTCTTCTGTGTAAACTCGTTAGTACAACTCATGTTGATGCGTTTGCTGACTTATTTTTCTGACTCCAAACATAGTTTGGGACTGGATTATATGTTGGCTCTTCTAGTAAACATTCTTTTGATTGTTTGCACACATTTCTCTTACTTGATGTTAGTTTGGGTTGCAACCATCCATGTATTTTCATTCATTGCTTTATACATATGCCTTACAATGCAGATTCATATTTACAAATGTTAAACCTATTGTTCTCACCAACTACTTTTGTAGTTGACAGTTACTTTTCACGTGTTTCAGGTAATCAGGTTTAAGACATTTTAAGGACAACTAAGGAGACCATTCTTAGATAGAACAAGATGAAGAAACAAGCTAGGATGGATTTATAAACACACTTAATCCTGATTGTTTAGTTGTCTTGTTTGAGTCTTATTTTGTAAACAATATTTTTGGGTCTGTAGTTGTCATTCTTTTGGGAAGATAGATAGTTGGTCTGTAACTAAACAATGGTCTAACTTCTATGAAATTTAGTAATACATTGTGGTTGTTCTTATTCAATACTTTTGCATGATTCAACCATCGATCGCCACCGCGCCGTGGATTCCGCACGCGGCGCAGGGGTGTGACAGTGATGAACAAATCTAGATTACAGAGCAAGATTAAGCTAGTGGATTGTAGAAGAGACCTAGATTTCTTTTGTTTCGTGCATATTTTTGAATGACATAACTTTGAGTCATCTTTTTTTAAATCTTGTGCAGATACAAGATAGAAACTCAATGATTCTTTTATGATAGAGTTACTTAGTTAAATTATGAACATATATTGTGTAATTTAACTTTGTAATTCTATATGAATGTCATGTTTCTCATTATATCTCATGTACTATGTAAACAATCTAATCACTATGATTATCAAAAGATTTCGCGCCCCGAGAACCTTCCGCCCGATGGGAAAGTCGATCTAACCCGCCGGCTCGGGGTGTGACAATATGAACGTTGTTAGAGAGAGAGTAGAGAGAGAGTGAGCCGGGATTTTGAAGAGGAGAGGGGAGGTGGTCTGCAAAATGGGGAGGAAAAGAAAGGTTTTAGGGCTTTTATAGCACGGGTATGTTCGGGTGTTTTCGGTTTCGTTCGGTTTCGGTTTAACGTGTCGTTTTGGCAGTTACGCGTAATATTACGTAACATTATAAAATTAAACATTTCTAAATTATTTTAGGTGGTTATTCCTAGTAAATTAACTAAATATATTTTATATATTTTAAAATTTTCAAAAACGTTTATTTTTATTGTTTCACCAGATTGTACCGTTTTCGCCCGTATTCGTACGAATCGTCCCCCGTTCGAACACGATGACAACGTTACTTTCCGATTTGATTTTCTAGTTATAAGATATCATTGAAAACGTTAGACTTATAAGTATATTCGAGCGAATCGTCACCCACACGAATACACTGTTATAGTTTAACAGTGTTTAAGCATATTCATACATAGTATCATGTCATAGTTTAACATGTTTAAGCATATCAGTATTGTATCTGCAAGTGTCGTTTGTCAATTTTGAGTTTCTGCACTATTAACATCAATTGTTTCCTATAACATTAACACTGAATATTATACGAATACTTTCCATACCAGCAACTACAATACTTTCCTACTATATCGAACTACTGTTCCGGAACTTATGTTACATCAGTCCCAGTGCATTTGAGAGTAAGTGATGATACACTTAAGGACTTCAAGTTTTGGTATTTTGACGAGGTGACATATAGAGCGGTAATTGTCAGAGACTTTGAAGACATGTTTATTTTGGATCCAATGGACCTATTGAAGTTTGGAAGGATAGACATTGCAATTTTGTTCCAGAACCTGATCAGAGTTGCCAGTGGGTACGATTAGGAAGCAAAAACGTTCACGAGGGTGGTAGCTTTGGCAATCACCCACAACCTATATGTCGGAGCTGGATCTTTCTCGAAGACATTACACATTGATTGATTTCTTCAGCGTAGGGGGAGTTTGTAAAGCCCGGTAAAAGCCAAGAGAATGAAAAATCAAAATCAGAGACAAAGTATCCGATATGCAATTTCTGTGTACTTTTGATTTTCATGTAATCTATAGTAGTATATATAGACACATTATATACTAGTATAGGCTCGGATCCCGAGATATTATGTTCTAGACGTATTGAACAACACCTTGTAAAGTTCACAACTTTTTAATGCAAATCTCTTGTTTCATCTTCTATCATGGATTTCGCACCATTTAGAAGTTGTTTGCTGCTGAATTCTCGTGTCAAGTTAGTGCCTTTATCAGCTTTGGGACATACAACAGGGACGCAAAGTGAAAAATTTTATTGGTAGGAACGAAAGTTGATATTTTGAGTAAACCACGAGCTCGGAAATTGCATTTTACCCTATTTTTAATTTTAGAAATACTATTTCGTTTATGTTCGCCTTATTTACGATTAAAATTATACAAATCAAGCGAGTTCAAAAACAACTTCGGATAAATTCGTTGAAACAAAAATCAAATTTTGTTCTTTAAAAACCAAATGTTGTAATTCTTTAAGACCTTGTCTAAAGTTTACTTTTTTAATACAAAAATATTGCTAACTTTGTGACATTTCGTTCTTTGCTACGAGATAATTTCCCAAATTCATGAATTAATAGTTTCATTAATTAAATAATGATTGAATATACACACACACACACACATATATATATACATGCGAATCTATGTATATATGTAAAGAAGTTACATGATGAAACAAATTACAAATGATATTACGCAGAATTGCCGAATTACGCGAAATTTCTATAATAATGACCAAAAACCAAATTCAAGGGTCCAAAACTAAATTCATATCAATATATAATGAATTGAAGTAAAATAAGTGATAACATAACTTAATCAAAGAATCCCTAAGTTCAATAAGTCAAATTGAGAAAATCTGCGAAAAGGCAATTCGGCATGTGTAATTTCTAAATTCATGACAACTAGAACTTTCTAATCACATTATAATCATAATGAGATGAAATTAAAAGCATGAAAATGATAGTTGATAATTATTAGCAATTCCTGAAATTATACGCCAAAAGCCGAACAAACGATTGCGAAATTATACGTTATATAAATATATGTCGCACCCCGCCAGTAGGGGCAAGATGAAAGATTGGTAAAACACTTGATTAAGTAGGACTAAGATAACTTCATCATTAACTAGTACAAAATAGTCTTAGCAATTGTCTTAAAACCCAAAGTGGGCATGAACAACCGAATATCATAATATATGTAATCATAACAAAACATATGAAGTTTAAATCTAGTTCCTAGGCAGCGGAAATAATAAATCAAGTCTCTAAGATAGACTCCAAAGTGTTAGGCACCAAAAGCTTCCCGTCTACCTCTCCTTAGTTCAACGACCTGAAATAGATGCTTAAAAGAGTTTGGGTCAGCATAAAGCTGGTGAGCTCGAGCAGTTAAAAACATTTAATATGTAAACAGTTTGTATTCTTTGTAATAAACAAAGATAACAATATTTTGTTAGTTTGTTCATGTAAAATGTTGAAGTCGCATAGCCAATCTTACACCACTCAAACAAGACAATTAAACAATCAGGATTAAGTGAGTTTCTAATTCATCCTAGCTTGTTTCTTCATCTTGTTCTATCTTAGTATGGTCTCCTTAGTTGTCCTTGAGATGTTCTAACCCTGATTACCTGAAACACGTGAAAAGCAACTGTTAACTACAAAAGTAGTTGGTGAGAACAATAGGTTTAAGATTTGAAATAATGAATTTGCAGTTGTAAACATATGAATAAAACAGTTGTATAAACATGTCATGGATAATTGCAACACAAACTATCATTAAGTAAGAATAACGTGTGCAAATAGTCAAATGATTGTCTACTAGAAAAGCCAACATATAATCAAGTCCCAAATTACATTTTGAGTCAGAATAGTAGTCAGAAAACGCATTCAACACGAGCAGTACTAACGAGGTTACTAGGAAGACTACTCTATGTTGACATAACCCGGTCAATATGACCTATGCTGGTAAAGTTAATTAGCAGCAAATCCATATTACCGTAACGCATCCAATCTGCAGTTAGGGTTTAAAACATATTTAAACACTAACCACAGCCTTGGCGTAACCAAAGCATGTCCCGCTTTCCCTTGTTGTGATCACCCAGTATAATGACATTCAGTTGTTGACAAGATTGAATAAACGTTTAACTTGATTGAATACTTGTTTTGAAACCATGGTTGAATCCTTTGTTTGAAAAACCCTTGATTGTATTCCTTGAACTGAAAACCTTTGATTGGATCCCATGAATGAATACCTTGTTCAAAAACCTTTGATTTGATTACCAATAATAGTGTCCTTGTATAATAACAAGGTTTGTAAAAATAGTATTTATTTGAAAACTCGAGTTAATAGTAAAATAGTTTATAAAACTTATTCTTTAAAAGTGTTTAACATTTATAAAACCATTTTGTGGAAAACGATTGTAAAACAGTTCAGAAAACCTTTAATAAAACCTTTCAGTAGAAAAGCGTTTAACAATTGATACATCCTTTAAAACTGTTGATAAATCCTTTAGAATACTTGACAAATCATTTAAAAATAGTTGAGAAATCCCTTGGATTTGTAAAGCAAACATGTGATAGTTTAAAAAGTAAAATGAATCTTGTATATGAAATGTAATAGTATAAAGATTGTTTGGTCATGTGTTCCACCCCAAAACAGTTGTAAAACAGTAAAAGAGGGCCTAATGTTCTCAGCTGACAACAATAGACTCAGATCATGTACAAGCAGCAAGCAACAACACCTCTAATTGATTCCTATATCATTGTAATCATACATATAATATAAGATTTATAATGTTATGAACTTTGATGGATTGATCGACTTATGTTAAACGGTTGACTTATGTCGCTTGTTAATGGTTACCTCTTGTGCAACTTGTTCTTATGTTTAAAAGTGTTAGATTGACTTGAAAACCTTGATTGATTTCTTGAAATTATGGTTGACTTATAACTAAAGCATATGTCATGTTACATTATGCATAAGGTTTGTTATGCATGCATGCAACATGTGGTTGTGATTCTTGATATATACTTGTTTCCCATGTATTCCTTGAAAATGTTAACATGTTCTAAGTCTTTGCAATTACGTTATGACCTTATCCCTGGGTAAGTTATCTTAGCTAGAATGAGGTCATCTCACAACCACCTAGGGTCGGATTAGGGTTAGATTACCCTTAACAACCCCTTAGGCTTAGTCGATCATTTTGTAGTTCATTAATTTGTAACATGGAAAATCCATACGGTTAGAACTCATGCATGGACTTAACAAAACAATGTGAACAACCCTTGTGTTGTTGTGATGGTGGGACTCATGAACTTCGATCAACAAAGGTTCAAGGGAGGGCCATCGATATTGTCTATATCGATGGTACTTAGTCATATCGATATTGTCTTTACCATAAGTCTCATGTCCATGTTTCTTAGCTCCAAACCTCTTGGATTTACCTGATTAACACCATGTTAATGAATTAGGATAGTTTATCATGGTTGCATGGCTGGTAGAATCGACTGTTTGCTCGGTTATCACCCCAAGTGTTGCCGATCGATATTAGTAATATCGATGGGTGTTAGGTTCGACAACCAGCCCTCGACTTCGCAAATCTGAACATGTTTTTGATTTTAAATTTCCTTGGATTGAGTTTACAAGGCTATTCTGACATTCTTCCATGGCTAACAAGTTTTCTTGAGTGCTCAAATTCAATGGGATGATCGATTGAAGCAAAAATGAAGCCCATCGATACTATAGTATCGATGGGAGCTTAGTATCGACCAAAGACATCTTCGAGCCTATTATTTTTGTAGTTCATTAATTTGTAACATGGAAAATCCATACGGTTAGAACTCATGCATGGACTTAACAAAACAATGTGAACAACCCTTGTGTTGTTGTGATGGTGGGACTCATGAACTTCGATCAACAAAGGTTCAAGGGAGGGCCATCGATATTGTCTATATCGATGGTACTTAGTCATATCGATATTGTCTTTACCATAAGTCTCATGTCCATGTTTCTTAGCTCCAAACCTCTTGGATTTACCTGATTAACACCATGTTAATGAATTAGGATAGTTTATCATGGTTGCATGGCTGGTAGAATCGACTGTTTGCTCGGTTATCACCCCAAGTGTTGCCGATCGATATTAGTAATATCGATGGGTGTTAGGTTCGACAACCAGCCCTCGACTTCGCAAATCTGAACATGTTTTTGATTTTAAATTTCCTTGGATTGAGTTTACAAGGCTATTCTGACATTCTTCCATGGCTAACAAGTTTTCTTGAGTGCTCAAATTCAATGGGATGATCGATTGAAGCAAAAATGAAGCCCATCGATACTATAGTATCGATGGGAGCTTAGTATCGACCAAAGACATCTTCGAGCCTATTATTTTTGACAAAAATTGATCTGGACTCCCTTGGATTGAGTTTACAAGGCTATGCTGACATTCTTCCATGGCTAACAAGTTTTCTTGAGTGCTCAAATTCAATGGGATGATCTATTGAAGCAAAAATGAAGCCCATCGATACTATAGTATGGATGGGAGCTTAGTATCGACCAAAGACATCTTCAAGCCTATTATTTTCGACAGAAATTGATCTGGTCCCTTTTACTTGAAAAGAGTAAAAATAAACCGACTAAGCCACCTAGGCACCGCTTAGCGCCTAAGCACCGACTAAGGCCAAATCGATAAGGTTGGAAGGCGCCTACCACCTATATGACATTTTGGTTTTTTTAATAATGTATCGTGTCGAAATTATAATAAAATAAATTAGTTTGGTACTATTTAATTAGTTTTATTAGACTTGAGCTAATTAAAGAATTAATAATACAAAATAAGTGATATAATTGTAAATATAAACGTATAACACTTGATTAAATAAAAAGGTGAATTTATATATCTATAACTATGTACACATAACAAAATTTTGTTAGTATTTAATATAGTTATAATCATGGTTATATAAATTTAGTTATACTCTTTGATATACAATTAGGTTAATCTGCGATTCATTTCTTCCTAAACATAATTAAGCACTACTTGGATAGTCTAAAGCATAAACATTTGAGTTTCTCGTATCCCTCTTTACATTTTTGTAATTTTTGGGATGTTACACATGCCTTATCAAACATGTTATTCTTGGGTCATAGAGAAAATACAAGGATGCAATACTTTAGTTTAAGATAGAATTAGATTTTAATGTTATGTGTTGTCTACTTGTTTGTATATCTATGTGTTATTATTATTGGGATAATCATATATAATACATTAGTACTAGTAGCCTTTGATTAACATGACTTATTTTGTTGTTTATATTGAAGGTGAAATTGCAAAAACCATTTAATATTACTAGTAGTCTTTCTTTAGTGACTTTGTGTCATTATTGTTAGTGCATTAAATGTCCCTAGTTCAGCTTTTGTATGATCTTTGATATATAAAGTTTATGTTATTAATGAGATCAGTTATTCTATATTGTTCTTTAAATGTTTATTCAAGTTTATATGTGTTTGACTATGTTTAACTTTGATTATATATGTCTCATAGACCCATTCGTGCGAATGACCGTAAGAATGAGGTCATTCGGCCGAATGAGCGCCTAGCGAATGACTAGGGCGAACGAATGAGTCATCCGCATGACTCATTCGGTTGACCAAGTTCATTCGGCTGACCCATTCACCGAATGAGTTGCTTCGACCACTCATTCGGTCGAATGACTACAGTCTATATATATCTGTTCAAACAGATTCAAACCTAACTTTTCCGAGCCTCATCTCTTCCCGGAGCACTCTAGTGTCATACCCTTAGGCTTTTGAGCGGTTCTTCCCTGTCCAACTTCGATTCTAACCCAGTGGTGTTCGATCTTGATCCAAATGTTCACTCCTCACCTTCGGATCGCCACGAGGCCTGTTGGTTTCGATTGGAAAACCCTAGAATAGGATTCCGCACTATTCTAGAGGTTGTCGAGCTGATCTACATAGGAACCGGATTGTTTCTGGGCTCCAACTTGGTCCTTCAAAGTGGTATCAGAGATTTGGCTCTTGATTTTTGCTCGATTTTCAATCCAAATCATCAAATCTGAGATTGCTTGTTTGAGATCTGTGAAAACCTTAAGTTTCTTGTTCTTAAAGTTACTATTTCATTGCGAATCTGTGGGTTCTTGTGGATATTTTATCAAATCGATCATTCCAATTGCTTGGTAATGATGTCTTGATGTTCTATACCAAATTTGGTGGTTAGATTCACTCTAGATCGAAAGTTATCACTATTTTTGCAGCTGAAAACCCCCGATGGTTAGAATGAGCCGCTCATCCGAATAGGTCGTCCGAATAGCCTTCTTTCGGCCGAATAAGCTTCATTCGCCGAATAGCTCTCTTTCGGCCTTCTGCTCATTCGGACAAGTACTCATTATGTTGACTCATTCGTTCGGTCCAACTGTCATTCAGTGTTCTAGTCATTCAAACTTCAAGCTATTCTGCCCTCATTCATTCAGCTGACTCAGTTCATTCGCCAAGTTCAAGCCTATTTGGTCCCTGACATTCGGTCCAGTTAGAATCATTCGGCCTTCAGTTTGGAAATTTTTCTAATTGTTGAATTCACTTGTTCTTGATATAATGGAGGACTTAGCTTTGATGGCTAACCAGAATCATCGGATTCAGACTTTATTACTCACTGAAACAGAGACAGGGAACTCTAATAAAGCTCCTATGTTGCTTTCATTAGATGATTACCCTCATTGGAAGTACAGATTCGAGATCCACATCAATGGAGTTGATACAAACTTGTTGATGATGATAGAGGGTGGTTATCTGAGACCTCTGAATGAAGATGGAACTCCAATGTTAGTCACACGGATGACTGAACCACAGAGGAAGTTATATGACTTTGAGAAGAAAGCATATGCTATTATGTCTCAATCCATTGCAACTGATACTTTTCATCAGTTTAGACAATTTACATCTTCTAAGTTACCGTGGGATGCGTTGCAGCAAAGATACGAGGGAAATGATGCGTTGAAGAACATCAAGTCCAAAGCTTTAAGGAAGGAGTTTAATAGTTTCATGTATGTGGGAAACGAGTCCCTAGATTATCTGATTGCAAGATTCTACCATCTTCTGAGAGATTTGTTCAACCATCAAGTCAAGACTACAACTCAAGAGAAGATACAGCGTTTGGCAGATGCTCTACCTCCAAAATGGGAGTCGTTCCTTATGGTCTTGAAGCAAAATGAGATGATGGCAAGTATGGACATCAATGAGTTCATCCAGAAACTGAAAGAACATGAGATTGAGAACAAATGGAAGGCAACGAGAGTTGCTCAAGTTCAGGAACCTTCATTGTATTATTATACTCCTACTGTAGAGAGAGCTTCTTCTCATGCTCCACTGAAGACTGCTTTTGTCTCTCAGACTAAAGAAGCCTCTGTTTCAAATCAGATTCATTTTAGTCAGTCATCTTCAACATCATCCTCTCAGAAAGAAAGTAGTGATCTAGTCATCAGTCTGAAGACAGATAGCATCGATAAAGTGACTGTAGAGGTTGCAAAGGAGCATATGGGTCTTCTGTCTACTCTTGTTACCTCCTATGATGGATTATTAGCCGGGCAGATTGGTAAGTTACTTGACAAATGATCATTATTCTCAGATAGACCCAGATGACATGGAGAGGATAGACATCATGTGGGCTCTAGCTAGTGCTGTAAGAAGAGCTAAGGATTTTGTGAAAAGAACTGGAAAAGATATTAATCTGAAAAAGGATTCAAAATTTGGTTTTGACATGGCTTCTGTCACTTGTTATAACTGTGGAGATAAGGAACACTTTGCAAGACAGTGCAAACAACCAAAGAAGACAGGCAACAAGAATCCTTTTCAGAATCAGAGATCTTCTGCAGCAAATCCAGAGAGAAGACTTGTAATCCCACTCATTCTAGTTCCTCAAATGCTAGCAAAGCCTTGATGGTACAAAATGATGAAGGCGAAAACTGTGATTTCAGATTCAATCCTAATCAGGGAGGACAAGATAAGGCATGTGTTGCAGAAATCCAGAAGAATGATGAATCCAGTGAAGAAAGTACTTTTGAAGAAGTAAAGACCAGTCTGGAGGAATCATCAGGTTCATAGTCAGAAAGCACTTCAGACTCAGACACTCAAGCAGATTCTGATGCTGAGTTTGATGAACCTGCTACCCAGTTTGCTATGATGGTGAACACTTTTGCTACCTCTCAGTCAGATCAGGTATTTGATGAATGTTCTTCTTCTCATTCTAGATGCTTTAACGGTGTTGATCTTGACAGTAAGGTCCTGGCTTTTAAGAAGCACAACGCTGACTTGATCAGCGATCTCAACCAAATGATTGAAACAAACAGAATTTTAAAATATAATGTAAAAGATTTTCAGGATAAAATTAACTTGTTAAACAGACACTTACATGAGGCTGAGATCGCTGTGCTCAATAAGCAGGATGCAGTTACTTCTTATCTCAACACTATAAGTGAGACTAAGAAGAAACTTGCCATAGTCGAGTGTGACTATGAGACATTAAGCCAAAAGCTCAAGGGCTATGAGAGCTCATCTTATATTATTGAGCACATTATCAGTAATGGGACTGATCAGGATGGGAAGGGTAAAGAAACAAGATACAATCACTATCCCCCACCAGTCTTGAACAACTTTGTCAATTCTCCGAATGATAAAGAGATTAAAGACTTTCAGGTGAAAACTCCATTAGTTATTGATCCTATTGGGATAATATCCGTTGAGGGTTCCTCAATGTCTGAGGAATCTTTTGTGGAGGGCGTGGTTGAAGATTGGGTTTCTGATTCTGAGGATGAGTCTGAAGTTACTCCTCAAGTATCTTATGTCAAGAATCAGACATCTGTAGAAAAAAAGGCCGACCCAATCTTTCCCTAAACAAAAATGGCTTCAAAGTTATCCAAAGCCATTTGTTTTGTGAAGTCTTCATAGAATGGTGAAGCAAGTGAGACCAAAGAAACTGAAAAATCTGTTTTTAATGGCACAAATGGTTTGGGTTTTATGCATGATAAGGCTAGGAAAAATGTTTTTCAAATTAAAAATTCTCAGTCTAAAGCCAAATAGTTTTCTCTCAAAGACAAAAGAGTTTGCTTTGAGTGTGGTTCTCCTGGACATGTTGTTAGAGTTTGTCCTCTTCTGATCAGACCTAAGGTTGCACCACCAAGAAAACAAAATCAGAATTTTAACAAACAAGTCAAATCTGATTTTAAATCATCTCAAGCAAAGCCTAAACAACCAAATCTTGTTAAGCCTTTGGATAAGGGTAAAGGCAAAGTTCTGAACTTGGATGTTCCTAAGGTTGTTAATGTCAATGAATCAAAACCATCATCCATTTACTTGAAAAACTCTTTCAGTAAAAACTCAGTCTGGAAAATTAAGTCTTCTGAGACTTTAGTTTCAAAAATTCCACACAAAGCATCCCCAGATGGTAAATGGATTGATGTTTGGATCCGAGACTCATTGGGTCAACCCAAGACTGTAAAGGCTTGGGTTCCCAAATTGAACGAATTGTTTGTGTTTGTGTAGGTTGCCCCAACAGCTGCTCTTAACAGCTTTTGGATCGTTGATAGAGGGGCTTCAAGGCACATGACTGGAGATATTTCGCTGCTCACCAATGTCAATTCTATTCAAGGTGGGATATGTAGCGTTTGCCGGTGACAAAGGCAGTTCATTACAGGAGAGGGTATTCTTTCAAACGGCCAAGTTTCCTTTGACAAAACGTGAAGCAGCTAGAGAAAAATCTTCTTTCAGTGTCACAGATTTGTGACACGAAGTATAAAGTTCTTTTTGATGACTCTAGTTGCTACATACTCAAGCAAGGCATCACTATTCCTGAAGATTGGATTTTGATGTCAGCAACCCGTAAGCAGGACTTGTATGTACTCAACATGGCTACAGCTTCAACAACATCCTCCTCAGCTTCATGTTTTATGTCAAAAGCCACTGAGAAAGACTCTATTCTTTGGCATAAGAGGATGGGCCATTTGAGTTACACAACAACTTGGTTGAGGCTGTCAGTTTGAAGAATTTCAAGTTGTCTGATATCTGTGTCTTGTGCAAGAAGGGAAAGCACACCAAGCAGTCTAACAAGCTAAAAAAGTATCATTCAATCACTGTTCCTCTTGAGCTACTCCATATGGATTTATTTGGTCCAGTCAACTGCAAGAGTATAACTGGAATACTTTTTAGTTATCACTGATGAGTATTCCAGATATTCTTGGGTTTTCTTTCTGAAGGAGAAATCAGAAACGTTTGAGTGTATTCAAGTTCTGGTAACTAAACTTGAATCCCTTTACAAGCTCAAGATTCGTATGCTCAAAACAGATAATGGGACAAAGTTCAAGAATCATAATATGGAGAACTTCTGCAATGAACATGGCATTATCCAACAATTCAGTACTCCATATGTCCCGCAAATGAATGGTGTTGCTGAGCGCAAGAATATAACTTTGATTGAGGCTACTCGGACCATGCTTGCTGATTCATCCCTTCCAGTTCAGTTCTGGAATGAAGCTATTGCAAATGCTTGCTACACATTGAACCGGGTTTTGATAGTCAAAAGACATGGGAAGACTTACTTTGAGCTACTCCACAACAGAAAACCAAATGTTAAGTATCTTGAACCTTTTGGTGCTCCATGCACAATGCTTAAGAAACACGAGTAGGGCAAGTTCAATGAGAAGGTGGAAGAAGGGTATTTTCTTGGGTACAACACTCCTAATAAAAGGGTCTACAACAGATCAACTCAGAATGTGGGGAGTGGTACCATGTGGACGTTCAAAGGCATTCCATGCCCCCACCTGGGAAAGGTCCAGACTGGATGTTTGATTATTCAGACCTTTTCAACTCATTCAATATGCCTCCCATGTACTCAGATGAAGATGTTGCCGTTCAAATGATGTATGATGCACAAAATGCACCTGATGAACCTGTGCAACCTTCATGAGCATCAGCTCCCATACAGATACATGATGACAGCTCAGACACAGATGATAACCCAGTTCACCCAGTTGCCCCCCAACCAAATGTTGACAACATTGTACCTGCTCTTGAGGACTTGAATATGAACAACCTAGATCCACAATTTGAGGTTCTTGCTCATCCTGTTGGAAGAATTAATCGCATTCATCCTCAAGAGAACATTATTGGAAGTCCGCTTGATGGTGTCAAGACAAGAAATCAGCTATCTTCATGAGGTCTTGCTGATATTCTTGACTTTGCTGATGTGAACTATTGTGCTCTTTCGTGCTTCATCTGTCATGTTGAACCGCGCACCGTCACTGAAGCATTGAGAGAAGAATCGTGGGTTGATGCCATGCAAGAAGAACTCTTACAATTCAAGAAACTAGGTGTTTGGCAACTTGTTGACAAACCGAAAGGTGCAAAGGTTATAGGCACCAGATGGGTTCTTTGTCGCAAAAGGGATGATCAAGGGATTGTTGTGAGGAACAAAGCACGTCTGGTGGTTCAAGGATTCACACAGATTGACGGACTTGACTATAATGAAATGTTTGTGCCGGTTGCTCATCTCGAAGCAATCCATATCTTCTTGGCATATGCATCCTTCAAGAAATTTAAAGTTTATCAAATGGATGTCAAGAGTGCATTCCTTCACGGTGTGATCAATGAAGTGGTATATGTCAATCAACCTCCCGGGTTTGAGGATCCATTGCATCGTGACCAAGTCTACAAACTAGACAAGCCTTTATATGGATTACATCAAGCTCCGTGAGCGTGGTATGAGACACTGTACTCACCTTCTGAACAACGGGTTCAGAAGAGGTGTCATTGACTGCACGTTGTTTATTCGAGAGAAGTATGGTGAATTAATGTTGGTGCATGTTTATGTGGACGACATCATTTTTGGTTCTACAAATGATATTCTGTGCAAGGAATTCGAGAAGGTTATGAAAGACAATTTTGAAATGAGCTCGATGGGAGAGATGAATTTTTTTTTTTGGTTTACAGGTGGATCAATCTGAGGCAGGGATCTTCATTCATCAGACCAAATACATTGGTGACATTCTGAGCCGGTCGGATGCAAAACCTGCTGGTACCCCACTGGCAGCCAATCACAGGATTACACCAGATGAAAAGGGGAGTTAATCGATGCCACTCTGTACCAAGGAATGATTGGATCCCTCATGTACCTCACTGCTTCTCGGGCAGACATCATGTTTGCCACATTCTTGTGTGCTCGCTATCTGTCCAAACCAAGAGTATCACATCTGATTGTTGTGAAGAGGATTTTGCGTTACCTGAAGGGTACTCCTGATCTTGGCCTATGGTACCCTAATGATGATAACTTTGAGCTTTTGCATACTGTCACACCCCTGCGCCGCGTGCGGAATCCACGACGCGGTGACGTATGAACAGTTGAATCATGCACAAGTATTGAATAAGAACAACCACAATGGATTACTACATTTCATAATGTTTAGACAGTTGTTTAGTTACAGACAATCTATCTACCAAAAGAAAGACAACTACAGACCCCAAAATATAGTTACAAAATAAGACTTCAAACAAGACAATTAAACATTTAGGATTTAGTGTGTTTCTATTCCATCCTAGCATGTTTCTTCATCTTGTTCTATCTTAGAATGGTCTCCTTGGTTGTCTCTGAGGAAGTCTTAAACCTGATTACCTGAAACACGTGAAAAGTAACTGTCAACTACAGACGTAGTTGGTGAGAACAATAGGTTTAACATATGAAATCATGAATATGTGATATAAAGCATAGGTATGTTAAAGTAATAAATGATTCACATGGATGAGCTGCAACCCAAACTAACATCAAGTAAGAAAATGAGTGTAAACAGTCCAATCACTGTTTGCACGAAAGCCAACATATAATATCAACTCCCAATCCACGTTTGGAGTTAGATAATGTATAGCAATTTTGAAAACCATAATGACACCAGACCTGCAGTTAGCTTTTAAAACAAATTTAAAAGCTAACTCCATTCTGGATAAAAACCAATGTGTCCGCTTTCCCTTGTTGTGATCACCCAGTACTAACGCTAATGAATGTGATACTTGATGCGTTTACAAGTTTGTTTACAACAATAGACACCATGTTTATGAACCTTACTTTAACCGACGTGTTAATGCCTTATTTGATAACATGAATTGAAAACCTTGATTTAATCCCATGAATTAAATCCTTTGTTTTGAATACCATGAAATGAATCTCTTGATTTGAATACCATGAAATGAACCTCTTGATTTGAATACCATGAAATGAACCTCTTGATTTGAATACCATGAAATCAACACCTTGATTTGAATACCATGAAATAGTGACCTTGTATAATAACAAGGTTTATAACAAAGAATTTATAAAATCCATTACTTAAAAGTGTTTATCCTGTATAAAAAAAACATTTGAGTAAATCTGTTGTAAACAGTTCAAAGGGTCTTTATAAAACCTTTTTAATAAAAAGAGTTTAATAGTTGATAAATCCTTTAAAACAGTTGACAATCCCTTTAAAACAGTTGATGAATCCCTTGGATTCGTAAAATGAACCTGTAATGTTTATAAGAATACACACATCCTGTGTAATGAAATACGATTCTAAATAGAGGGTTTGATCACGTGTTCCACCCCAAAACAGTTGTAAAACAGTAAAAGAGGGGCTAATGTTCTCACCTGTCTGCAGTAGACTTTGAACTAAAACAGATAGCAAGTAGCAAACAGGACTTCTAAGTGTTTCCTATATCATTGTAATCATACATAAGATATAAGATTTATAATTGTATAGACCTTGATTCGTTGATTGACTAATGTTTACGATTGTTGTGAAAACTTGAAAGTCATGATTGAGTTACTTGTTTGATCATGGGTCCGAGAAAAGAATGTGTGATGTCCCGTTATGCACAAATTGTTTGCACAACATCACATGTGTTTAAGAGTTTGATAAACCATTAATACACCATTGATACACTAGTGATTAACATGAAAATGTATAGATATGTTCAAGCGTTTAGACTCGTGAGATTATGAATTGATCTCTTTATTAGTTTAGGTTAAACTTAACCCAACTAAGATCAATTCATAAACACTTTGCATTGAAGACCACACCATGGGCCATTTAAGTGTGTTGTTGGGCCAACAATGGGCCTTATACCCATGAAATCGGGGTGGGCTTTAAACAAAGTCTATGGATCTCCTACGTTAGTAATGGGCCAATCAACTTTATCGTGCTTGGATTATGTCTATGGGCCACGTTGCTAATGAAATTGGGCCAATTTTAGTTGGGTTTGGCCGAAAGACTAGCGGGCTGCCCATCTTGGGCAGCGAACCTTTGTGGTTTTCATCCCAAGGTTCGGCCCCTTATAGCCGAAGGGTTCGCTCATGTGAGATATCAAATGGTTCGGCTAATGATTGATAATCATATAGGTTCGCCTATGTTGCCTCAAAAAGGTTCGACTGCATGAGGTTCGTGAAACATCTATTGGTTCAGTGAAGGCTCGTGGGGGGCTCCTTAGTGTTCGGCTGCGCATGCCACGAACCATGCAAGGTTCGTTTAGAATTAGGGTTCGACTATCTGCTCGACAAACCATGCAAGGTTCGTTGAACACATGGAGGCTCGGTACTGGTTCGTGAAGCATCCTCATGGGTTCGTTGTCATGGCACAGGTTTGCTAGGACCCTCTGGGTTCGGCTGATAACCCAACGAACCATGCAGGGTTCGCTAAGTTTCGCTAGATTCCCACTGGTTCGGCCGGGAAACACTAATGGGTTCGGCTCCTTGACCCTTGCGAACCTGTACACCTGCATCATCACCTTCAGCGAATTCCTCAACTCCATGCCATGATCTAGGTTAATTTAACATCAGATAGGGTTGCTAGTGGTGCGAAAATGGAAATGGAGTGCTAGAACCGGCTATGAGTCGAGTTTCAGCAACACACCCATGAAAACCCTATTTTTCCGAACTTTAACTCGATCATACCTCGATTTTGGCCGGTTAATTCCACTAATTTCTTGTACTTTCGTGTAGACAATGTTGAGAGCTTCGCGTGGACACCAAGAATGACGAAATCCGTTGAGAAATAAGCGAGTTACGAACGTTTAAAGTGAGTTTTTCTAGAGAGAGAGGGTAGACGAAAATTCTAGTGAGAGAAGTGGTTGGTGATGAATTAAATGAGAAAATGGTCTTTTTCAAGGCTTTTATAGCCCGGGTAATATTCGGGTCCGTTTCGGTCGCTCGGTTCGCGTTTCCGGAACGTAACGCGTATTTTACGCGGATTAAAATAAAAGAGTTGTTAAACTCATTAAAATGATGAGTTTCAAAATTGTAGAAATATAAAATAATCATTTTAATTATTTGTTCGAAAACAGATCGTTAAACAGTAACAATTGCGTGTATACCCACAATCGCGTACGTTTTCCGATCGTATAAAAATAGTTAAAGCCGTTCACTCGTAATTATAAGTTCAACATTCGCATCATTATGGATCGTCACCCATAACTATACTCAGTCTCGCTTACGCATTACGATTTTGTTTGATTAATTGTCATAATATTCGTCTTAACACTACGCACTAACACTATCCTGTTACACCGAACGCAGTATATATATAGGGCTCACTCTCGCTGCCCACCACTGTTTCGATATAACACAATACTGTTCTTGCCTAGCGTAATCGACTGTAAATATTAATACATACTTGTTCCTAAATAAATAAGATCTTGTAACACATAAGCACACATTATGAACATAAGAATCACATTGATAACTGAACATTGACACCCACTGTTCTAACACTGTTTATGACTACCATGACTAAATGTACAAATGTTACACATACAGTGATTCAGACTATGGCGAATGCAAAAGAGATTTCAAGTCAACATCTGCAGGATGTCAGTTCTTTGGAACCCGTTTAGTTACCTCGTAGTGCAAGAAGCAGACGTCGGTGTCTACTTCAACATGTGAAGCTGAATATATTGTTGCTGCTAGTTGTTGCTCACAAATCATCTGGATACAACAACAACTCAGGGACTATGGGTTACATTTTTCTAACACTCCTATTTATGTTAATAATACTGTCGCCATTGCTGTCACTAAAAACCCAGTCCAGCACTCGAAAACCAAACACATCGACATAAAATATCACTTCGTACGTGATAGTTTTGAAAAGAAACTAATCGATGTTGTTAAAATACACACCAACCACCAGAAAGCCGATCTTTATACAAAAGCTTTTGATAAATCCAGATTTTTATATCTACTATCGGCTAATGTTGTTTTTCAAAAGGATGAAGTCATTCCTTCATCTGAAACAAACAAATGATCATCGCTTTTATTAGTTAGTTTACTTTAATTCATTAGTATTGTTGTTAATTTTCTTTTACTTAATCAAAAACTCAAAAAGATTTTCTGTTTTAGGTTTTTAGAGGGAGAAAAAGTAGTTTAATTTGAAAAACCAAAAACATTTGAAAATTTTAAAAATCCAAAAACATTTGAAAAATTGTAAAAATGAGAAAGTCTTATTTGAGAAAGTGATGTGTTCATCTATCATGTGTTAAAAGCAAAAGTAAATGCATAAACCAAAAACACATGAGATTTATGATTTGATGTACTAATAGGCCAACTTTACAAAATGTATAGACTATTGGTGATTACTTAGAGAGTCAGATTAGTGGGATCCATGTTAGAAAACCAGCTAAGTGATGAATAGTTTTTGACTCAAATAAAGCATACACCTGCTATCATAAGATCTAATGAGGTTTCCAATGATTCATGAATTCAAGTTTGTACACGTGCCATACTGCTTTGTAAAAACCTAGCTGAAGCCGTCCATTCAGATGAAAATGATTGAATCATAAGAAAATAAAAGTAAATCCGATTCTGTACACGTGCCATATTGCTAGGTTGCAGCCTAGCTGAAGCAGTCCATTCAGATAGGATAAGCTAAGAAAAACACAAAAAATAAAATAAGTTCGATTCCATATACGTGCCATATTGCTTTGTAAAGACCTAGTTGAAGCCGTCCATTTGGATAGAACAAGTTGATCATGATAACAAAGTTATGTATACGTGCCATATTGTGTTGTAAAGACCTAGCTGAGGCCGTCCATGAGAATGTTTTGAACATGAGAGACAAATCAAAAATAAAAATACAAAAAGAGAATAAATTGGAACCTTATAGAACTTATGATGTTAGGTATTAAGTTATGCAGAGATGAGGTACAAACTGGTTTTGATCTTTATTGGTTAAATAACATGGGTAACTCAGTCAGAAAATATTGATCTTTATTGGTTAAATAACATGGGTAACTCAGTCAGAAAATATGGATGATAATTAAATTTGTTTAGAAATGATGTATTGTCAGGCTTAAAGTGGACAAGTATTTCAGTAATCAAATCATAAGACAAATGTGTCTGAAGTGTAACATTCAGTAATGATGATTTGATGTGATTAGGTATATGTATCATTTTCCTGAACCACTGCTCACAAAAATATGTGCTTCTTAACTGTTTTTAGTTTTAGTTGTTAGTGGTACAGTTGTATTTCGTTTCAGAAAAATACAAAAAGATTTTATATTTCAAATTTGTTTTAGATGATCATTTGTGTGTTCAGATGTTCAGTCATATCTGAATCCATCACCAACCTGACTAATCTTCATAATGGCACTCGTTTAACTGTTCATAATGTTAAATTTGAAATTAAGTTGTGTTTGTGAGTGCTAAGTTTCATTCGTGCGAATGAAACAGGCGAAAGGCTCTTTTGACTGAATGACTTCATATAAGCGAATGAGTCATTCGGCCGAATCAATCTGGAGCGAAGCAACTCATTCGGTTGAGTAAATCGTCGAATGAGACTTCCTATATATAGGTTTCTTTCGGCCGAACCAAGCCATTCCCCCAAATTCATTCTTTTGGTTCACTATGTGTTTTCCTTCGGCCGAAACACTCTCTCTCATCTGTTCATCAAGTTTTCATCGATTAACCCTAATTGTTTGCTAAGATTCCTTCCTGTGACTATGACAGGTACTAATGGAATCAAGATTATCCATTTTTGTCAATGGATTCGTCTTGAACAGCACTTGGATTAGGATTCTAGGGCTTGTAACTGTCACCACTCAATAAATGGCCAAATTGAACACAAAATCACCTAAGACATGTTTTAAAAAGCTTAATCGGTTGATTCTGAACATTTTTGTGTAGTTTTTGTGGTCTGATTTTATGTTTTGTGAACTTGGACTTTTCAAATCTTTCGGCCGACCCTGAATTCTTTCAGACTTCAGGAGACGACCGAATGAGTGCACCGACAGAATGAAGCAATCCGACCGAATGAGGTTCTTTCGGTCACTAGCCTCATTCGCTGGTCATTCGGTTGACTAGACTCTTTTGGTCAATGGTTCAACTGAATGAGTTCTTTCGGTTGTCATTCGGTTGACTTAACCTATTCGGCCAGTAAACTCATTCGGTCGTTGCAGTGTTATTCGTACAAGTTGTACACTTGTGAAAATTTTCTGATTTTAATCAATTGATTAACTGAATTGAACTGACATGTTTATTTTCTTTGTTTTTCAGAATGGCTGATTACAAAGCAGTGACGAAGAACAACATATGTGCTCACTTGGATCCTGCCACCAAGAACGCCAAGCATTTTAGAGATATCATCACTTTTATCAGGTGTTATAGGATCTTCCCTTCTATTGCTACAGTCTATGAGCCATATCAGTCACATCAGCAAGATTTCTGGAGATCAGCAGATATAGATTGTGAGGTGGAGCCGCTTGTGATTAGGGGCAAGGTGCTAGGGAATGATGTCATAGTTTCTGCAAAGCACATTAGGAGGATCTGTGGATTTTAGTATGCACCTGATTATCCCATTCTAGTTGATCGCTATCTTGTTCGAGGATGCTTCATGCGATGCAAGTACGATGGTGACTTGGGAGTCAGAGTTCTCAACAAGGCCTTTTAATCTGCACAGTTCAAGTACTTAGCACATGTACGTATTCACTGCCTGGGATCAAGGCGAGGGGGATTTGATGAGCTGCGGGAGACTATATAGTGTGCTTTTGTGGCATTGGTGCTGAATCTACCATTCAACTTTTCTGAGATGGTATTCACCCATCTAAAGGAGAATGTTGTGCTCAAGGGTGGCAAGAAGTTTCTTATGTACCCTAGATTCCTCCAGCAAATTTTTGATGCTTAAGTGCCTAACCTACCGAAGACCAACACAGACATCATTCGGTTAGAGCACATGAACGACATCACTCTCAACAGAGTGCTATCATACAGGGAAAAGGAGACGAAGCCTCCAGTTCGTGCTTTATTTGGTCATCTCCAAAACCCTGAGTACATTGCTTCCGGTGGTAGGAAGTGGAGACATGACGATTCTGGCTGGGATGTAGAGGATATTATAGTACCAGGTGACGATGATGGAGATGATGGTGATGATGGTGGAGATGCTGATGTTGGTGTTAGTGGTGCAGCAGCTAGTGGTGCTGGTGTTGTTGGGTCTGGAGCTGGTGTTAGTGTTACTGGTGTTAGTACAGGTGGTGCTAGTGGTGGTGTTGATACAGGTGCTGGTGATGAGGATGTAGATGTTGATGCCTTATTAGACTTCGATTTCATGGCTGCTACTCATGCCACCGTCTCTACTCCACTAGAGATGGCTGGTACTACTTCAGCTGAAGCTGAACATATGGAAGATGTTGAGGAAGAGGATGAGAGTGAGGATGCCTCAGATGATTCCGATTCAGAGGATGCTAGGCCACAGGTGGTGACCACATGTTTTAGATCTCAGGTTGTCTTTCTTTAGACAGGAAACATAGAGCGAGATAGGGAGGAGATCAGGGATCCATCATTTATCCCTAAGTTTGATTTTTCTCCTCCCCCGCGCACTTCCACTTCCACATCTGCTGCTGCTGCTGCCCAGTCGACATCTTCCCCCACCCCCCGGCCAAGAGAAGAAGGACCAAGTTTGTCCTACAGAGGCGCTCAGAACTGTCTTCTGTTGTAGCAAGTACTGTTACATCAGCTGCAACAGTTGTAGTTTCTTCACTGACTAGGTCACGGGCTATTCCATCACGCATTTCTAGTGCCCCTCTGACCTCCTATGGTGTTCATGTTGTAGTCTATATTGCTTCTTCTTCTGGTCCCTCCATCACACGAGCTGATCCTTACATTCCTACTGTTTCAGTGACTGAACAACTTAGTACACTGAACAGTTTGGTTCTGAGGCTGATGAAGAGGAACCATCAGCAGGAAGAAGCTACTGCCCAGATCACGCAGAAGGTCAGTGAGCAAGATGCTCTATGAGTACAGGCTGCTGACCAGCGTGCTGACTTAAGGGCTAGATCTACTCAACAAGAGGAGCAATTGCTCAAGTACATAGATGAGCACAACCAGTTGGCTTTGATTGCCTTTAGTTTCAGTGACCGGATCCTGACTCTTGAGGCGGAAAACTTGAGTCTTACTGAGCAAGTTGAAATCCTCAAGGAGGCTACTCCCAGGATCGAGGGCACTGAAGCAGTCTCCGATGATTCAGACGGGGAGAAAGAAGATGAAGAAGATGAGGAGTCTGATGAGGAGAAATTAGATTATGAGGATTCTGATAAAGAAAATGATTCAGATGATGTTGATGATGATGGTTCCGGAAGTGGGTCTGCCAGTTCTTCAAGTGTAGCAGAGGAGCGGTCCCCACCCACTTAAATCCGGACCAATACTAAGCACGCCAAGAGTGCCAAGCCTCCGCTTCCTCCTCCTCAGACTGAAGATCCTAAAGCTACTGAAGAAGTTCAAGCTGTGCCTCTGAGACGTCGGTTGGAAGAAACGTTGACCATGATATTAGACGCTCAAGGCATCATACAACACTTAGTCAGCTATGATAAGGAGGAAGGAGAGATTATTCATTGCATGACTAAGGAGCAAATTGTTGAGGGAGATTTCGGCAAGAATTGAGGGAGATCTTGATGATTTTGGGTTGAAATCTTAGAGAGAGTGAGGGTATCCGAAAATTGTAGAGAGAGAGTGAGTAGGTGATGGAATAAATGTGAGTTGATGCTTGAAATGGAGTTTTTGTACCCCACGTGTTTTCGTTACGTTTCCGGATCGTAAATGCGTATTTTATGAATTTAAATAATAACGGTTTTACTTTTACATTTTAAAGGTGGTTATTCCTAGAAAATCTTTTCAATCTTTTATTTTATTATTATTAAATTGTTTTGTCGTTTCGTTTCATTAGATAGTTCCGCCATCGGGCGTATTCGTTCGAATTGTCACCCGAACGAATCCGACGAAGGTTTCACTTTCTGATTTTTGTTTTCTACTTTTCAGTCATCATTCAGAACTTTAAACTCACAGATATGTTTGTGTGAATCGTCACCCACTCAAACACATTGTCAGTTTGTTATTCTGCAACAATACTAAACATATGTTTTGAATTGTATTTCCTCATTGACGGACTCAACTAAACTTGCCTGTTTTCACATTGTTATCATTGAATTCGCATTTTTTTCTCACTGAATTGTCGGCCATCGGATTCTTGTTATTTGTGGATATCAGATCGCAACCGATATGTTTTTGTCATTTGTTTTCACGCTGTTGTTTCTCATGAGTTGTTGTATTTACTGTATTTAAGTTTTCACTTAAACATATACAATTTTTGTTTGTTTTCTAAGTCCTGTTGTCAAACAACTGTTTACACATTGTATTTACACATAGTAAATAGTGAAAGTACACATATCGTACGGATTACCGGACGATTTGGTACTGGTTGTCACAGTCTCCCTTTGTTAAATAAATTTCGTCGCGAAATTTAAGCATCATTGTCGGTACTACTTTTCCTATATACAAGTGAAGATGCTTTGAGCTCATGTGTTCCTCATGTTCCCAAGTTATCTCGGAGTTGTGTTTGGAGTTTCATCATACTTTTTCGACGGAATACGACTTTGTTTTCAGTATCATGACGGTACGATCCATAATTTTCGAGGTTCCTCCAGAAGATGTAGTTTCTGTGCAACTTAACCCTCCTCCATGAGCCTAAGCTTTGTGTATAGTCGAGGAATGCGCAACTTAGCCCGACTGTTTATGGTGATCCAATAAACATCGGATCTGCTGGAAGTGTTTGGAAATTTGGCATTTAAGATCCATTGCTATTCATGTATACTTCCGTTGTGGTATATTCCAACAACTTTCAGAGGTTCTAGTGTTCTCTATAAGCACGTAGTGTTCAATTGCGAATACTCCGTTAGTGCTACTATGATAGCTAGAGTATGATGAATGAGAGATAATAGTTTTAATTCGGTTTTCACATATAGTGATATAATTAGCTTACTTCACATTTATTTAGGATTTATGTTTATCAATTGTCTTGACCATCCCTTTCGAATAGTGGTTGACTTTGCAGTTCCCGTAAATCCCTAAGGATTTCTGTAGTTACTGTAAAGATTACAAGTTTACCGACTATTTCAGTTAGAAGATCGAGATCCTCAGGTAACCTCATACCATGGTTTTAATTGTGTATGATTTAGTTGAATGGTCCCTATCACAACTCTTTTTTGTCATGGGAATTGTGAGTGGATTTGATTATGCAGGTATTATACACCCGTATGCTTTTGTATCTATTAGGAGTATAGGATGGAAGCTTGGTGATTTAACCATAGCTAATTGTTCATACTCTTTTAGAAGTGTCTCATGTGGTTCTCACATCTCTAGGTTTCAATTGTCCGATCTCCATCTCACGTGGTTGTTCGCTAAAGGTAAGTGAACAATATGTTCATGTCAGCCGCACCATTATTTGTTTACCTCTCGCTACTCTAATACTGCAAGAAGGCATTCTAGAGTTGCCCCAAAATGAGTAAGTTAAATAGTTAACTTTAAATAGGCAATTCTTTAATCTATGCTAGTATTTAATAATACAGATTGCAAAGATTATAAATGAAAAACGTACCAGTGCTGGTGTTAGTGTTCGGGCGTGCAGCAGCAGCCCCTATCATGAATGCTCGTCCTCTCGGTGCTTGTCCTCTTGGTAACACCCTTTTTGGACAGTTCTTTGCATAGTGTCCAGGTTCTCTGCATGTGTAGCAGGAACCACGATCATTTTGTACAGTGGTTTGTGCCACTGTTAGATTAGCCCTGTGCTGAGATGCTTGGGTCTTGCAAAATTTGACTCAATGCTCCATATTTCCACAATAAGTGCACTGCCCGTACCTTGTGTCGGGTTGATGATAATACTTGTACTTATCGCAAAATGGAGCCGGGTTTGTGTTTCAGTTGTGGTTGAGTAGGCACAGCTTGTTTGGCAGTAGTGGTCATTGTGAAATTCTTAACGACCTTTTGCTTCTTGGCTGGGTTTTGAACCATCACTTTGATAGTTCCTCCCATGCTAGTTCCAGACTCTTTCTTTAGTGCACCAGAGGCAACCATCACATCAGTCAGTGTGGCTGACAGTGTGACAGCCATCTCTAGTGTGGTTGGGTGGGCTGCAATCACATGCCCTTGAATACATGGCGGTAGTCCACCAACATACCGTTCAATCCTTTTCTCTAGTGTTGGCACGATGTCCGGTGCCAGTGTTGCTAGTTAGTGAAATGTGGTGGTGTAAACCAGATGATCAGCTCCCACCATTACATGGTTCAGTAGCTCTGTTTCCACTTTCTTCAGTTCATTCCTCGGGCAGAACTCGCCCCTCATCAAGATCTTGAAATCTTCCTAAGGCATAGCCAATGCCTCATCCCTTCCTCGGATTTGAACCTGGGCATTCTACCAGGTTAATGCTTGTTTCTCAAACGATCCTGCAGCATACCTCACTCTGTGCTGATCAGGGCAACCACTGATGTCTAAAGTAGTCTCCATTTTCTCGATCCACTGGATCAAGCCCACAGCACCTACGTTCCCACTGAAACTAGGTGGTTTGCATCCCACAAAGCTCTTGTAAGAGTAGTCTGCTTGGTTCCTTGTATTCCCACCGCCCTCACAAGATGAGTGGCCGGTGTTGTTTCTGTTGATCTTGTTCATCATGTCGGGAATCACTTCCCGCAGTTGACTTGTCAATAGTGTGGCCAGTGCTATGGTAGCTGGATCCAACTCATGGTTGGGTGGTGGCCGATGAGGTGAAGTATGCAGAAGGGGAAGTGGAGGAGGAGATGTAGGTGGTGATTGTGTTATTGAATGTGGAGGTGAATTTGATGGTGGTTGCAAAGGTGGCTGTCTTCTTGGGGGCATTCTGATAAAAACCGACAGGAAATCGGTTAGTGCAGTGATCGAGTGCAGAAGACGCATGTACATAGAATCCTATGCCTTATGTTCTCTACATGAGGGGTCTCTAGGTTATAGTCTAGGCCAAACCATTTAAGTAATATGACCTATATTTCTCTATAACCATGTCTCTGATACTAATATGTCACACACCGAGCCGGCGGGCTAGATCGACTTTCCCGTCGGGCGGAAGGTTCTCGGGGCGCGATATCCTTGGTAATCATAGTGATCAGATTGTTTACATGGCACATGATATAATATAAATGAGAAACGCTAACATGACATTGATACAGAATTACAAAGTTAATTTACATTGTTATGTTCAAAATTTAACTAAGTAATTCTTCCCCAAAGAATCACTGAGTTTCTATCTTGTATCTGCACAATATTTACAAAAGATGATTCACAGTTTTGTCATTCAAAATATGCTCGACCCAAAATGAAGCTAGGTCTTCTAAAAGTCCACTATCTTAAATTATGTATGTCTGGTGACTAAATATGTTCGTCACCTGAGAAAACATGCGTTTAAACAAGGTCAACACTAGGTTGGTGTGTTCATGTCACACCCCGAGCCGGCGGGGTAGGATCGGGTTTCCCCGACGGGCGGAAGGTTCCCGGGGCGCGATATCGAGAGTGATAATCGAAGTGATCAGATTGTTTACATTGCACATGATATAAATGAGAAATGGTAAATAAAATAGAATTACAAAGTTAAATTACATCAGTATCGTTTATAATTTAACAATGTAAATCTACTGTAAACATCATAAAATGACTATCTTGTATTTACACAAGATATACAAAATAAATTGTATAATGATGTCTTCAAAAGTATGCAGGTCCAAAATACTAAGTCTTCTATCTAAAGTCCTAGTCCAAAAGAAATGACTTCTTAATTGACCTGTTCGTCACCTGAGAAGTCATGCAAAAATAAAAGTCAACACATGGTTGGTGAGTTCATGTAGTTTAGCATTTGAAAATGATTTGAAACTGATCTGAACATGATCTGAAAATGATTCGAAAACCTCCTTTGGTAAAGACCCTAACCTCATTAACTCCACATGTATCATCCAGATCGGTATGCTTATGTATAGGGCATACCCCTGAGTCGAGGCTACAACCCCGCCCAGACTCCATCCCACCACATACTAATCCGCATAGGACATTGTTGTTAATGATAATTAGGCATTTTTACCCTACCATTTACCCATGACTCTTCTGTTTGTCGTCCCTGTAATTACAATCATTTGAAATCCATGTTGATTTCATAAGTTCATCACACAATATGATCAACCATAGTAATTATATAAACAGTTATAAATGCTTAATTAAATAAATAAATAAACATTTAATAAAATGTAAGTCCTAATGATTGGGGCCTGTGGTCATACTCGAGTAGACTAGTCTGTCAATCTAGGTACTTAGTAGTTAGGAAAACCGTAAATATCCTCAAACATACGACCTACAAGTCAAACGGTCTAGCTAGGACTTCTTGAAATGCAGGATTTTATGTTTCATCTGTTTTTGGCGTATGTTATCTCTGATATTTCCCAGGCTTTCCCTTGAAAATGATTTATTGATTCGTCTGATTCTGTTACAAGATGTACTTGATTCGTTGATCATAGAATACTAGATTCATTGATCAATGGGACACTTGATTCGTTGTTCAACAAACACTTGATTTGTAGAACATTGAATATTGTCTTTGCAAAGATTGTTTCGTTTGATTCGTTTGAAATCCCACACTTGTTTAGTCAAAATGTTTCGTATGATTCGTTGAACTCACCCACTTGATTTGTCAAAAATGTTCTATTTGATTTGTTGAAAACACCCACTTGATCCGTCAAAATGTTTCGTTTGATCCCTTAAACTCACCCACTTGTTTTGTCAAAATGTCTAGTTTGATTTGTTGGACATGTTTTGATTTGTTGAAATATTTAGTTTAACTTGATTATTCACTTAATTTATAAGTAAATAAGTTTAGTAAACCTGCATAAAATCTTCCTAGACATGGTCTAGGATAACATCTATATTTGTAAAACATATAAATTTAAAAGCATTTAAGTAAACAATTTAAATAAAACAGTTTACGCATGCTTCTCAGCCCCGCGTTTTAAAACAAAAATGTTAGAAAAGGGGCAATGAACTCACCTGTGCTGCTATGTAAACGATCTAACACAAATTGCGCGCTCTTGTTTGTAGCTTAGGTTTCTTCAGTTCCTGAGTTATTTTATAAGAATTCGAATATAACAAGTACGCGTAATAGTCGTCGTGCCTACGTTCGGGTCTTGTTGTGTGTGCAACTAAGTGTCTTAGTACTAAGTGTATCTAAGATCTAATCTATCCTAGTTACCCTTTTAGATCCCAATCCCAAGTTGAGTTACAATACTTTTAAACTTTAGAAAATTTCGGCAGAGTTTCCTTTGTTTTCTGTTTAAAATCCAGACAATTATATTGTCTATTTTAACAAATCCCAATCAATTTTATTAACAACATCATTATTTGAATTTGAATAAGCTTTGAATATATTATGGACTCAATTAAGTCCCATTGGCCCACTTAGGCCCAAATTGATTATCCTTGATTCCAAATCGATCGTTATTCATGCCCGTATATGATCCCATGTAGATAGTTCCACACTAAGTTAATGAGCATTTACTGACATAACCCATTAACTTATATAAGTTAGTTATCCATGCTAGCCTAATGATCATGATGTGGTAATTTTGTCTAATACTCTTAAATTACCCTCCCATGCACACCCACTTAAGATCTCATTTCATGCATGAGCTTGTACATGCATTTCCCATGCATTCATGCATATATGATCAACTTCTCATGAGATTGTTATATTTAGTGGTCCACAATCCATTTCCTAGTTTATAACATTAGTCTCATTGATCCTAGGTCCATACTAACCTCTTTAACCCACTCCTAGGTTCGACATGTGGTCCAGGGCAGCGAACCTTTTAGAGGAGTTGGTCTTAGGTTCGGCTAACCCACCAGTGTTCCTGAGGTTCGGCTATGTTCAATGATAGGTTCGGCCATCTTCTAACCTTGACGAACCCTAATGGTTCGGCTACTGTTTTAGTTTGAGGGTTCGTGGGTCTGCATGGTCATGCATACATGATTCGTCTGATTCTATGGTTCGCTGTACATCCAAGGCTCGGCATTAGGGTTCGGTGACTAACTATGGTTCGGTTGTCAGCATTGCAGGGTTCGTGACCCAGATCCTACAGGTTCGTTGCAGGGTTAGGTGCGGGCGCCAGGTTCGTGAACTGCATCCTAGGGTTCGTTGAAATGCATTAGGGTTCGGTGACCAGTGGGGCAGGGTTCGTTGCAGGCCTTTGGACCAGGTGACAGGTTCGTGGCTCAGAACCACACAGGTTCGGTGCAGGGTTCGTGGATGGATGCAGGGTTCGTGCCAGAAAGGAGTGTTCGGCACAGGGTTCGCCTAACAAACCCTTGGTTTCAGCCGGTTGTTGTTTGGTTCGGCCAATGGGTCTCACGAACCTGAAACTTCCCATGGCTTCCATCCACCTTCTTGAGACCTTAAACCTGTCACAACTCATCCCTAACAATACCTAAACGTGTGTAATCCTTGTATTTTAAGTGTTTAATGATGATTATAATGGCAAAACCAATGAACTCGTGAAAACCCTCTATAACCCGAAAATAAAATGAATATTTACCTTAAAAGCACTGAGTAATCTCGTGAAATTCTTGTACTCCCTTAATCCTTGTAGTGTGATGATCGTTTTAAAACCAATCTTGCTTGAATCCGACTTGAATCGAGCTCCTAATCGTAGAGAGATGTTGAAATTTCTAGAGAGAGAGAGTGCTAGAGAGAGAGTGACGAGATTGAGAATGAGGAAGGAGGTTGGTGTAGGTTGTTGGGACATAAATGCTAGCATTAAAGGTTTAGCAACATACCCGGTCGTTCGGTCTCATTCGGTTTCGCGTAAAATGTCGGTTCGTGTAGTTTTCGCAACAAAACGACACGATTATAAAATTAGAAATCATTTAATTATACAAGGTTGTGATTCCTAATAAATTAACTAATATCTTCTATTTATTAAATTTAAAATATTAATTTACTGTTTAAATCGAAATGTACGGTTGTCGCGCGTATTCGTTCGAATCGTCACCCGTACAAACACGACGATAACTATACTTTTCAATCTTGTTTTCTAATTATAGAATATCCTTCAGAACGTTAAACTTTCAGATATATTCGTACAGATCGTCACCTATACGAATAACCCGTCAATTTAGCATTCACATAACGATATTCGTGTGTTTTGTTCCGTAAGGCCTCACATACGTTTATACATAATAAATCCTAAACAAATAATCACATGATGGTTCTGTATTGCCGGATTATTATCTGACTCAAGAACCATTGTTATGAACTGTGTTTCTGCTAATTGTTTCTGAATTTGTTCTATGATAACCCAAAATGACAATGATAAATGATATGAATCTGAAACGTACTGAAATGTATATGATTCGTACCTGTTTTACTGTTCATGTACTGTAGAGATCACTGTTCCGGTAACGGTTCCGGCACTGATGTTACAGTCTCCCCTTGTTAGAGAAATTTCGTCCCGAAATTTAAGAGTTGTTATCAGGTACAGCTTCCTCTTCAAACAGCTGGGGGTACTTTAACTTCATGTGATCTTCACGTTCCCAAGTGAACTCGGGCCCGCGTCTTGAATTCCATCGAACCTTTACAATAGAAATACGGCTTCGCCTCAGTTGTTTAACCTTGCGATCCATAATCTCTAAAGGTTCTTCAATGAAATGCAACTGTTCATCGACTTGAATCTCTTCGATTGGAATGACGAGAGAGTCGTCAGCAAGGCATTTCTTTAAGTTTGAGACATGAAACACGTCATGTACACCACTGAGTTCAACAGGTAATCTCAGCCTATACGCCACAGGACCAATACGCTCGATTATCTCGAATGGTCCCACGTATCTGGGTGCTAATTTGCCTTTCTTTCCAAAGCATACAACGCCTTTCCATGGGGATACCTTCAACATGACACGGTCTCCCACTTGGAATTCCAACGGCTTGCGTCGTTTATCGGCGTAACTCTTTTGTCTGCTCCTTGTAGCTTGTAGTCTTCTTTGAATCTGAGCTATCTTGTCGGTGGTTTCCTGAATAAGGTCTGGCCCAGTTATTCGGTTGTCTCCAATTTCAGTCCAACAGATCGGTGATCGACATTTCCGGCCATAAAGAGCCTCGAATGGTGCACATCCGATACTGCTGTGGTAACTGTTATTGTAGGAGAACTCAATCAGTGGCAAATGGGAGTCCCAATTCCCACCGAAGTCCAATACACAGGTTCTTAACATATCCTCTAGGGTCTGTATAGTACGTTCGCTTTGACCATCCGTTTGTGGGTGGTAAGCTGTACTCAGATTTAACTGTGTCCCTAGAGATTTCTGTAGTGATTGCCAGAACCTGGATGTAAATCTGCTATCTCTATCAGAGATAATAGACAATGGCACACCGTGACGTACCACTATCTCATTGATGTACAATCTCGCCAGTTTATCCATCGTGAAGGTCTCACGCATGGGCAAGAAATGAGCAGATTTGGTTAGACGGTCAATAATCACCCAAATTGTATCGTGACCACTGGAAGTGCGGGGTAGCTTGGTAATGAAATCCATAGCTATTTGTTCCCATTTCCAGAGCGGAATCTCAGGCTGTTCCAGTAGACCAGACGATCTCTGATGTTCCGCCTTTACCTTCGCACACGTCAGACACTGGCCGACATACTCAGCTATATCTTTCTTCATCCCCGGCCACCAATAAAATCCACGCAAGTCTTGGTACATTTTATCAGCGCCTGGGTGAACAGAGTATTTAGTCTTGTGTGCTTCATCGAAGATAAGTCTTCTCAAATCATCTACCGCCGGGATCCATATACGTTCTCGGTAGTAGATCATTCCATCAGGCTTCGTGTCAAACTGTTTCTCTGCTCCGCAATCAAGTTCCTTCTTCAAATTACCTCGGTCAAGTGCTTCTTGTCGTTCTTGGATAATCTTGTCACTTAAACTGGTCTGCACGGTTATCCCCATTGCTCTAACATGTAGGGGTTTGACCCGTTCTTTCCGGCTCAAGGCATCAGCTACAACGTTCGCCTTTCCCAGATGATACTTAATTACACAATCATAATCATTCAGAAGTTCAACCCAACGGCGTTGTCGCATGTTGAGCTCCTTCTGATCAAAGATGTGTTGCAGACTCTTGTGATCAGTGAATATGGTACACTTGGTGCCATATAAATAATGTCTCCAAATCTTCAGTGCGAAGATTACAGCTCCCAGTTCAAGATCATGAGTAGTGTAGTTCTTCTCATGAACCTTTAACTGTCTTGATGCATAGGCTATAACTTTGTCCCGTTGCATTAACACGCAACCGAGTCCCTGATGGGAAGCATCACAGTACACAACAAAGTCATCACAGCCCTCTGGGAGAGATAGAATTGGAGCATCACATAGTTTCTGTTTCAATGTCTGAAAAGCATCTTCCTGTTTCTGCTCCCAGACAAACGGTTCACTTTTCTGGGTTAACTTGGTGAGTGGTAGAGCTATCTTAGAAAAATTCGAGATGAACCTTCTATAATAACCTGCCAATCCCAGAAAAGACCGTATCTCCGTCGGTGTCTTCGGAGTATCCCAGTTCTTTATCGCCTCGATCTTGGCAGGATCAACGTGTATTCCTTCGCTGTTGACTACATGACCCAGGAATTGAACTTCTCTTAGCCAGAATTCACATTTAGAGAATTTAGCATAGAGTTGTTCTTTCTTCAACAGTTCCAAGATCTTTTTAAGATGTTGCTCATGTTCTGTCTTGGTCTTGGAATAAATCAATATGTCATCAATGAACACAATGACAAACTGATCCAAATACGGCTTGCACACTCGGTTCATGAGGTCCATGAAAACCGCGGGTGCATTTGTCAATCCGAAAGGCATCACCATGAATTCGTAATGCCCGTATCTTGTTCAGAAGGCCGTTTTCGGTATATCCTCATCTTGAACTCTCAGCTGATGATATCCAGACCGCAAGTCAATCTTTGAGAAGTATTGAGCTCCTTGCAGTTGGTCAAATAAATCATCAATCCTCGGCAATGGATACCGATTCTTGATGGTTAGTTTGTTCAGCTCTCTGTAATCTATGCACATTCTGAACGACCCGTCTTTCTTTTTCACGAACAAGACCGGAGCTCCCCAAGGTGAGTAGCTCGGTCTGATGAAACCCTTGTCAAGTAGCTCCTGTAATTGATTAGACAATTCCTGCATCTCTGAAGGTGCTAACCTGTAAGGAGATTTAGCAACAGGAGTTGCTCCAGGAATTAAGTCAATACGAAACTCTACTGGTCGCACAGGTGGCAAACCTGGTAGATCTTTAGGAAACACTTCAGGATATTCCCTCACTACCGGTACATCTTGAATCTTTTTCTTCTCCTTTCCCTTTTCCACCACCTGAGCCAAGAACGCCACGCACTGCTTCTGTAGACACTTACGCGCCTTTATGCAAGAGATGATTTTGACACTTCGTTTTGCTTGATCCCCTTTTACTTCCAATACACGATCACTCGGCAATGGAATTTGAAGCAGTTTCTCAGAACAGATAACTTCTACTCGGTTAGAGTAAAGCCAATCCATTCCAACAATGATGTCGAAACTACCCAACTCCATCGGTATCAAATCGATGGCAAATGTATGACCATTAAGTGTCAATGGGCAATTTCTATAAACTGTGCTAACTGTAATCTGTTTCCCGTTAGCTACTTCTATAATGTAAGGGAAGTCTAACTGTTCCTCTATGAAATCTAGTTGGCATGCAAAATCGGTAGAGATAAAACTCTGATCCGCACCGGTATCAAATAGAACAGATGCATAAAAGTCATGTAAGAGAAACGTACCAGTGACCACATTTGGGTCCTAGCGTGCAGCTGGTGCTCCGATAGCAAAGGCTCGTCCACGGGGTGCTTGAACTGCTGGTTGAGCCTTCTTTGGGCAGTTCTTCGCAAAGTGGCCTTGTTCGCCACAGTTATAGCATCCACCATTGTTATGATTTGTTGGTGGAGGAAGAGCCAAAGCAGCATTGTTGACTGCTTGATTAGGTGTCATCCTACAGTATTGGACCCAATGGCCCTTCCGTCCACATCCCGTGCAATGTTTGCAGGGAGTGTCAGCAGTGTGGTGATACTGACACTTGGCACACAGAGGATATGTGCCAGTGTAGGGTTTGCGGTTGGGGTTTTGTGGTGTTGCTGCTATTTGTTGCAGAGGTGTGGCCACCGCGTAGTTCTTGATGGTCTTCTGTTTCTTCTTCTGATGATGGGAGGGTTTCTTTGAAGATTCAGCTTTGTTCTTACTGGGTTCAGCCTCCTTCTTTAGAACTCCAGAGGCTACCATGAGGTCAGTGAGTTTCCCAGACAGTCTCACTGCAGATTCAACAGTAGTAGGGTTTGCTGAAACAACCATGCCCTGAATGCAGGCGGGAAGTCCACCCACATAACGGTCTATCCTTTTCTCCAGAGTTGGTACCATATCTGGTACCAAAGCAACTAACTCGTGGTAACGAGTAGTGTACCCCATGTGATCAGCCCCCTTCATCACATGGTTCGATAGTTCAACCTCCAACTTCTGCAGCTCATTCTTGGGACAAAATTTTGTTCGCAACAGTGCTTTGAAGTCTTCCCATGACATTGCCATAGCTTCCTCTCTTCCTCGGGCGTTGATCTGACCATTCCACCAGGTCAGAGCCCGTTTGTTGAATGTTCCCGCTGAGTAACGAACCTTGTGGTGTTCGGGGCAGCTGCAAAGATCCAATGTTGCCTCAATCTTCTCAATCCATTGGATTAATCCAACGGCGCCTTCAGACCCACTAAAACTGGGTGGTTTACATCCTACAAAGGACTTGTAGGAGTAATGAGATGAATCTCCAGTATTTCCACTGGCTTCTCCTGATGTGTTGCCAGTGTTGAGGATTTCATTACGAAGACGAAGGAACATCTCCGGTATTGCTTCTTTCATCTGATTTGTCATCTGGCTACTCAGTAACGTCACCAGAGCGATAGTAGCAGGATCCATGGTCGGTGCTGTGCCCGAACCAGATGCTTGAGTAATCAATGGAAGAGGGGGAGGAGGAGGTGGAGGAGGTGGTGGTGAATCGTTTGGTGACGGTGTGGAGGAGTGTGGAGCCAAGTCTTGTGGTGGTAGCTATATCAAAGGAGGCTGTCTTCTCGGCGGCATTCTGATCATAACCAATAAAGTTATCGGTTAGTGCAATGATCGAATACAGAAGACAATATGCAAATAAGTCTTAAGTCCTATTCTCTCTACATGCAGGGTCCCTAGGTTATAGTCTAGGCCAAACCATTTAAATAAGTGACCTATATTTCTCTATAACCATGGCTCTGATACCAATCTGTCACACCCCGAGCCGGCGGGGTAGGATCGGGTTTCCCCGACGGGCGGAAGGTTCCCGGGGCGCGATATCGAGAGTGATAATCGAAGTGATCAGATTGTTTACATTGCACATGATATAAATGAGAAATGGTAAATAAAATAGAATTACAAAGTTAAATTACATCAGTATCGTTTATAATTTAACAATGTAAATCTACTGTAAACATCATAAAATGACTATCTTGTATTTACACAAGATATACAAAATAAATTGTATAATGATGTCTTCAAAGGTATGCAGGTCCAAAATACTAAGTCTTCTATCTGAAGTCCTAGTCCAAAAGAAATGACTTCTTAATTGACCTGTTCGTCACCTGAGAAGTCATGCAAAAATAAAAGTCAACACATGGTTGGTGAGTTCATGTAGTTTAGCATTTGAAAATGATTTGAAACTGATCTGAACATGATCTGAAAATGATTCGAAAACCTCCTTTGGTAAAGAACCTAACCTCATTAACTCCACATGTATCATCCAGATCGGTATGCTTATGTATAGGGCATACCCCTGAGTCGAGGCTACAACCCCGCCCAGACGCCATCTCACCACATACTAATCCGCATAGAACATTGTTGTTAATGATAATTAGGCATTTTTACCCTACCATTTACCCATGACTCTTCTGTTTGTCGTCCCTGTAATTACAATCATTTGAAATCCATGTTGATTTCATAAGTTCATCACACAATATGATCAACCATAGTAATTATATAAACAGTTATAAATGCTTAATTAAATAAATAAATAAACATTTAATAAAATCTAAGTCCTAATGATTGGGGCCTGTGGTCATACTCGAGTAGACTAGTCTGTCAATCTAGGTACTTAGTAGTTAGGAAAACCGTAAATATCCTCAAACATACGACCTACAAGTCAAACGGTCTAGCTAGGACTTCTTGAAATGCAGGATTTTATGTTTCATCTGTTTTTGGCGTATGTTATCTCTGATATTTCCCAGGCTTTCCCTTGAAAATGATTTATTGATTCGTCTGATTCTGTTACAAGATGTACTTGATTCGTTGATCATAGAATACTAGATTCATTGATCAATGGTACACTTGATTCGTTGTTCAACAAACACTTGATTTGTAGAACATTGAATATTGTCTTTGCAAAGATTGTTTCGTTTGATTCGTTTGAAATCCCACACTTGTTTTGTCAAAATGTTTCGTATGATTCGTTGAACTCACCCACTTGATTTGTCAAAAATGTTCTATTTGATTTGTTGAAAACACCCACTTGATCCGTCAAAATGTTTCGTTTGATCCCTTAAACTCACCCACTTGTTTTGTCAAAATGTCTAGTTTGATTTGTTGGACATGTTTTGATTTGTTGAAATATTTAGTTTAACTTGATTATTCACTTAATTTATAAGTAAATAAGTTTAGTAAACCTGCATAAAATCTTCCTAGACATGGTCTAGGATAACATCTATATTTCTAAAACATATAAATTTAAAAGCATTTAAGTAAACAATTTAAATAAAACAGTTTACACATGCTTCTCAGCCCCGCGTATTAAAACAAAAATGTTAGAAAAGGGGCAATGAACTCACCTGTGCTGCTATGTAAACGATCTAACACAAATTGCGCGCTCTTGTTTGTAGCTTAGGTTTCTTCAGTTCCTGAGTTATTTTATAAGAATTCGAATATAATAAGTACGCGTAATAGTCGTCGTGCCTACGTTCGGGTCTTGTTGTGTGTGCAACTAAGTGTCTTAGTACTAAGTGTATCTAAGATCTAATCTATCCTAGTTACCCTTTTAGATCCCAATCCCAAGTTGAGTTACAATACTTACTTTTAAACTTTAGAAAATTTCGGCAGAGTTTCCTTTGTTTTCTGTTTAAAATCCAGACAATTATATTGTCTATTTTAACAAATCCCAATCAATTTTATTAACAACATCATTATTTGAATTTGAATAAGCTTTGAATATATTATGGACTCAATTAAGTCCCATTGGCCCACTTAGGCCCAAATTGATTATCCTTGATTCCAAATAGATCGTTATTCATGCCCGTATATGATCCCATGTAGATAGTTCCACACTAAGTTAATGAGCATTTACTGACATAACCCATTAACTTATATAAGTTAATTATCCATGCTAGCCTAATGATCATGATGTGGTAATTTTGTCTAATACTCTTAAATTACCCTCCCATGCACACCCACTTAAGATCTCATTTCATGCATGAGCTTGTACATGCATTTCCTGTCACACCCCCGCTAAAGCGGAATCACGAGGGCGAGACGAAATTGGATTACAAATACATTGTTTATAAAGAAACTTACTAAATTGCATTCATAATCCAAATAAACATACATAAGAGAATTATATAAATTCAAATAACATATCAATAAGAGTTTTACAAAATGATATGACCAAAATAATACAACATGAAAGATTTCTCCATATAGTCTAATCTAAATTAAACAATATCTTCAAATCTTCTTGTTGCAAAATATTCCCATGACGCTAATTTCCTGAAATACATGCTCAAGTGTCAACTAAAAATAGTTGGTGAGTTCATAGGTTTATGACTCGATAAAGCATGGTTAGAAAAGAGTTTATAATAACATACATCCAATAATGGTTAACCATAAAGCATGCATTTTATGATTATGAGTTTAAACGATGTCAAACGTATACTTCACTCAAAATATTATTAATGTACATCATGAATATTAAAGAAGTTTAAACGATAGAAACACGTATACTCAAGTAATCACAAAAATGCCTATTTCAATTAAACACATATGGATGTAAAGATTTCTAGCATGTATTCCACCCCAAAATATTAAAATAAAAGAGGGGCTATGAAACTCACTAGTAGTAGAATGATAGAAGGTGATTGATAATAAGATCTTGAGGGTCACCACGAACTTCAAACCCCTATAATAAGGAAAATATACTTTTGTTGAGTTTTACGATGGATTTAATATTTAGTATTTTTATAAAAATGCGTTAACCCGATTAATAGATTGGGGTTGTTGCAAAGTCATGACTTTCATTAAGTCATATAAGAAATGATAATACGTTACTCGAACTTGTTATCTTCCAACTTAATAATGATACTAAGCCATAACACAGTTCGCTTTTTAATTTGACATTTTAATCGACTCTTTATTTTGAGTCGTACCAAATTACGAATGAAACCACGGATGGTTTAATAATAATAGGACCACAGATGGTCTAATAGTAAATAATGAAACCAAAGATGGTTTAAAATGATTAAATTTGTAATGCGTATAATCAAGTTTAGGAATAAGGTTTATAGATTTATTTCTTTTATGTAATAGGTTAATAACATTCAAGTAATATGTTTGAATAATTACAAGTATATATTTTGTGAATGTATTAAATCAAAATGCTACAAACCTAAAATATGGTAAATGTTGAAAGTATGTTTTGTATAGTTGTTGATCTTTGATTAAAGACCCATAATTATACAAAACCTTTGTGTTATCAACATTTAATATAATAAGGCAAATATTGAAGGTATGCTTGGATGCTTGGTGAAGAACAAACACACAAACCTTTTTGTTATCAATATTGCAAGAATTCATGACTTGAAAGTATGTTTGTGCATGGGTTGATCATAGGTTACTTGTCATAAAACCCGTCATTAGGAAACCTCACAACACACAAACCTTTGTGTTATCAAGCATGGTAACAACTTAGAATTTAGAGGATTAGAAGAAGATGATGAAGAAGAAGAAGTAGAAGACATAATGTAAATCATGTAAGAACATTTAGTTTAAATGAGAATTACCTTGAAAATCTTAGAAAGATTTCAAGAGAGGTGAATTAGGGAGATAGAATTTGAAATCCAAAGAAAATGGATTTGGTGCAAAGGATTAAGGAAGGATGAAGTTTGGTATTTATAGTTGAAATTTTGGAGAGGGGGTGCCATGGGGAAGGTCCTTTGGCCGTTCAAGAGAGGAGTGGGAGAGGGGGACACAAATGTTGGAAGGGGGCAAAAGTGTGGGGATATAGGTTAGTAGGTTAAAAGTAAAATGATTATGTTTAATTAAGGTTTTTGATTAAAATTTAATTAGTGAAAGAGTTTCTTTCAATTGTTATAAATAAAATGTGTAATATTATTTATAAAATAGAGATTTGGGTCATAAAATACTAATCCATAAAGTTTAGGGCAAAATGCAATGTTTAAAATTTATATGGTGCTGGTCGAGGGGCCGGCTTGGCCGAGCGGCCTGGCCGAGGGGCCGGAAGGCCGAGTGGTGCTGGGCGGTGGCATGCTGGCACCATCCGAAGTCATGGGCCGGATGGCCGAAGGCACGAGCGCATGGCCGGGCGAATGGCACGAGCGGCTTGGCCGCGGACTCGGCCGCATGGCCTGGTCGCGGCTTGGAGTTGCCGAGGAGACTGCCGAGGAAGTGGGCCGCCAAGGTGGGTCGCGACCTGCAATTGCCGAGGAGTGAGGCCGGGCGGCCTGGCCGCGGCTCGGGTGTTGCCGAAGATGAAGGCCGGGGACACGGGCGCCCTGGGCTGATCGCGGGCCATTTATTCCCGGGCATGGTTGTAAATAGTTTATTTTATTAAATATTTCGAAGACCCCATAGTTATTTCTTGATTGTTTTTTTTTTTTTTTATACGCATTACGACATCTGAAACCCATGACTGATCATGGTTTCTTAGTTTGTTTAAATACCATCGACTCAACTTACGTAATACTTGGTTTTTGTTCGTAATGACAAGATAAGTATGATCTTAATATGGATTTTACCTGGGATTTTCACAGATGTTACAGTCTCCCCCGGTTGAAAGAATTTCGTCCCGAAATTCAGTCTTTATTCGCCAAGGTAGAAGTGTCCGTGAAAAATTGAGGATATTTATTCTTCATATGGTCCTCCCTTTCCCAAGTGAATTCAGGTCCTCGCTTAGAGTTCCATCTAACTTTAACGATTGGAATACGGCTTCGCTTCAACGTCTTCACATCTCGATCCATAACCTCAATTGGTTCTTCAATGAAGTGGAGTTTGTCGTCGAGTCGAACCTCATCCAGTGGAATGATCAAGGTCTCGTCCGATAAGCATTTCTTCAGATTTGACACATGGAAGGTATCATGAACTCCACCGAGCTCTTGTGGTAATTGAAGTTTGTAGGCCACGGGACCAATTCTATCGAGGATTTCAAAAGGTCCAACGTACCTTGGAGCTAGCTTGCCCTTCTTTCCGAATCGTACGACACCTTTCCATGGAGACACCTTTAACATTACCTTATCGCCAATTGCAAATTCTAACGGTTTTCTTCGATTGTCGGCGTAGCTTTTCTGACGATCCCTAGCGGCTTTGATTCGGTCTTTAATTTGTGCAATCTTATCCGTCGTTTCTTGAATGATCTCCGGACCGGTTATTTGACTTTCCCCGATTTCTGCCCAACATACGGGAGATCGACATTTCCGTCCGTATAAGGCTTCGAACGGTGCACACTTGATGCTTGTATGGTAACTATTATTATACGAGAATTCAATTAATGGAAGATGGTTATCCCAACTCCCACCAAAGTCTACCACACAACACCTAAGCATATCTTCCAAGGTTTGGATTGTTCTTTCAGTTTGGCCATCGGTTTGTGGATGATAAGCGGTGCTAAGATCAAGACGAGTTCCGAGTGCCTTTTGCATGGATTGCCAAAATCGGGAGGTAAATCGACTATCTCGGTCGGAGATGATTGACATGGGCACGCCGTGCCTTGTGATGATTTCGGTGATGTACAGTTTTGCAAGCTTCTCCATCTTAAAATCCTCTCTAATGGGCAAGAAGTGAGCGGATTTCGTCAATCGATCGACGATGACCCATATAGAATCGTAACCACTAGGGGTACGTGGTAGTTTGGTGATGAAATCCATGGAAATTTGCTCCCATATCCATTGTGGAATCTCGGGTTGTTGTAGCATACCCGATGGTTTTTGATGTTCGGCCTTAACCTTAGAACAGGTTAGGCACTTTCCGACATAGAGAGCGATGTCTTTCTTCATTCCGGGCCACCAATAGTATTCCTTGAGATCTTTATACATTTTGTCGGCGCCCGGATGAACGGAGTATTTGGATTTGTGGGCTTCATGAAAAATGAGCTCTCGGATGTTGTTCAGCTCGGGAACCCACATTCTTTCTTGGAAATACAACACATCATCTTCCTTTAGTTCTAGTCTCTTCTCCGCCCCGCATAGCAGTTCTTCTTTGAGTTCCTTTGCCTTTAGAGCTTCCTTTTGTGCTTCAAGAATTTGGGTTTTGAGAGAGGTTTGTATTGTCATACCCAAGGCGCGTACGCGAACGGGTTTGATCCTCTCTTTTCTACTTAGTGCATCAGCCACCACGTTTGCTTTACCTGGATGGTAGCGTATGTCACAATCGTAGTCGTTGAGTAATTCAACCCATCTTCTTTGACGCATATTCAACATTTTTTGATCAAGGATGTGTTGGAGGCTTTTGTGATCGGTGTATATAATACACTTGGTACCGTAGAGGTAGTGTCTCCAGATTTTTAAAGCAAAGATAACGGCTCCTAACTCCAAGTCATGAGTGGTGTAGTTCTTTTCATGCACTTTGAGTTGCCGGGATGCATATGCAATAACTTTGTCTTTTTGCATCAACACGCAACCGAGACCTTGGTGCGATGCATCACAGTACACGACAAAGTTATCAGTGCCGTCGGGGAGTGATAGGATCGGGGCTTGGCATAATTTGTGTTTCAGTAATTGGAAGGCTTCTTCTTGTTCTCTTCCCCAACTGTACTTTTGCTCCTTTTAGGTGAGCATAGTTAATGGTTTGGCTATTTTAGAGAAGTTTTCAATGAATCTACGATAGTATCCGGCCAACCCTAAGAATTGTCGGATTTCTGTCGGGGTTGTCGGTGCTTCCCATTTCTTTACCGCCTCAATCTTGCTTGGGTCGACCTGAATACCCTTATCATTAACCACATGACCAAGGAAGTGAACTTCCTTTAACCAGAACTCGCATTTGGAAAACTTGGCATATAGTTTCTCCTTTGCCAAGAGTTGGAGTACTAGCTTTAGGTGTTGCTTATGATCTTCCTCGTTTTGTGAGTATATAAGGATGTCGTCGATGAATACGATCACGAACTTGTCGAGGTAAGGCTTGCATACACGGTTCATTAGGTCCATGAATACCGCAGGAGCATTGGTGAGTCCGAAGGGCATTACTAGGAATTCGTAGTGCCCGTATCTTGTTCTGAATGCGGTTTTTGGGATGTCGTCTTCGTGAATTCTTAATTGGTGATAACCCGACCGAAGGTCTATCTTCGAGAAGTACCTAGATCCTTGTAATTGATCAAACAAGTCATCAATCCGAGGAAGAGGATAGCGGTTTTTGATGGTTACTTTGTTGAGCTCCCTATAGTCAATGCACATTCGAAAAGATCCATCCTTCTTTTTGACGAATAGAATGGGTGCTCCCCATGGCGAGAAGCTCGTTCGAATGAACCCTCGATCCAAAAGTTCTTGTAATTGGCTTTATAACTCTTGCATCTCGGATGGTGCAAGACGATAGGGTGTCTTTGCTATCGGTGCTGCTCCTGGAATCAGATCGATATGAAATTCCACTAGTCGCACGGGTGGTAATCCAGGTAGTTCATCGGGAAATACGTCGGGAAAGTCTCGGACTATAGGTATGTCTTCGATTTTCTTCTCTTCTTGATCCTTGACTTTGACGTGGGCAAGGAAGGCTTGACAATCCTTCTTTAGGTACTTACGTGCCTTTATAGCGGAAATGAGGTGTAGTTTTCCACTCGATATTTCTCCTTGAATCTCCAAGGTTTCCCCGTTCGGTAGTGGGACTCGAACAATTTTTAGGTGACATTGGATTTCTGCTTGATGTTTGGACAACCAGTCCATTCCAACGACTACATCGAAACTTCCAAGTTGGATGGGAATGAGGTCTAGGTAGAACGAGTGACCGTCATAGTTAAGGACGCAACCTTTGAGGATTTTTCGTGCAGTTAATAGTTTCCCGTTGGCTAGTTCTATGGTGTACATTTCAGTTAATGGGGTAGATTTTTGGTTTACAATATGCTCAAACTTAGTTGATATGAAACTTTTATCAGCGCCAGTATCAAATAAAATAGATGCTAAATGGTCGTTTACAAGGAACGTACCAGTGACAACATTGTTGTCTTCACGGGCTTCCTGAGCTCCCATGACGAAAGCTCTTCCCCGAGGTGGTTGGTTGGCAGCTCCAGATCCTTGTGGCCTCTTTGGACAAGTGTTGAGCATGTGGTCGGGGCTTCCACATCCATAGCAGGCACGCGGGGTTGGGTTGCTCCGGCAGTTGTTTGCTTGATGTCCGGGTTTCCCACACTTGGAGCAGACGAGACAAGCTCCAAAGTGAAAGTAGTTGCATTTCGCACACTTAGGTGCATGTTGGTTCCTCTTTTCTTGATTAACTGCCCCATAGTTACGGGCAGTTGCGGGTTTCTTGTTGTTGTTGTGCCTTTTGGAGTGGTTGGGTTGATTGGAATGGTTGGTGAGGTTGGATGGGGTGGTGTTATCAGACTTCCTCTTTTCTCCCGAGTTCTTGTTCTCGAAAGCATTAGTCCTCACCAAATGGTCCCTAATTTGACCGGCCAAAAGGATGGCACTTTTGAGTGTGGTTGGCCTAGAAGCGGTAACCATGCTTCCAATTTGGGGTGCAAGTCCCCAGATATAACGTTCGATTTTCCGAGCTTCCGAGTTTACCATGTGTGGTAATAAACTCGAGAGTTCATGGAATCGGTCGTTATAGGCCATTAGTTCAGCACCTTTCATCGTGAGGTGCCAGAATTCGTTCTCCAATTTTTGCAGTTCGTTGATGGGGCAGTATTCTTCTAGTATTAGGGCTTTGAATTCTTCCCAACCCATGGTTTCTGCCTCCTCAACACCCCGAGCCTGTATTTGATTGTTCCACCAGTTCAAGGCCTTCCCTTGGAAGGAGTTTGCAGCATAACGAACCTTGTGGGTTTCAAGGCATTCAGAAATACGGAAAACCGCTTGGATCTTATCTATCCATTTTAGTAGCCCTATGGCCCCGTCATTGCCATAGTAATCCTTTGGTTTGCAGGACATGAAGTGCTTGTACGTGCAGCCTTTTCTTGCATTACTGGTTTCGGGGTCGGTGGTGTTGCTATTATTGGTGTTGTGGTTGTTATTGTTGTTTCCCGAGTTCGAGTTTGCTCGAGCAAGTATGCCGGGTATAGCTGCGGCTATTCGAGCTTCCACTAGTTTTTCGATATCGTCGGGTGTCATTGGGATGGTAGTATCTGTATTGTCAACTGGTTCCTTATTCTTTGGTTTTCGTCCTCTTCTTGTTGGAGCCATTAGCTATGAAGTTGAAAGGAAATGGTTTAGTATTTCATTTAATGTAGTAATTTATTCGTTATATACTTGATTTGAGCTCTTTGTGTGTGCAAAAGTATGGATCATCCTTTTGTCAAAATGGAAGGGTTTATCTTGTTGGTCATAACCCATGTTTTGAAAATTTTAAGATTAGGAACCCATATTAATAGTGAACTCAGAATAGGAATTGCCAAAATTCTCATGCATTTCAAATGGCGATTACGCGTGCACTCGTAATGGTGATTTGACTTGCATGATCACTTTGGTTCTTGCTATCTTAGGTTGACATATAAATATGAGTATAGAATAATCATTTTGGAGTTTATATAAATCAATGAGGTTGGCTTCAAAGTGAAGCGGAATGGCAACCCAAAGGACTTGCCGTTGACTTATTAGAACCGTATAGTTCGTACAACGTTTGGTATAACATGCTTTGGCCTATAGGTTAGAATACTCTCATCGGAATTCCCCAGGAAAGCTAGACTGGTCCCGCAGTATGTCGGGGATTTATGCGAATCGCTTTCCTAGACAGGAGTCCCAACTACCGGCATTCGCCCTTCCAGTTAATACATGTCCGTTTGTACAAACTTAGCTCTAACGAGAACAGAATAAAAATTTCGAGTGTGAGAGTGTCAAACATATTTTTGTCATACATACATATTATGTGTTTTATATTTTTATATAAGTAAAAGTTGTAGGATCTAACTAAGGCTTTTATAATCTAAGGCATTCTTAATGGGATACTTAAATTCTAAGGAATCTTATTTCTAACAGCAAGCAAGTAAGCACGTATGGTGATAACAAGTAGTTCGAGTAAAGTAGCACATAGAGTCCATGTAAGTCCTAGGATGAGCTATAAGTTATAGTCTAGGTTTCATGCAACCTAATTCTCTATAACCAATGGCTCTGATACCAATCTGTCACACCCCCGCTAAAGCGGAATCACGAGGGCGAGACGAAATTGGATTACAAATACATTGTTTATAAAGAAACTTACTAAATTGCATTCATAATCCAAATAAACATACATAAGAGAATTACATAAATTCAAATAACATATCAATAAGAGTTTTACAAAATGATATGACCAAAATAATACAACATGAAAGATTTCTCCATATAGTCTAATCTAAATTAAACAATATCTTCAAATCTTCTTGTTGCAAAATATTCCCATGACGCTAATTTCCTGAAATACATGCTCAAGTGTCAACTAAAAATAGTTGGTGAGTTCATAGGTTTATGACTCGATAAAGCATGGTTAGAAAAGAGTTTATAATAACATACATCCAATAATGGTTAACCATAAAGCATGCATTTTATGATTATGAGTTTAAACGATGTCAAACGTATACTTCACTCAAAATATTATTAATGTACATCATGAATATTAAAGAAGTTTAAACGATAGAAACACGTATACTCAAGTAATCACAAAAATGCCTATTTCAATTAAACACATATGGATGTAAAGATTTCTAGCATGTATTCCACCCCAAAATATTAAAATAAAAGAGGGGCTATGAAACTCACTAGTAGTAGAATGATAGAAGGTGATTGATAATAAGATCTTGAGGGTCACCACGAACTTCAAACCCCTATAATAAGGAAAATATACTTTTGTTGAGTTTTACGATGGATTTAATATTTAGTATTTTTATAAAAATGCGTTAACCCGATTAATAGATTGGGGTTGTTGCAAAGTCATGACTTTCATTAAGTCATATAAGAAATGATAATACGTTACTCGAACTTGTTATCTTCCAACTTAATAATGATACTAAGCCATAACACAGTTCGCTTTTTAATTTGACATTTTAATCGACTCTTTATTTTGAGTCGTACCAAATTACGAATGAAACCACGGATGGTTTAATAATAATAGGACCACAGATGGTCTAATAGTAAATAATGAAACCAAAGATGGTTTAAAATGATTAAATTTGTAATGCGTATAATCAAGTTTAGGAATAAGGTTTATAGATTTATTTCTTTTATGTAATAGGTTAATAACATTCAAGTAATATGTTTGAATAATTACAAGTATATATTTTGTGAATGTATTAAATCAAAATGCTACAAACCTAAAATATGGTAAATGTTGAAAGTATGTTTTGTATAGTTGTTGATCTTTGATTAAAGACCCATAATTATACAAAACCTTTGTGTTATCAACATTTAATATAATAAGGCAAATATTGAAGGTATGCTTGGATGCTTGGTGAAGAACAAACACACAAACCTTTTTGTTATCAATATTGCAAGAATTCATGACTTGAAAGTATGTTTGTGCATGGGTTGATCATAGGTTACTTGTCATAAAACCAGTCATTAGGAAACCTCACAACACACAAACCTTTGTGTTATCAAGCATGGTAACAACTTAGAATTTAGAGGATTAGAAGAAGATGATGAAGAAGAAGAAGTAGAAGACATAATGTAAATCATGTAAGAACATTTAGTTTAAATGAGAATTACCTTGAAAATCTTAGAAAGATTTCAAGAGAGGTGAATTAGGGAGATAGAATTTGAAATCCAAAGAAAATGGATTTGGTGCAAAGGATTAAGGAAGGATGAAGCTTGGTATTTATAGTTGAAATTTTGGAGAGGGGGTGCAATGGGGAAGGTCCTTTGGCCGTTCAAGAGAGGAGTGGGAGAGGGGGACACAAATGTTGGAAGGGGGCAAAAGTGTGGGGATATAGGTTAGTAGGTTAAAAGTAAAATGATTATGTTTAATTAAGGTTTTTGATTAAAATTTAATTAGTGAAAGAGTTTCTTTCAATTGTTATAAATAAAATGTGTAATATTATTTATAAAATAGAGATTTGGGTCATAAAATACTAATCCATAAAGTTTAGGGCAAAATGCAAAGTTTAAAATTTATATGGTGCTGGTCGAGGGGCCGGCTTGGCCGAGCGGCCTGGCCGAGGGGCCGGAAGGCCGAGTGGTGCTGGGCGGTGGCATGCTGGCACCATCCGAAGTCATGGGCCGGATGGCCGAAGGCACGAGCGCATGGCCGGGCGAATGGCACGAGCGGCTTGGCCGCGGACTCGGCCGCATGGCCTGGTCGCGGCTTGGAGTTGCCGAGGAGACTGCCGAGGAAGTGGGCCGCCAAGGTGGGTCGCGACCTGCAATTGCCGAGGAGTGAGGCCGGGCGGCCTGGCCGCGGCTCGGGTGTTGCCGAAGATGAAGGCCGGGGACACGGGCGCCCTGGGCTGATCGCGGGCCATTTATTCCCGGGCATGGTTGTAAATAGTTTATTTTATTAAATATTTCGAAGACCCCATAGTTATTTCTTGATTGTTTTTTTTTTTTTTTTTTTTATACGCATTACGACATCTGAAACCCATGACTGATCATGGTTTCTTAGTTTGTTTAAATACCATCGACTCAACTTACGTAATACTTGGTTTTTGTTCGTAATGACAAGATAAGTATGATCTTAATATGGATTTTACCTGGGATTTTCACAGATGTTACATTTCCCATGCATTCATGCCTATATGATCAACTTCTCATGAGATTGTTAGTGGTTCACAATCCATTTCCTAGTTTATAACATTAGTCTCATTGATCCTAGGTCCATACTAACCTCTTTAACCCACTCCTAGGTTCGACATGTGGTCCAGGGCAGCGAACCTTTTAGAGGAGTTGGTCTTAGGTTCGGCTAACCCACCAGTGTTCCTGAGGTTCGGCTATGTTCAATGATAGGTTCGGCCATCTTCTAACCTTGACGAACCCTAATGGTTCGGCTACTGTTTTAGTTTGAGGGTTCGTGGGTCTGCATGGTCATGCATACATGATTCGTCTGATTCTATGGTTCGCTGTACATCCAAGGCTCGGCATTAGGGTTCGGTGACTAACTATGGTTCGGTTGTCAGCATTGCAGGGTTCGTGACCCAGATCCTACAGGTTCGTTGCAGGGTTAGGTGCGGGCGCCAGGTTCGTGAACTGCATCCTAGGGTTCGTTGAAATGCGTTAGGGTTCGGTGACCAGTGGGGCAGGGTTCGTTGCAGGCCTTTGGACCAGGTGACAGGTTCGTGGCTCAAAACCACACAGGTTCGGTGCAGGGTTCGTGGATGGATGCAGGGTTCGTGCCAGAAAGGAGTGTTCGGGACAGGGTTCGCCTAACAAACCCTTGGTTTCAGCCGGTTGTTGTTTGGTTCGGCCAATGGGTCTCACGAACCTGAAACTTCCCATGGCTTCCATCCACCTTCTTGAGACCTTAAACCTGTCACAACTCATCCCTAACAATACCTAAACGTGTGTAATCCTTGTATTTTAAGTGTTTAATGATGATTATAATGGCAAAACCAATGAACTCGTGAAAACCCTCTATAACCCGAAAATAAAATGAATATTTACCTTAAAAGCAGTGGGTAATCTCGTGAAATTCTTGTACTCCCTTAATCCTTGTAGTGTGATGATCGTTTTAACACCAATCTTGCTTGAATCCGACTTGAATCGAGCTCCTAATCGTAGAGAGATGTTGAAATTTCTAGAGAGAGAGAGTGCTAGAGAGAGAGTGACGAGATTGAGAATGAGGAAGGAGGTTGGTGTAGGTTGTTGGGACATAAATGCTAGCATTAAAGGTTTAGCAACGTACCCGGTCGTTCGGTCTCATTCGGTTTCGCGTAAAATGTCGATTCGCGTAGTTTTCGCAACAAAACGACACGATTATAAAATTAGAAATCATTTAATTATACAAGGTTGTGATTCCTAATAAATTAACTAATATCTTCTATTTATTAAATTTAAAATATTAATTTACGGTTTAAATCGAAATGTACGGTTGTCGCGCGTATTCGTTCGAATCGTCACCCGTACAAACACGACGATAACTATACTTTTCAATCTTGTTTTCTAATTATAGAATATCCTTCAGAACGTTAAACTTTCAGATATATTCGTACAGATCGTCACCTATACGAATAACCCATCAATTTAGCATTCACATAACGATATTCGTGTGTTTTGTTCCGTAAGGCCTCACATACGTTTATACATAATAAATCCTAAACAAATAATCACATGATGGTTCTGTATTGCCGGATTATTATCTGACTCAAGAACCATTGTTATGAACTGTGTTTCTGCTAATTGTTTCTGAATTTGTTCTATGATAACCCAAAATGACAATGATAAATGATATGAATCTGAAACGTACTGAAATGTATATGATTCGTACCTGTTTTACTGTTCATGTACTGTATAGATCACTGTTCCGGTAACGGTTCCGGCACTGATGTTACAGTTCATAAGTTTAGTAATTGAAAGAAATTGATTTATTGTTATTCACAATCACAATCTTATACTCAAATCTCATTGTCAAATGTCTGACACAATGTCCTCTCCATAGTTATACTTACAAATAGTATTTCATCCCATTAAGTATGCTTATATATATAGGGCATACGTAGGGGGAACAATCCACCAGCCGACATCCCACCACATACTTAATAGAATTCAATACCACTTGCAATACAACTATGGAAATCCATTTATATCCCACGCATAAATCCCCAATTGAATTTTACACGAATTTTTAGAATAGAGACTCAATTGTCTCTGTTAGCTACTCCTTACGGAGTAACACGGCCTGTAGATATCCCCCAACGATATCTATGAGATAGAGACTTAATATTCTCTATTAGCTAATCATTACTGATTAGCCCAGAATGTAGGATATTCCCCAACAATATCCAGAGTAAGACTTAATTGTCTCTATGACTGTCAGTACTGACCAGTCAGGCCTGTCAGATATTCTCTCCATAATATCTATAAGAGTGAGACTTATTTGTCTCTATGCCTGTCACTAGAGATAAATCTGAAATGCGAGATATCCTCTCCATGATATCTAAGGAATGAGACCTAAGAGTCTCGTTGACTGTCATTTCTGACCAGTCTGGGTTGTAAGATATCCTCTCCATGATATCTAAGGAATGAGACTTAAGAGTCTCGATGGCTCTCATTTTTGACCAGTCCGGATTGTAAGATATCCTCTCCTGATATCTATAATATGTGCATATATTCCTTAACCATCGTTATTTGTCATTAATTAGATTGATAGCACATTTAGTGCCCGGCATGATCCCGTTAGCTTAACTATCCCCATAGCAATTGTATTGAAATCTACCCTTACCGTGATATTGAGTTTTATAATTATCATACATATGAAAACTATATAAATAACTCAGGTAATGATTTACACCCTTAGTTAATGAATCACTGTCATTTTGCCCAAATGATATGATCTCAATGAAATGAACACAAATGTTATGATCTTTAGTCATTAACATTAATTTCTAGGGTCTTGTCTTCTAAAACAGTGTTAGGATATGTGGGAGGTGACATCATGAAGTAGTATTATCTTAATGTCATCCTCTATATCACAAGTAATTGTCTCATATTATCCCATAGTCTTCACCTACTTGTAACCATAGTGTTGTAAGACCTAGTCTTACTACACTTAGTTAACCTAGGTGGTGGAAGATATCATGAAATTATATTTTCATCATACCATTCTTGTTAATTCTTTTCATTGTAAAAGTGTTATCTCATGGTTATCTCATTGTTCATTCTTGTAAGAATAATAAAGTGTTACAAGATGTAATCTTACAACTTGTATTATTCTATTGTGTTGATGTAATCATGAAACTATGTTATCATGATTCATCCTAGATTTCTCAATTATGTTATGATCACACAAGCATACATACGATGATAAATGATAATAAGGATAAAAAAAATTATCTCAATCGATGTATAATCTAAATGTTATACTAAAACTTTTAAATGACAAAAAGGATTAGCATGTTTCTCAGCCCCGCAATTTAAAATCAGTGAGATTAAAAAAGGGGCGTATGTACTCACCTTGTTTTTGATGTGGTTAACTAAGACTTAAGAATGCACGCGCTCATTGTTGTTGAGATTGTGTTCACGATCTTGTGTTGTATTCAAATCGTTTGTAACTTGTAAGTATAAGTTATGGGTATTTGTGTGGGTGTG